>JAQPZY010001692.1:392500-992500 GCA_029931535.1 Margaritifera margaritifera | reverse complement strand
CCACCAGCGCAATGGTGATGAAAGTCTGGTCCTAGAGGAATCATAGCTGATAGAGAATCCCTGTCGAGTTCCCACCTTGCGAGAAGGAGAAACTGTAGAGGGTGCATATGGAGATGTCCTAAGGGAACCAGATACGTAGCGGCATTCAAGGTTCCCAATAGGGATAGGTAAAGGCAAGCAGACAACAATGTTTTTGCTCGAAGCGCCTCTAGAAGTGCCAGGATTCGATCTATGTGATCCAGTGGAACCCAGACTAAGTTCTGGTTCACGAGGAAGTTCATCCCTATGTAAACTAAGATGGAACGAGTTCTGACTTCTCAAGGTTGGGTAAAAAAAAAAAAGAGTTACTGTGGACCAACAACGGAACAGATCCTGATGGAGGGACTGAACCTGAACATTATGGATCAGCTAGTGGTTAAAATACTGGAGAATCAGGGTTCCCAGTAATCAGAGATAGGACACTACAACTCCCATAACTTGGGTAAAGACTCTGGGTGCGGAAGCGATTCCGAATGGCAGAACCCAGAATTGAAAGACTTCCTGGTCCAAGCAAACCCGGAGGCATTTCCACCGGTTTAACTGGGGGAGATCGATAATTATACAAAATTTCCCACTTTTCTTGATGACCAGGAAGAAATGGGAGTAGAATGCTGGAGACTGATCATTCAGGAACCTCTTGACTGCCCCTTTCTGCACAAGGGTGTGCACCTCTTCCTTTAATTTCATCATAATTGGACTGAAAGAACATCGGGGTCCTTGATAGAGGAGGTTGTTCCCGAAACTGAGGTTGGTAACCCTCACTTACAATAGAAAGGACACACCCATCATCCATGGTACTTGACCAAGCCTCTGAAAAGAGGCCAAGACAAGCACCTACAGGGACATTAGGAGAGGAATAAATGGCAGGAGGTGTAAGTCCCTAGGGCCGTCCCCCCCCCTTCCTTGGGAAAGGAAGGTGGGTTGGAGAAGTTCCTCCTGATGACCTTACTGATGAGGAGGAAGTCTCATTTGAGCTTGTGCATTGGACTGGGGCTGCATCTGTTTGAAGAATTTAGTGGGTGGCCTCGGGGGGCAATTCACCTTAGTGTGCTTTCCGGCCGATTGCGATGGGCCAGGTGCAGTTGTGAAGGATCTATGTTAATGATCCTTCAAATCTTGTGAAGCCACAGTGGGGATGAGTCCTCCGAAGAGCTCTCAGCTTCCAATGGAGCAGCCCTTAGAAGGTCTTTACTATAGTTAAGTAAGACCTTTGAGGAGTCCAGCACAATGTCATGGTAGATGTTAGAAGTTCCACTGATAAAGCGATTGCAACAGAAAGTGAATTCCGGGATGTCTTGGTCACAGCTTCCAGCACGCATTGTAAGTGGAGTCAACGAGGGTAGATAACACATCATCATCTAGAACACTCCGAGCAGGAGAGTGGCTGGACATCTCTGTCCTTTGGAGACAGTGACATAGGTGCACTATGCGCCATTTCCTGTACTTGTTCGTCATGGTAAGTAGGGGCTCTACGTGTTCTAGACATTCCAGGATAAAGATGAGACCGCTTGTCTTTCGTGGATGATGCTATGCCTCCGCCTTACTGGTGAACGGCACCTGGTGAGGAAGTGATGGCGGGACACGAACCACAGCATCGCCTCTACTCTGGGCCCCACATCCCATACGGATTCATTGCGATAATAGGAAAAGATGGGGATACCGATCCGATCCCCTTCCTTAGTCTGAACCCTCTGGGCAGACTCCCAATCCTGTAAAGCGTATGATGGTAGAGTTGGGAGAGGAGATCTCATTCCGATCCCTATCTCCATACCATGAGGCCTCTGGGTGATGACTGGTGTAAGGCCGGTGACCAGTTCACGATGACCAACAGCCTGTGACAATGTAACCAGCTACCGGGACAAAGTCACTGGTGACTGGTCATCATATATTGATCGGTCATCTCCACCGGTCAATGCCCAGTGACCGGACCAGCCACTGGGTACCGGTCAATACCCGGTGACCGGACCCGTCACCAGTCAATGCCCGGTGACCGGAGCGGTCACCGGGCAATGATCAGTTGGGCAACATAGACATGTCAAAACCTAGTTCGTCTTCATCACTAAACAAGATGCGGTGCTTCCCCTCCCATTCGAGAGGGTGCAACACGCTACTCCGGAAGTCTTGGGTGCGGTGCAGCTCCTCCCTCTCGGGAGGGTGCAACACGCTACCTTGAGACGAGCAGTGCACTTCCTTCCTTGAAGAAGGAAGCATCACGCTACTGCGAACGTGAGGGGTGTTTTACTTCTCCTCCCTTTCGGGGGGAGACGATCTACTCCTCGAACATTCACTCTCTCCTATAAGAGGGACCTTACCTGACGAGCGGTGCACTTCCTTCCTCATGGAAGGCAGCATCGCACTTCTGTGAACGTAAGGAGTGTTCAACTTCTCCACCCTTTTGGGGGGAGGCAATCTACTCCTCAAACGTTCACTCCCTCCTAAGGAGAGGCCTTAACTGTCTCCGGACTCTTGAGATTGGTCCCATAGGCTCCTGGGATCCCGGAGTGTTCTTCTGCGCTGTAGAACTAGTCTTCTCACAGTGTGTTCCTGCCTGAGACTCTATAAGAGAAAAAACTGAAAATTCAGACGATGAGGCGGATTGATGTTTCTTCTGCCCTCTATACATACGTCTGGAATTGGCTAGATTCCAGATTTCATTAGTCCATTTTATGCAAATGGTACAACAATTTTTACGTGTACACTTGAACTTGTGAGGCAGTCTGGGTGAATGTCCCAAGGGCCCTTCTTTCGCCCATACTTCCTACAGACTGTCTCGACATTGTTCTCTGAAATAAATGTTATCTGAAGGAGAACAATAATAATAATAATAATAATAATAATACTGTATTATTTTCTTCATACGTAAAACTCACCTGTCTGTATGTACTGGGTGCTATATATACCACAGTGTATTTGCACAAGGTAACCAATTGTTCCCTGAATTAAGAAGTTATCTGAAGGAGAACAATAGTAATAATAACAATATTGTATTATTTCCACACGTGAAAACTCACCCGTTTGTATATATCGCGTGCTATATACACACCAGTTCATCTCACCTGTTTGCATACACTGCGTGATAAATGTACCCCAGTGAATGTTCAAAGGTAAACATTGTTATATACATTACACACCTCATCGCACTTGTGTTTAATAAGGATTAGATGTTTTCAGTTGTTGAAAACTTTTTATTGCTCTCTAGCGGCAATTCAGACGCACACAACAACAATGTGACGCGTCACGCGTGGTATTTAAATACAATGGTGAATTAGAAAAAACACCGAATTGATGTTTGATCAATTATTTTATTAAGGAAATTAAGAATTCCTGTCTTCTTAATTGCAGTCGAGCCTATAATGCGTTATAACACACACACAAGACTTACCCGTGAACCAATTGTATTTGAGAACTAAGAGATCGTGTACCCTAACCCCTAAAGGCTGGATACAACATGGTAACCCATGAAGACCTTTCCAGAACACAATACTGAAAAAGGGCAGGGGCTACCGCCCTTAAATTCAGATGACGAGACGGATGAATGTAACACTATCTGAAATAAAGCTGAAAGGAGAACCAAACATGGTTTAAACTCACAACAAGCAATTTTTGTCTGGTCACGTTATGAACGACACAACCATTTAACATGGCGTCCTTGAAAAAGATGAATCTTCACGCAGAGAGGTACACGAGTGTGCCGTGTCTTATTGACAAAATGTCTCCACTCTGTGGGAAGATGTATTCACATCGAACGGACGAGATTTTTCAACACGAAAAAGTAATAAGCTATGTAATAGTGATAGGGTCATGTATTGCTGCTATTAATATGTTGCTTACAAAAATGACCACCATCTGACTAAAGTACAACTTACAATCATGGGCACATATTATAAAATCAATATACATAACACCAGTCTCAATTGATTTTTGCTCTCAGTATCCTAGGTCACCAAATTATTGGGGCTTGGTGACCTAATACTTGAAATGCCCACTCAAATTCTGAAGTATGTTGCCCTATGGCTACTAAAATTTGATAGGTTCTTGAAGCACTGCATTAGCACTGTCCACCCATTCACCAATATCATATAATTGGTAAGTGTAATAACTATGCTACATGAAAGATATACACATACTCCACATCATTATCTCCCTTAGATTCTCATGCTTCTGATGTGCAAAATATATGCTTTTGACAGAATTCATGTGTTTGATGCAAAATACCTGCTTTTGACAGAATTCATGTGTTTGATGCAAAATACATGCTTTTGACAGAATTCATACACTCTTTGGGGATGCAATCTGCCCTCCATATGTTACACCCTATCCTCTTTGGGGATGCAATCTGCCCTCCATATGTATCACACTACCCTCTTTGGGGATGCAACATGCCCTTCATATGTTACACCCTACCCTCTTTGGGGATGCAACCTGTCCTCCATATGTTACACCATACCCTCTTTGTGGATGCACTCTGCCCTCCATATGCAGCACCCTACCCTCTTTGGGGATGCACCTGCCTACCTTAAGTGCTGCCCTGTCTTAAAACTTCAGAGTTTTAATACATAGCAACATTCTACATATTGATTTGAGTCATCCATTTACCTCTATTTTTCATCCACAGTGCAAATTAATGCTTTCATGATTGACCTAGATGACATCACAGCGCTATCACAGTCGATAGCAAAAGATATGGGAACTGTGAAGGACAGTGATGAATAACCTCAATAATTCAAAAACAGTAAATTTTCATGTAATTTTTTATCATATTGTCAAATAAGAATGTTTTTAAGTATTATTTCAATCCATTAGTTCAGGCAATTTCACAAGTTTTGATAAATTTAAGCAATAAGAACTCTTGTCCAAACTGAGTCTATATAAACCTACCACCCAGGGTCAAAGTTTAATAAATAATTTAAAGAAAATGATTGACAAAAAATAAAATTTGCCAAATAAAAACTAATTTGTATGATTTTCTTTTTGAAGGTTTGGTGTTTCCTAGTTTCCTATTGCACTGGTTTTAAAATTTGGGTATGCAGTAGGGTTTTTTTTTTTTTTTTAAAACATTATATATATATCAAATAATATTTCAAGCACTTCGAAGTACTGGGCAAAACCAGCTCAATTAGATGCACAAATCAATTTCAGCAATGTGATGTTTTTTATATATATAAAAAAATTGGGCATGGGGGTGAGGGGAAAAAGTGCTATGGTCGGCAACGAGAAACAGGGACAGTCGGCCGACTGGAAAAACATATTTTTTGTGTGTGGGCCTAATGGTCTTTCAGTCGTGAGTCTGGCATACTAACCACTGAACCATCTTTGCTCCTGCTTCCCTTTGTCACCTCTTCTGACATGCAGAAGGGCACAAAAGGCCTATTCTTTTAAAAGGACAAATTATGCAGAGTACCGTATTTGCTGGCCTATAAGTCGATGTGGAGTATAAGTCGAATTCACTAATTTCGTCAGTTTTCAATCCTTCATCCATATATAAGTCGATGCGGAGTATAAGATGAAGCCAGATCAACACCTTGGCTTCGTCACTTTCGCTAGTAACTTCCGGTTTCATGAATATTAATGGTATCACTATGCTATTCCAGATTAATTGGGAAAATGATTAAGATGGTCTGTACATCTATTATTTACAGGTATTATTTATTGGTGCATTGTATGCAACGATTTTCACATACGAAAAATTACATTAACATACTGTAAAGCAATTTCAATGACATAATCCATATATAAGTCGATTCGGAGTATAAGACGAAGCCCAGACTTCCAGGTAAAAAAGTATTGACTTATAGGCCGGCAAATACGGTACATAATTTTAGCAAAAATAAATTTGGGGACTTTATTCCAAAACAGGATTTTAACTTTGGCTAGTTGTATTTTAGGAATTAAAAAATCTATACACGTTACAATATTTAAGGGGATAAATTTGAATGAGATAGGCTGGGCTGGCATCAATTTGCAAGAAAAGTATAACAGATACAGTTATACTAATTCAATTTTTTAATGGGCACCCTATATGACCAATTAAAATTCTGTATTTGTTTTGCTCCAAGAGCAATATTAAGTGATAATCGGTTCATCACATTTGTTTGGTGCCCCTTAAATTCAATGGCTCATTCCTTTTCTTAATTTTCCATTGTTTTATCAAGGTAGATGGACCACTGGCCTGGCAACACAAGGAATCGCTGGCTTTCTGAGCTTAGGAGAACACCAAATCACTAACATTTGTCCAATTTTTAAAATTCCCACTATATGGTAAAAAGGTGGCTGCTAGTTTGTATTACCATATATACTCATTTGAAATGTACATGACATATTAAGTAGATCTGCTATTGCATTATTTGCTGCCAGTGAGGGTCTTCACCACTCCTTCACACTTGTAAGAAAAAAACAAGAAGCTCAGCCTGTCATGGCCTGCATTTTCAGCCTGCCCTGGAGTTTTGCTGTTGTACACATCAAGATGTATCCACATCTAAGTAACATGACTGTGTCCAACAGTACTTGAGAAACTGACCACATTAAAAACTTTAACATTGTGATTAATTTAGGATGTGGATATACGTTCTGATGGACATTGTACAGATGTATGGACAAAAACATGGACAATAATGTGACCGCTATGTTGAATTTCGGACAAGGCAGGCATGACAAAAACAAACATCACAGACTCTTGAAAGCTGAAGTAGAACATACAGTCTAGACTGATCTGCCAATACATTCTGCAAAAGATCTGGATCTATGCTGTTTGTGGTAATTGGTAAATGTAATACAATATATATCTGTATTGTACATCCCTTTATTTCAAGTTGTGGTACTTGGTATATGTAATACAATAGATAGCTGTAGAGTACATCTCTTTATTTCAAGTTGTGGCAATTGGTATATGTAATACAATAGATAACTGTATAGTACATCCCTTTATTTCAAGTGGAATGATTGATTCTGCTTTACCTGGATGCACATAATTAATGCTCTGACAACTTGAACTATGCAATCTCCTTCCAGCAAAGTTCCTCAAGATCAGGAAAAATTGTGATCACCAACTGAAGTTGTAATCTAGTAATGTATTTTGCTAATTAGGATTGTGTCTATGTTTGTAATGGTTTATTAACAAACAGTTTTTCAATTGCAATTCAAAGGGATTTTGCATTAAATAATAGTAACACATACTGTGAATCACATTAAATGTGTATTAAAATTATGTTGTGTTGGTTAAAAAATACATATTTTTAGGTGCTAAATTTGTGGATTTGTCATTTAAAAAAACAAACAAAACATGGTAAAATATTGAGCAACAATGTTTTGTACATCTCAATGAAAGATTATAACCACATGTAGTTGCACACAACTTTGAGCCAACAGGCTTAAACACCACTGCAGTCATTATATTGATTTTGCAACTTATTCTTTGCTAACGCTTAGAATAAATGCAGGGATTTTAAAGAACAAGAGTACCATGAACAGCACATTATACACCCACCCTGTGTATAATAGTCCTCTATGAACATAACTGAAATTGTCTGCAGAAATGTAGTTTGTTGTTGCTTTTTTTTTTGGGGGGGGGGGGGGGTTGGGGGGTTGGAGGGCTAATTTTAATTATGCAAAACTTACCAGAACGTAGCTTTTACTTTTTTAATACTGAAAAACCTTGTTCATTTGATGTGAATTCATCCTCCCACAGAGTGGAGAATTGTCAATAAGACGTGTCCCACTTATGCACCTTGCATGCCCATGCGCAGAAGTCATCTTTTTCATACAAGACAATTACACCAGGATATCATAGCGGGGTGGGAGGAGGGCATTCAGCAATAGCGACGGATAAGTATTGCATAATTAAAATTTAGTTTGACCTCCCCAAAAATCTACATTTTAAATAGTAACGATACATAACCCGTCGCCATTGCGCACCTGAATTTGTCAGTCAGGTGGGCAGGCTGATGTGTTAAACTGATTGATCAAAAACAGTGACAAATCAAATGTACTCACCATTTGAGGGAGAGATCAACTTTATTGAATTGTGTTGTCTCTCTGGGACACATGTTGTGCTGCAACTATGGGTCCCAGAGAAAAAATGCCTCCGCTTTGTTCTGCTAAAAAGCGGAGGTAGAACGAGAAGGTAGTATGTGATCGCCAAAATGCTGCCTTCATGACATCCTCCAGGAAAGTATCAGTAACATAGTCCCAGGAGGCAGCGGGGGCTCGAACCTCATGGGCTTTTAGTTTCATAAAAGAAAGGTCTCTATCAGTAAGGGACTGATTAGCTCTTTTGATGGCAGTGACAATCCACCATGAGATGGTGGAATCCGAAATATCAACGGAGCTCTTAAGAGGAAGGAAAAGATGTTTCCTACCCTTCTTTGTCCCTCTGGAGGCCTTAAGATAGAAACGTAGTGCCCTAACAGGGCATAAAAGCCTATCTTGATCATCCACTGCGCAGATTTGACTGAGACTGGGGATCTCTATAGGTAGTGGAGCTATCGAAGGTAACTGAATTTTTGCTAAAAATCCCAGTTGACAAAGCAGAGAAATGGATTCATAATTCTGATTAAACCGGAAACAGCCAGTGTCGATTGACAAGGCATAAATCTTGCTCCATCTTCTTGCAGATGCCAAGGTGAGTAAAAAACACAGTCTTGATTGTGAGGTCCTGAAAGGAAGCCTCACTCAAAGAGAGTGGGAGACAGGTCTCTGCAGCTCAAAATACTTAATAAGATCGGCACGGTGAGAATCCAATCCAATTGCCGTGCCCTGAGAGAATGTAAGTGTATTGGAAATGGCAGCTTTATAGCCCTTGATAGCTGATACTGAACATCTTTTGTTCTCGAAAAGAAACAAAAGGAAATCTTTGATGGAACTCTCAGATGGACAGCTAGGATCAATGTGTTTCCTACTGCACCAATCACAGAAGATTCTCCACCTGGCATCATAGACCTTGGATGAAGAATCTCTCCAGGCCTGAATGATGCAGCTGGCAACCCAGCCCAAAAACTTGTTCTGACGGATAAATCGCTTGAGATGAACCAAGCGTGAAGATATAGAATGTAAGGGCTGTTGTGTAGGAGGGAGACCCTGTGAGGTAGGGACCTGGTTTCATCTATCAACAGGTCTAGAAGATCGTTGAACCATGATTGTTGGGGTCAGAGTGGGCTATGAGAATGATACGAGCAGTGGAAGTTCTGACTCTTTGTAGAACTTGAGGTAGCAGTCAGAACAGTGAGAAGGCATATGCAAACATAAAAGGGAAGTCTCATGCTGAGCCTGGTTGCAAACAAGTCCACTTGAGGCTTTCCCCATAGTGAAAAGGGACTCTGTTACGGAACAGTGTAGAGACCATTTCATGAGGACTGTTTTGCCTCTCCTGGACAGACTGTCCACTAGTACATTCTTCTTTCCCGGAACGCTGCGAAGTTGGAGGCTGATGTTCTCTGTGGTTGCCAAGTGAAAGAGGTTCCAGACCTCCACAAAAAGAGAAGGAGCATGTGTGAATGCTTAGCATTGTAGATACGCTATAATGAATGTGTTTTTGGAGGAGTCCTAGCTCTGTCGATGTACCCTTGTAAAGCTAGAAATACGGCCTTTATTTCTAGATTGTTGATGTGGAGGGACGATTCATCCAGAGTCAAATGACCATGGAGAATTAAACCCTCTGGTTCTAAATGAGTGCCCCAACTGGAATCTGACGCATTGGCGAACAGATATGAGTGGGGATCAGATACATGCATGGAGACTCCAGTCAGGAATCTGTCCCAATTCATCCACCAATGCAAATGGTGACAGAAGTCTGGTCCTAGTGGAATCAGAACTGATAGGGAATCTCTGTGAGGTTTCCACCTTGTGAGAAAGAGAAACTGTAAGGGATGCATATGGAGATGTCCTAAGGGAACCAGATCCGCAGCAGCGTTCAATGTTCCCAATAGGGATAGGTAAAGGCGAACCGACAATGTCTTTGCTTGCAGCACCTCTAGAAGTGTCAGGATTCAATCCATCCGATCCTGTAGGACCTGGACTAAGTTCTGGTTCGTGAGGAAGTTCATCTTCACATAAACAAAGTGCTGAGATGGAATGAGCTCTGACTTATCTAGGTTGGGTAAAAGACCCAACCGAGTTACTGTCAACCAGCCATGGAACTGATCCTGATGGAGGGCCTGTACCTGAACATTGAAGATTTAGGAGTAGAGTGCAGGAGACTGATTGTTCAGGGCCCGCTTGACTGCCCCTTTCTGTAAAAGGGTGTGCACCTCTTCCTTTAATTTCACAAGACTGGATTGGGAGGGTGTGGTGGTTGTTCCCGAAACTGTAGTCAGTAACCCTTGCTCACACTGGAAAGGACCCACCTATCATCCTTGATGCTTGACCAAGCCTCTGAAAAGAGGCCTAGACGAGCACCTATAGGGACTTTTGAGAGAAGAATTTACAGCAGAAGAGGGTTTGAGTCCCTAGGGCTGTCCCCCCCCCCCCCTTGCCTTAGGAAAAAGAAGGAGGGTTAGAGAACTTGCTCCTTGGGGCTAAACAGAGACCGTGCTTTGAACCTGACTGTTGAGGAGGTTTAAATTGAGGTTATGGATTGGACTGAGGCTGTGTTTGTTTAAAGAACTTTGCAGGGATGATTTGCATTACCACACTTCCTAGCTGATTATGATGGGCCGGGACCAGTTGTAAAGGATGTGCTGATGATCCTTCAGATCTTGGGAAGTCAGGGTAGGAACAAGTCCTCTGAAGAGGGTCTCAGCTTCCAAAGGAGCAGCCCATAGAAGGTCCTTACTTTGGTTAAGTAAGACCTTCGTAGAGTCCAACCTAACATCACAGTGGATGCGTAGAAGTTCCGCCGATAATGCCATTGAAACAGAAAGCACATGCTCGGAGGCTTTGGCCACAGCTTCCAGCACACACTGTAATGCGGCTGGATTCATTGAGGAGTCCTTCAGCATACTGAACAAAGTAGCTGAGAAGAGCTATGGTGACTAACAACTGGGCTTTCTGTTCAATAGCTTCAATTGTCTTTACAGGAAAGTATGCTCAGGCTCCAATTGAGATACCCACTTAGTACGATCCAGCATCCAACTGAGCAGGTTTAATTGGACACTTTCTCAATAGTTAGCAATTAAATTTCCAATAATCTTTTCCTTTTGAACACTGAAAAAGTCACATTCAAAACAAGATGATTGATCCATCTTGAACACTGACAAAATACATGCATCAGTTGTATTAATATGAATATCATCGGATAGAAAAAAAAAGTCTAATCTACTTTGTTTTCATGGAAGATTGTTGCCTTCATCTAGACAACTTTAATTCTTGATTGGAATTTTTTCAGCTGCCAATTAATTCCACTTTGACTTTCAGGTCTCAAACTGCTGCTCCTGACTGTTGGTGTTTGTCATGTTACATGCCCCCCATATTTAATAGTCTTCTATGTAGATAACTGAAATTTGTGCATAAACCACTTTTCTTCTTTTGGTCACAGTGACTTTGATCTTTTACCTTTTGACCCCAAAATCAATAGGCTTCTTCATTACCCTGAGTATAAATCATCCAAAGTTTGCTCCAGGTTGGAATTGCACAACTAATGCAATTGTGCAGAAACCATTTTCTTCTTTCAGTCAGTGACCCTGACCTTTCACCTTTTGATCCCAAAATCAACAGAGTACTTTCTTACCCCATGTGCATGCTATCCACAAAGTTTGATAACTGTAGATGATGGAGAACCCAAGTTATTGTATAGAAACAAATTTTCTTCTTTCAGATGCATTGACCTTGACCTCTGACTTCTTGCCCCAAAATTGATAGAGTTCTTCCTTACATGATGTGCAAGCCATGCACAAAGTTTGGTCCAGGCCTGTGATGCAGAAGTAATGTTACAGTGCAGAAACCATGTTTCACCTTTCAGCCACAGTGACCTTGACATCGGACCTTTTGACCCCAAAATTGATAGGGTTCTTTGCAAGCCATCCACAAAAGTTCATAACCACAGATGATGGAGAGCTCAAGTTTTTGTGTGAAACCATTGCTCATCTTTAAGCCAATGATCTTGACCTGTGACCTTTTGACCTAGAAATCAATAGGACCCTTCCTTACCCCAAGTGCAACACATTCACAAAATTAGGTAACTTTAGATGTTGAAGAACTCAAGTTATTCTGCAGAAACATGTTTCTTCTTTTTGACCAGATGTCTGATCAGCACTGTAAATTTAGGACCAACTTAGATATCATAGAAGTCTTTTAGTGAAAATCTCATGTCTATATGACCACATGTTGAGAAGAAGTAGGAATAATCTGATTTTTAAGATGGCTACCATGGTAGCTATACTGGAGGTTCAGAGGTCCATTTATTATTGAGACCATTTTCATTTAAGCTCAACAATATATCATAAGAATTAAGCCTTTTCTGAATAACCCATGTCGCTTTGACTATCCGTTCTGGATAATTTTCAAGACGACCACTATGACAGTCACATTGGAGGTTTAATTGGCACCATTTTCATTTAGGACCAACTAGATATCATGTCTTTTACTGAAACCCCCATGTTGATGAGCAGTAGCAATAACAAGATTTTCAAGATGGCTACTAGGGATGGAATGATTTAGCAACACATCAATGAATCAATAATACAGCCATTTTAATACACACATCGATACACAAGATGAAGAATTGATATAAAACAATGCTTACCTTCTAAAAGTTGCTTTTAATATAAATAGCCATAAAACATTTTTAGTCACTTGCCTCTTTCTTTATTATGTGTATATTGTATTATAGACTGCATATCGCGATACATATTGATACATGGCACAAGTGCATCATTTCGCCCCTAATGGCTACCAGGGTGGCCATATTGGATTATAGATTAGCACCATTTTTATTTAGGACCAACTAAACATAATATGAAGTATTTCAGTTAAAATCCCATGTTGATACAAGCATTTGTTCAGATGGAACAGTAATAAAAAGATGTTCAAGACGGCCACCATGGTGGTCATATTAGATGTCCATGGGGCACCATTTTTATGTATAGGAGCTAGACCTAGGGATCAATGTGTGTGTAAAGTTAAATGGCAATCATCCCAGTATTTTAGGAGAAGTACTTGTGCTAACTGACAGATAGCAGAGACAATAGGTCATCACATAAGCTCGTTTGGTCTTTGACCAGTAGAGCTAATATCCGGGGTAAATGATACCAAGTTGATGCCCAAAATGCACTTATAGAATGTTACTATATTAAATTTATTAAACCTTTTGAGATGTAAGGCTGACCAGCCTCCAAGGAAGGCAGGATGCTGCGTCCTCCTAAAACAGGATAGGGACAATACAGTGAATACTGTATCATGTGCATTGATGTGTGATAGGGAAATCCCACCCTTGGGTTCAGAATTTGTGGGCCATTGTTCTCACCCACAAATTCGGACCCTTGAGTGAGATTTCCCTATCCCACAAAACCGCATCTGATGGATTCTATTATTCTCATTCGCGTGACAGATAAATCGTTAGGAATTTAAATCCACACTTTTCTTGTCCCAATTCAGTTAGGTTTTCTTGTGTTACAGATGTGTTAACCAATTTCAGCAATGTGCTATGTAACTGAAATCCTGAAAAAGGGGAGCTAAATGATGTCAATTTCATGAAAAATAATGTTAAGTACAAATATCTCAAAAGGTATTTAATTGTAAACATAAATCCTCTTGCCAACAGGAGAGTATTTGGAGTAGACAATAATACACAGATTATTACGGAAGCTTGAGGCCAAGGCAATGGTAGTTAAGAACCTTGCAAAGAACTTTGCCATGACAGTCGACCCAGACTGGCCTGGACATAATTTTAACCCATTACTTACTGGTTGTCAATCGAAGCTATTAGGACTGACCCACTATGTGGAGGAAGGAAATATTACTTCAGTTTACTAACCATTAAGATGCATTAACATATGGATAACTGAAAATACAAAAGTCACTCAAGCATAAAATTGGGTTATGATGACCTAGTTTTGGTATTGCTTAGTTACTCTTGTTAAGATGTATCCGCATATTAACTGTTTTTATGTGTAGATGAACTGGGTCCAAGATAATTGCAGGTGTTATGAATGGTTGGTTAGTTGGTTCTTAACAGCACATTACTGGCATGACAAGGAAATATACAACAAGTACTCTTCCCAAGAACACACTGAGCAAGCCGACCTGGGCTGGTCTAGGCAGGTATCAAACTCCTGACCCCTGGATTATGAATCCAATGTTCTACCAACCGAGCTACCACAGTTTCTGTAATGAATGGATAGATGAAAACACAAGTCATTCGAGGGTAAAAATGTTGGTAACAGTAACCTACATTTGGCATGGTCGAGTTATCCTCTTTGAGATTCCTCCACATGCAAATGTTCATGTGTAGGTGAAACAGAGTCCTGAATACTAAGGGTGTAATGAACAGATAGCAAAAAGGTCACTCCAGTGTTAACACTGGATCACACTAACCATGCAGCTTTTGGTATGGCGAGTTACTATCCTTGCGATGATGCATCCACATACCAATTTTCCTGAGTGTAAGTGAAATAGGGCATTGATTTCCCCAGAATTTTCACACAAATTCTTCCTCTGTCATTTTTATGAGGGATTGTCTATTTGGGTGGATGGGGATGTGAGAACAGCATTCATGAATAGACCCCTTATAGTGTCGTTTCAACAAAAGTGTGTGATACATAACTTTTAATGAATAAAGATAAAACTTCATCCTTTATCTTTATTATCGGCACAGTGGCATTGATCATGTGTTATGACAATGGCACTGCATTGTATACATTGAAATGCATGTAACAACAGAGACATTACCACTGAATACTGAAAACTGCATGTAACAACAGAGACATTACCAATAAATACTGAAAACTGCATGTAACAACAGAGACATTACCACTGAATACTGAAAACTGCATGTAACAACAGAGACATTACCACTGAATACTGAAAACTGCATGCCCGCCATTGTACAACCTCACCAAGTGCAGCTGGTAACGCTTTTTATAACTGGATATTAATGAAAGTGTCTCATTGCTCAATTACAAAATTCGCACTATGAAGCATTTGATTATGGCAGTTGATCTAGAAGTATTTATATGATCAGATTGAGCTTTGTTAATATTAATCAATGTTACAGGTTTTGTTATGCTCACAGCAAACTGACTGTGTAAATTTCATGTGTATGCTTGTTTCTAAGGGAAGATTCTTTAAATTTAGCAGGGATTTGTGCAAATCTCAAATTTTCTAAGAGTGAACATAATGATAGAGTCCAATATATTGAGTTTGGTTTGGTTTTGTGGGGTTTAATGCTATTTTATAGCACATGATAGGCTATATATGGCGGCCAGTATATCCAAAATATTGAGGGTGTAACAAATGGATAACTGAAAATACAAAAGTCACTAAAACATAAAAGTTTGATAAGAAGTGCCTTTAAAGTTTTGACATGGCAGAGTTACTCTCCCTGAGAGGAATCAAACATACCAATTTTCAAGTACAAGATATTGAGGCAGTATTGAATGGACAGCTAAAATTAGAAAAGTCAATCAAGCATGAAAATTGGGACACAATGACATATGATTGCGCTCACTCTTCGAGAGATATATCCACATAACCATTATCATATGTAGGTACATCTGGTTCCTAGATATTGAGGGTTTAACAAAGAAATGAATGAACACACAAAGATTACATACCCTCCCAACTTTCTTTGTGAGGGATTAAGAAATGAGAGAAAAAAATAATGAATGTTGGGATAACAATGATACTGAAGGAAAGAAATCCCATTTTGGGGGTTAGATTATCCATCTTCCATATAACCTCACAGAAAATAAATAATGTATCCCCTCAACTGGCAACCCCCAAAATCCACCTTGACTGTACTGCTCATATTTCACTTCTTTCAAGTCTGCATTTAGCTGATGGGAGATGTGTGGTATACATATGGTAATACAATTTTTAAAAAAATCAAATATGTGTGGACAACATTAGATTTTTCTTCCATTTTGTAAACTTCTCAATTGAAGACAATTGGATAATTTTCAGAATTTTATGGCAAATCAGGTTGGGGAATATTTCACATCCTGTTTAACACAACTTGAGACTACTTAAATATTATCTCACACCCTCAAGATATACTTCCTTTAACACTTAAAGGGAAGGTGCATGCTTAACAATTGTCTCTATTAACACTGTCCTTCATATAGGACAGACAAGATAATGGATCACGTTATTGCTCGGCATCAAGTTGCAGGGTAAATTAACTTCATAAATTCAATTCATCCATTTTGATGTAAATGTACCTGAACTTGACACAAGAAAGCCCACTTAAATGGCTGAAGTGACTTGATTTTTGTGTTTTGTGGGGTTTAACACCATTTTTCAGCACATGATAGCTAGGCTATACATGGCAGCCAGTATATTTGATGGAGGAAGAAACTGGGAAGAACCACCGACCCATGGGAAGCTCCTGGCAAGCTTTCTCACATACCCACGCTGGTCAAAATTAGACTCAAACTCATGCGCACAGAGGTCATATGTGTGAGTGATCTGTAAAGGTGAACGCCTTAGTCCACTCAGCCACCAGGAGCCCTGGATGAAGTGACAAACTGACATACCGGTGCAATACTAAATTATTCTCTGATGTCCCTATAGGTGGGGTTTGCAGGCTTTATCTTAAAGCAAATTCAATTCGTCAAGGTCTCAATGGCAGACTGGTACAGAATTAAATTGTTACATAATTATTTTTTGTACACACCACTAAGGCATATCTTGCATGCAATTTTACGACTTCATACAGAGTTGCACCTTGATTGAGCTGTTAGGGGGGCCCTGTATGTATCTCTGTCCCCTATAATGAACAAGATATTGGGATTTGTTAAATTTAGGGGGATACTGGCAGTTTTGGGAGGGAGAATATCCCTTACATCACTCAATGTGCAACACTGCCATATAATGTCTTTTTGTGCAGCACTTGGAAATTTTGTTCTTAGTGGGATTATAAATTCATGCGATCTGTATTGATGGAATTTTAATTATAGGCACATAGGATTTACTTCAATCAGATACACTGTTATGTTCAGTAGATGTCTAAGGGAGGTAAGTTGCAATGGTATTAATCTCTCTAGCCGGTGCTATGCCTGAATTATGCCAGTCTCCTCCTGATAGCAATAAGTAGTCTGAAAGCAAAATTCCAACAATTACAAGAAAATCCCTCTTTAAAATAGATTACCTGACAAACTTTTCCTGCCTCCTGCCTCATAATTTGTTTTTAAAAAATGCCTTTCTTTCCAAACCAAACAATGAAATAATTATAGTTCTGCCTTAAAACTTTTTGGAACGTTAATATTTGTTCTGGTTGAATTCGATTTTTTAATATAATGTCATACCTGCCAACCTTCAAAACAGTGGGGGTGGGAGGGTGGGGGACAGGGGTTGAGGCTCAAAAAGTGTGTTATGTTGTAGCAAAAGGGTCAGCTGAGCACATGACCATAGTAACAGATGAATGGACAAGGCTAACACTATATGCATCTACAACTGTTGTGGTAAGGAATACAAATAAACGAAGGTTCTACAACTGTTGTTGTAAGGCATTCAAATACACAGAGTTATCTACAACTGTTGTGGTAAGGCATACAAATACACCAAGTATCTACAACTGTTGTGGTAAGGCATACAAATACACCAAGTATCTACAACTGTTGTGCTAAGGCATACAAATACACCAAGTTTCTACAACTGTTGTGCTAAGGCATACAAATACACCAAGTTTCTACAACTGTTGTGCTAAGGCATACAAATACACCAAGTTTCTACAACTGTTGTGCTAAGGCATACAAATACACCAAGTTTCTACAACTGTTGTGCTAAGGCATACAAATACACCAAGTTTCTACAACTGCTGTGCTAAGGCATACAAATACACCAAGTTTCTACAACTGTTGTTGTAAGGCATACAAATACACCAAGTTTCTACAACTGTTGTGCTAAGGCATACAAATATACCAAGTTTCTACAACTGTTGTTGTAAGGCATACAAATAAACCAAGTTTCTACAACTGATGTGCTAAGGCATACAAATACACCAAGTTTCTACAACTGTTGTGCCAAGGCATAAAAATACACCAAGTTTCTACAACTGTTGTGCTAAGGCATACAAATACACCAAGTTTCTACAACTGTTGTGCTAAGGCATACAAATACACCAAGTTTCTACAACTGTTGTTGTAAGGCATACAAATACACCATGTTTCTACAACTGTTGTGCTAAGGCATACAAATACACCAAGTTTCTACAACTGTTGTTGTAAGGCATACAAATAAACCAAGTTTCTACAACTGATGTGGTAAGGCATACAAATACACCAAGTTTCTACAACTGTTGTTGTAAGGCATACAAATACACCAAGTTTCTATAACTGTTGTGGTATGGCATACAAATACACCATGTTTCTACAACTGTTGTGCTAAGGCATACAAATACACCAAGTTTCTACAACTGTTGTTGTAAGGCATACAAATACACCATGTTTCTACAACTGTTGTGCTAAGGCATACAAATACACCAAGTTTCTACAACTGTTGTTGTAAGGCATACAAATAAACCAAGTTTCTACAACTGATGTGGTAAGGCATACAAATACACCAAGTTTCTACAACTGTTGTTGTAAGGCATACAAATACACCAAGTTTCTATAACTGTTGTGGTATGGCATACAAATACACCATGTTTCTACAACTGTTGTGCTAAGGCATACAAATACACCAAGTTTCTACAACTGTTGTGCTAAGGCATACAAATACACCAAGTTTCTACAACTGTTGTTGTAAGGCATACAAATACACCAAGTTTCTACAACTGTTGTGCTAAGGCATACAAATACACCAAGTTTCTACAACTGTTGTGCTAAGGCATACAAATACACCAAGTTTCTACAACTGTTGTTGTACGGCATACGAATAAACCAAGTTTCTACAACTGATGTGGTAAGGCATATAAATACACCAAGTTTCTACAACTGTTGTTGTAAGACATACAAATACACCAAGTTTCTATAACTGTTGTGGTATGGCATACAAATACACCATGTTTCTACAACTGTTGTGCTAAGGCATACAAATACACCAAGTTTCTACAACTGTTGTGCTAAGGCATACAAATACACCAAGTTTCTACAACTGTTGTGCTAAGGCATACAAATACACCAAGTTTCTACAACTGTTGTTGTAAGGCATACAAATACACCAAGTTTCTACAACTGATGTGGTAAGGCATACAAATACACCAAGTTTCTACAACTGTTGTGGTACGGCATACAAATACACGAAGTATCTAAAACTGTTGTGTCAAGGCATACAAATACACAAAGTATCTACAACTGTTGTGCTAAGGCATATGAATACACGAAGTTTCTACAACTGTTGTGGTACGGCATACAAATACACGAAGTATCTACAACTGTTGTGGTAAGGCATACAAATACACCAAGTTTCTACAACTGTTGTGGTAAGGCATGCAAATAAACGAAGTTTCTACAACTGTTGTGATAAGGCATAAAAATACACCAAGTTTCTACAACTGTTGTGGTACGGCATACAAATACACGAAGTATCTAAAACTGTTGTGCTAAGGCATAAAAATACACCAAGTTTCTACAACTGTTGTGGTACGGCATACAAATACACGAAGTATCTACAACTGTTGTGCTAAGGCATACAAATACACCAAGTTTCTACAATTGATGTGGTAAGGCATACAAATACACCAAGTTTCTACAACTGTTGTGGTACGGCATACAAATACACGAAGAATCTACAACTGTTGTGCTAAGGCATACAAATACACGAAGTATCTACAACTGTTGTGCTAAGGCATACAAATACACGAAGTATCTACAACTGTTGTGCTAAGGCATACGAATACATGAAGTTTCTACAACTGTTGTGGTACGGCATACAAATACACGAAGTATCTACAACTGTTGTACTAAGGCATACAAATACACCAAGTTTCTACAACTGATGTGGTAAGGCATACAAATACACCAAGTTTCTACAACTGATGTGGTAAGGCATACAAATACACCAAGTTTCTACAACTGTTGTGGTACGGCATACAAATACACGAAGTATCTAAAACTGTTGTGCTAAGGCATACAAATACACGAAGTATCTACAACTGTTGTGCTAAGGCATACAAATACACGAAGTATCTACAACTGTTGTGCTAAGGCATACGAATACACAAAGTTTCTACAACTGTTGTGGTACGGCATACAAATACACGAAGTATCTACAACTGTTGTGGTAAGGCATACAAATACACCAAGTTTCTACAACTGTTGTGGTAAGGCATGCAAATAAACGAAGTTTCTACAACTGTTGTGATAAGGCATACAAATACATCAAGTTTCTACAACTGTTGTGGTACGGCATACAAATACACGAAGTATCTAAAACTGTTGTGCTAAGGCATACAAATACACCAAGTATCTACAACTGTTGTGCTAAGGCATACAAATACACCAAGTATCTACAACTGTTGTGGTAAGGCATACAAATACACCAAATTTATGTCTGTAAAACCATAAATCAAAAAAGATCAGAATTCAATTAGTGTCCACTTTCCAACATTCATGATTTTGTCATGTATTACTCTTAATGGTCAATATTTGTTGGACTGCGAAGTACAGCATTCAATTGTAGATGCAGACTTTGTACAATAATTCATTGGAGGGTTTAAAGGTGATACAAGTTTTATTAGTGTGCATCTTTGCACTCAGTAGTGACTGGATGATGGTCTACTGTTCTTCAAACTTCCTTGAAGGTCTTTAGATCTTTTTTAATTTTTCTGAACAATGAAAATTATCTTTCTCCATCTGCATTGCTGGAGGACTGTTAAACATGCAATGGCCACACTAATTATCATGTCAAATCATGGCATTGCTGTAAGTAGATGACAGCTGCATTTCAACACTGCAGTATTGTACCTTAAGAACCTTTGCAGCTAATCAAGAAATAATCTTTCATAAAGATGATTCCAAATGTCTCATGCAAGGCAAAGAACTGTCATAGCTAATGTTTCTTCAATACGCATCACTGATGTACCTAACTTCCAATAACTTGAGTTGTTCCACATCGTGTACTTTACCTGACACCCTCGTGTAAATTAGCTTACGGACTCTCCCACATGACTAGCAACACAAAATCACTCTTAGCAATTGTCAAATCAATCTGTGGATTTGTTTGGTTTGGTGTTTTATGGCAAAGCAACTGAAGCAGTTTATTTACTACCAAGGCAACTAGAATAAAGTGCCTTGCTTAAGGACACACCATTGGTAACTGGGCTGATCTGACAGTAGGACTTGAACCTGCACCCTTTCGGTCATGAGTCAGACACGCTAACCAATGAGCCACCACAGCTCCTAAGTAATCTGTGTACTGTTGGTTGTTATCCCTGACTCCCTTTACCTTTTAACAGCCCCTATGACAATTACATGTATAAATGGTAGAGTTTGCCATCAACATAAAAGCGTGAACCCTAAGTGAATGGAGACCGTTTTACTGTTTATGGAGGCCATAGGGTAAGGGCAGAGAGTCTCTCTCTCTCTCTCTCTCTCTCTCTCTCTCTCTCTCTCTCTCTCTCTCTCTCTCTCTCTCTCAACATTGAACTGTGTGTCAGGCAGGTATTTCCAATAGTGCCAAATAGTAAAAAAAAAGCATCTTCTAGACTTAGACCCATCTTTATTGGACAGACTGTCCGCTAAAACGTTCTTCTTCCCTGGCATGTGGTGAACTCGAAGGGAAATGTTCTACGAGGTGGCCCAGCAGAGGAGGTTCCAGACCTCCACGGAAAGAGAAGGGGCATGTGTGCCTCCTTGATGTCGGAGATACGCTACGACGGGCGTCTTGACGGAGGAGACCATGACAGATCAACCCCTTTACTATGTCGATGCACCCTTGCAACGCTAGAAATACAGCTTTAATTTCTAGGTTGTTCCTCGAGGAATCAGAGCTGATAGAGAATCCTTGTGTGGTTTCCACCTTGCGAGAAGGAGAAACTGTAGAGGGTGCATATGGAGCCGTCCTAAGGGAACCAGATCTGCAGCGGCATTCAAGGTTACCAAAAGGGATAGTTAAAGGCAAGCAGACAACAATGTTCTTGCTCGTAGCACCTCTAGAAGTGCCAGGATTCGATCTATGTGATCCAGTGGAACCCGGAATAAGTTCTGGTTCACGAAGAAGTTCATCCCTACGTAAACTTAGATGGAACGAGTTCTGACTTCTCAAGGTTGGGTAAAATAAACCAAACCGAGTTACTGTGAACCAACAACGGAACAGGTCCTGATGGAGGGACTGAACCTGAACATTATGGATCAGCTGTTCGTGAAAATACTGGAGAATCACCCCGATTCTCAGTAATCAGAGATAGGGCACTACAACTCCCATAACATGGGTGAAGACTCGGGGTGCAGAAGCAATTCCGAATGACAGAACCCAGAATTGAAAGACTTCTTGGTCCAAGTAAACCCGGAGGTATCTCCACCGGTTTAACAGGGGGAGATAGAAAATGATACACAATTTCCCACTTTTCTTGATGACCAGGAAGAATTGGAAGTAGAATGCAGGAGACTGATCGTTCAGGAACCTCTTGACTGCCCCTTTCTGTAAAAGGGTGTGCACCTCTTCATTTAATTTTCCCCAAATTGGACTTGTAAAGAACATCGGGGTCCTTGATAGAGGAGGTTGTTCCCCAAAACTGAGGCCGGTAACCCTCACTTACCATAGAAAGGACACACCCATCATCCAAGTTACTTGACCAAGCCTCTGAAAAGAGGCCTAGACAAGCACCTACAGGGACATTAGGAGAGGAATGCACGGCAAGAGAGGGTATGAGTCCCTAGGGCCATCCCCCCCCCACACACACACACACACTGCCTTCCTTGCTGGAAAGGAAGGTGGGTTGGAGAAGTTCCTCCTGAGGACTTTACTCAGGAGGAGGAGGTCTCATTTGAGCTTGTGCATTGGACTGGGGCTGCATCTGTTTAAAAATTTAGTGGGTGGCCCCTGGGGGCAATTCACCTTAGTGTGCTTCCTGGTCGATTACGATGGGCCAGGTGCAGTTGTGAAGGATCTATGTTCATGATCCTTCAAATCTTGTGAAGCCACAGTGGGGATGAGTCCTCCGAAGAGGCTCTTGGCTTCCAAAGGAGCAGCCCTTAGAAAGTCTTTCCTATGGTTAAATAAGACCTTTGAGGAGTCCAGCACAGTGTGATGGTGGATGTTAGAAGTTCCATTGATAAAACCATTGCGACAGAGAGTGAATTCCGGGATGTCTTGATCACAGCTTCCAGCATGCATAGTAATGCGGCTGGGTTCAAAGCAGCCTCCTTCAGCATACTAAACGAAGTAGCTGAGAAGAGGTCTGCATGGGAAGCTATGGTGACCAGAAGCCGGCCTTTCTGCTCAAAGGCTTGATTATTTTAATAGGAAGGCATGCCCAGGTTTCAATTATAATACCCACTTGAGACATCTGCATGCAACTGGAGAGATTCTTAATGGGTTTTAACTTCGAGAATGTACCCAGTAAGTAGAGGCAGAGACCAAGGTCTCAAAGTAGAGGGAGGGACAGACCATCCTCTATGCCGTCTAGCACAGGCTGGCCTGTGGAAGAAACTCTATGACATTTCTTCAATCGTTGAGGAATGTAGAAGGAGCAGGAGATCTGGTTGTGGCTGGGTCACGGAGATCCTTTAAACTGGAAAGGATCTTCTTGGGCTGTGCATAAGATGGCTTTGGGCACAAGTTACAGCGTTATCAAAAGACCAGATCTCTTCCAAATCATCTAAGTGAAAGGAACTGGTGGGACTGATAGGAGGCGACAAAAGAGCTGTTTCTACCTCGATCTCACTGGAGTCAATGAGGGTAGATAAACGCATCATCATCTAGAACACTCCGAGCAGGAGAGTGGCTGGACATCATTATGTCCTTCTGAGACAGTGACATAGGTGAACTCTGCGCCATTTCCCGTATTTGTTTGTCTATGTGTTCTAGATGTTCCAGGATAAAGATGAGACCGCTTGTCTTTCGTGGATGATGCTATGCTTCCGCCTTGTAGGTGAATGCCACCTGACAAAGAGGCGATGGCGGGACACGAGCCGCGGCATCGCCTCTACTCTGGGTCCCCTTCTTGTACGGATTCATTGGGATAATAGGAAAGGGGGGATCCCTATCCGATCCCCTTCCCTAGTCTGAACCCTGTGGGCAGACTCCCAATCCTGAACAGGGTTTTTTGTTTTGTTTTTTTTCCCCCCAGTGACCGGTCATCATACATTGACCGGTCATCTCTACCGGTCAATACCCAGTGACCGGACCTGTCACCGGTCAATCCCCGGTGACCGGACCGGTCACCCGACACTGATCGGTGACCGGACCGGTCACCAGTCAGTGACCGGTCAGGAGACATATCAGATGCCAGTTTGTCTTCATCACTATCCTGGAGGGTGCGACACGCTACCTTGAGACAGCAGTGCACTTCCTTCTCTGGAAGTGCTTGGTGCGGTGCAACACCTCCCACCTGGAGGGTGCGACACGCTACCTTGAGACAGCAGTGCACTTCCTTCTCTGGAAGTGCTTGGTACGGTGCAACACATCCCACCTGGAGGGTGCGACACGCTACCTTGAGACAAGCAGTGCACTTCCTTCCTGGTGGAAGGCAGCAACATGCTACTGTTCATGTTCGTCTTCTCCCTTCCCGGGAGGGGCGATCTACTCCTGGAACGTTCACTCCCTCCCTTACATGAGAGGTCTCCTGTCTCCGGACTCTTGAGATTGGTCCCATAGACTCCTGGGACCCCGGAGCTTGTAGAACTAGTCTTCTCGCAGTGTGTTCCCGCCTGAGACTCTATAAGAGAAAAAATTTGAAAATTCAGACAATGATGCGGATCAATGTTTCTTCCGCCCTCTATACATACGTCTGGAATTGGTTAGATTGCAGATTCATTAGTCATTGTGCGAGAGGTACAACGTTTTTCTTACGTGTACACTTGAACACGTGAGGTAGTCTGGGTGAGTATCCCAAGGGCCCTTCTTGTGGCCATACTTCCTACAGACTGACCCGACATTGTTCTCTGAAAAGAAAAATTTTCTGAAAGAGAACAATAATAATAAAAATAATATTGTATTATCTTCATACGTAAAACTCACATGTCTGTATGTACCGGGTGTTATACACCTCCAGTATATTTGCACAAGGTAACTAATTGTTCCCTGAATTAAGAATTTATCTGAAGGAGAACAATAATAATAATAATAATAATAATAATAATAATAATAATAACAATATTATATTATTTCCGCACGTGAAAACTCGCCTCGTTTGTATATACTGCATACTATACACACACCAGTTCATCTGACCTCTTTGCATCCACTGCGTGCTAATTGCACCCCAGTCGATGCTCAAAGGTAAACAATTGTCTCCTACTTATTTTATATAAAAATAATACAATAATAAAACGTGTAAAACTCACCTTTTATTTCCACGCGTGGAAAACTCACCCTTTTTGTATATGTCACGTGCTCTATGCACACCAGTTCACTTCGCTCTGTTTGCATATACTTTAGCATTCTATATGCACCACAGTGGAATTTGTCTAAAGGTAAACAATATACATATACATGTTAACAAGGATTAGGAGTCTAGTTTTCTTGACAAACTTTATTGTTCTCAAGAAAGTACAGCATAGCAATGCGACGCGTCACGCGTGGTTAATAAAGATACAATTGATGAATTAGCAAAAACAATAATATTTAAACAAATATTTAGTTGGTAGAATTATGCGCCTGCTAATTGCGGCGCTATCTCGGTTGTCTATGTCACTGTTGTAATGAACACACAAGACTTACCGTGAGCTAAATTGTATCTGAAAAGAAAAAATACATGGTGTACCCTCACCCCTAAGGACAGAATACACGTGGCAATCTAGAAAGACTCTTTCTAGAACAAACACTGACGTAGGGCAGCATAAGACACATAAGACGAGATGGACAAATGTAACCCAGATGAATTTAGGCTGAAAGGAGAATCCAAACGTGGTTGAAAACCGCAACAGATAATTTTTCTCTGGTTACGTTCGCACGACACAACCATTAGCCATGGCGTCCATGAAAAAGATGAATGTTCGCACAGGCGCGGAGAGGTGCACGGATGTGACGTGTCTTGTTGACAAAATCTCCACTCTAAGTGGGAGGATGTTTTTCACATCAAACGGACGAGATTTTTCGACACGAAAAAGTAATAAGCTATATAATAGTGATAGGGTAATGTATTGCTGCTATTAAAATTATAATTATAGTTGCTATTATGATCATCATCACATTTATTATCTTTCATATATTTTATACATTTATATATAACCTGCAATAATTATCTTTTCTTTGAGAGAGAGAGAGAGAGAGTGAGTTCTATCCCATTCTGCTGCATTCTATAAATGATTATGCAACACCAATTTTGCTTTAAAAAACAAAAATAAAAAAATAACATGAAATGCAGATTTTCGGCGACTGAGACCTAATTCAGTTGAATGGATGGTAATGGCACTTATTTCCCTTGCAGACAGCCTGGGAGACTGGTTTGCTGACAGCCTGGGAGACTGATTTGCTGACACCAAAATACTCCCATAACTTTGGGCAGTAATTTAGACATGAACTACCATAGTAGTCTTGTTTTAAAACATGCATCAACTCATAATATACACCCTAAATATAACTGCCGTGAATGAAGGTCATGGAGTTTTCATGCTGCTGAGTAAAACATATTTTGTTGCATTTTGCCAGTTACAGGTCTGCAGTTCAGTGGACACTCGCTACGCCATTCTCGATATTGCTGTATTGCATTTTAGCAGCCATAATATAATGTCAAATGAGATGACCTGATAATCTTGCATCACAGAATCACTGAGTTAATTCTTTTACAAATCAGTAGTACTTACGACTGTACCTGCCAAACAGCAATTGTCCATGCAATCTTGTTGTTTACTGAATGACATAAGTACATAAGGGTTACAAGATTATTAAATTACATGCAAGCATTTTATTGTTTTCCCCAAATTTTTCTTCTGACTTTTTCTCTTGTAGATGGCAAAATATCTGCACATTTACTCAAAGATGGACATTTTCCCAATCCTATGAAGCTTTGATACTGGGAAAAATTATGGAATTCTGGACTATATACATGTACAATACTGTCCTTTATAGGCATCTGCTGATGACACGTTATGACATTTGTAACATTTCTATTTATAGCTACATTTACCCTATAAACTATAGCTTTCTCAAAATATTAGATAATTTTTAACACAAAGTAGGATATCACATTATATGTTATAATTATAATTGCCCTCATGCAATGAACTTTAACCAAGACAAGTTCAAAGATATTGTACATGTGCGTATTCTTGTAAGTTTTTTTATTTTTTATTTTTTTTATAAAAAAAAACAGCAGAGATTTAACCTATTGAAAGTACTTAACGTTTGACAGATATACTATGGCCCTACTAAAATAGAAGGCAAAATTAAAATTTACGAGCTCTCTAAAGGATGCCTGATCATCATGAAAAATAAAAACTCCACTTAGATAAGTTTCTAAAAATGTGTGAACTGATTTTATAATTTTTAGCCTAAAAATTAAACGTTTATATTGCTTTGTCAAACAGGTAAATAGTAAAATCTGCGTCCAATGTCTCATAGTACATGTTGCTCGTTTTATATCGGTGGAAGCAGGAATTTTTTCTGAGCAGGTTCGATTTTTTAAATACTAGTAGGTGGTTTATTGTACTTAAAATGGTCAACATTCTTGTACTTCACCTTAAAGTACACTGTTCAACCATTCTATTCCCCCTGTGAGCTTGGGGATGTACAATAGACCCAATGCACCCTCCTGCATGTCATATGAGGTGAATAATGGAGGCAAGAGCCAAGATGGTGCAGTGGTCAGCATGCCCGATACATGACTAAAAGGGCATGGGTTTGAATCCTTCCATCAGATCAGCCTGAATCGGCTACCATGGGGTGTCCTTGGACAAGGCACTTAAGTGTAATTGCTTGGCACTAAATAACCTACTTGTGTTGATATGCCCTACAACACCAAATCAAACCAAACTAAACTAATGCTCTTTGCAAGCTTGCTCTATGAAGTCTCAGCACAGTGATCTGTGTGATATAAAATGTTGAAGAATGTAAAGGTTTCTATCAGATTATGACTGACTAGAAAATTTATAAAAGAGAAACAAAAATATAAAGATAGGTGTATACAACAAGTAAAAAGAAATATATACATGTATTTCCCATTTTCATTAACAATGGCACAAAATACATATATTTCCCATCTTCATTAACAATAGGACAAAATACATATATTTCCAATCTTCATTAACAATGGGACAAAATACATACATTTCCCATCTTCATTAACAATGGGACAAAGTACATATTCTGGAATATAGTACCTCTACCATGTTAAACACAGGATGCCAGTCCTGTCAATTATCATAACACCAAGCAGACTCCAATACAAATTTTGCTAACATTCTGCATTGGTGGGGATGTTGGAAGTTGGTGGGGCTGGTGGGGGATAGGCTTATTATAAAACATGGTCTTATTATGGGAGAATTATGATAAATGAGCTTAAATCATTTTCTTTTTTCTATATTTCTTTCACTTTTCATTTATTTTATCACTAATACAACACCCAATTGTTAAGTAAATTATTTACACCTCCAGCTGTTTCATTTGGCTGCACCTCATTAATTCATAAGCAATTGATTTTTCTGGAAGAGAGAAAGTGGGAGGCTGTAATTCAAGCATACAACATGTTTCAATCGGCAGTATCTGTAATGCACCTTTTATTGCCACTATGGTACCAGAACCCTGGCTATAATGCCAATCAATGTTTATGAATTTGTATAATGTTACATACTATGTATGCCCATATTTACAAACATGTGGTTTATTTTGACTCAGAAACCGAAATGTTTCTTCCAAAAAAAGAAAAATGAAAGGCTAAATTTATAAAATTTCCTAAAACTAGAAAAAGTTTGAAAATGTAGTTTTCGGAGGTTGTAAAAATATTGTAACAATGTAAATCTTACCTGTTGCTGTTGCATAGCTTACTCTTTTCTGGACAGAAAATACCCTCTACTGTGTGATGAGAATTCATCCTCCCATAGGTAGACTTTCTGGAAAGTTCCAACACCTAACCCGTGAACCTGACCCATACGCACTAGCCCTTATTTTTTTTTCTCAGGACATAGTATTAAAACTAGTGGGATATCAGTGTAGGGCAGGAGGAGGGAATCTGGCAATAGCAACAGGTAAGTATTACATAATTAAAATTAGTTTTATCCCCCAAAAAACTACATTTTAACATTAGTAATAGCTTACTCTGTTGCTATTGCGTAGCTGAATTTGCCAGCTTGGTGGGAGGCTGATGATCTCACAACTGGTTAATGAAAATAACAGGGAATACTCACCTACACTGTAGAGGTGTTGACTACTGCCGGATAGAATCCGCAAGGGCCACTTTTTGAGCTACGACTAGTGGACCCAAAGAAAAATATGCCTTCGCTTTGGTGAGTCAAGGAGCGAAGAAAAAAGGAGAAGGTAGTGTGAGATTGCCAAAACGCAGCTTTCATCACATCCTCCAGAGACAAATGAGGTAATAAGGCTCATGAGGCAGCAATAACTCGAACCAAATGAACTTTAATTTTCATGAAAGAAAGATCCCTCTTGGTAAGGTACTTGTAAGCTCCAGCTGGACATAAAAGTCTATCCTGATCATCCCCAGCACAGGTACGACTAAGACTGGGGATCTGGTTGGCAAAGGAGAGGAACCGACTCATAATTCCCAATGAATCTCAAACAGCCTTGTTCTATGGATAGAGCATGAAGCTTGCTCCTTCGTCTCACGGAAGCTAAGGAGAGCAAGAAAACAGTCTTGAGGGTAAGGTTCTCGAAAGAAGCCTCACTAAAAAGTTCATAGGGGGATTTATTAAGGGACCACAAGACACGAGATTCCACCTAGGCATCAGAAAGCGAGATACTGGTATTTGCAGTTCGAAATACCTGATCAGGTCTGCTAAGTGAGAGTCTGCACCAATAGCCGGACCCGTCGAAAATTTGAGAGTGTTAGAAAGAGCTGCCTTATGGCCCTTGATAGTAGAAACTGAGCATTGTCTCTCTTCAAACAGGAAGAGAAGAAAATCAGCCACTGCGCTCAATGAGGGACAGCTAGGATTGATACGTTTCCTACTGCACCAATCGCAAAACATTCTCCACTTTGCATCGTAGACCTTTGATGTAGATCGGCTCTTGGATTGAACGATGCACTTGGCAACTTGCTCAAAAACTTCTCCTGGTGGAGAGATCGTCTGAGATGAGCCAAGTGTGAAGGTGGAAAATCTGTGGGCTGTTGAGCAGAAGAGAACCCCTGTGCTGTGACAGAAGGTCCTTCCTCTGGGGTGACATCCTGGGCTGGTCTACCAGCAGGTTGAGAAGATCATTGAACCACGATCATTGGGGCCACAGACGGGCTATCAACAAGAGCTGAGCAGTGGAGTTCCTGACTTTGTGAAGTACTAGTGGAATCATCCTGAACGGTGGGAAAGCATAGACGAACAGACGATCCCAATTCAGGTTGAAAGTATCCACTGCCAAGGCTCTCTGAACGGGGACTGGGGAGACATAAAAGGGGAGCTTGTTGTTTAGCCTCATGGTGAAAAAGTCCACCAAGGGTGTCCCCCCAAGTCTGAGCTGGGTATCTGCTACGAATTGGTGCAGAGACCATTCAGTGATGACTATCCGTCAATTCTGGACAGACTGTCTGCCAAAATATTCTTTTTGACGGCATGTGGCAAATTTGAAGCGTAATCCCTTCCGAGGTTGCCCAACAAAGGAGGTTCCAAACCTCCATGCAGAGAGAAGGGGTATGAGTACCTCCTTGTCTTCTGAGATAGGCCACCATTAACATGATATCAGAGATTATCATGCAGCAGCACCTTATGTTGTTGAAGCACCCCTGAAGGGCTAAGAACACTGCCCTCATTTCCAAATTGTTTATGTGGAGGGTAGATTTTTCTTCCCAGGACCATGAACCCTGAAGAATCAGACCCTCCAGCTCCAGATGAGTGCCCCACCCTGAATCTGATGCATCTGCGAACAGGTAGGAGTGGGGATCTGGGGCGTGTATAGGGATTCCGGCAAGAAATCGGTCCCGATTGATCCACCAAGACAGATGATGGTGGAAGGCCTGACCTAGAGAAATCCAGACATTCAGAGGGTCCCTGTGTTCAAAACCGACCCAGCCATCTGCCATGATGCAGGACCAAGCCTCTGAAAAAGGCTTAGTTTGGCACCTACGGGAACCCATGGAAGAGGAACGGTCGGCAGGAGAGGGATCGAGTCCCTTGGGGCGCCTCCCCCCCCATTTATCTTAGGAAAGGGGGAAGAGCCCATAAACCTCTTTCCTTGGCCTCTGCAGCATATTCTTCTAGGTGCCATCTGACAAAGGGGAGGTCTGAACTGAGGTTGTTGCTTAGATTGGGGCTGCGTGGCTTTGAATAATTTTGGTGAAAGGCCCTGAGGTCATTTAGGATGACATCGCTTTCTGGGCGATTTCGATGGGCTAGGCGCGGATGCAAGAGAGTGATGTTGCTGGTCTCTCAAGTCTTGAGATGCCACCAAGGGAATGAGCCCTCCAAAAAGAGTCTCTGCCTCTAGAACAGCATCCCTCAAAAGGTTCTTACTGTGCTCTAGTAATACCTTGGATGTGTCCAAAGCAACATCCCTGCGGAGAGATGGTAGAAGCTCCGACGATAAAGCCATGGACAAGGATAACACATGTCATGATGTTGTTGCCACTGCTTCCAACAAACGCTGAAGGGCAAGTGGCGACAGAGCTTCCTCCCTAAACAGGTGAAGGAGCTTGCCGAAAAAAAGATCAGCATGTGAAGCTACGGTTTCTAGTGAATGACCTAGCTTTTTGCTCTGAGGCCTCCATTGTTTTAGCTGGAAGGTGAGCCCAAGTCTGTATGGACTTACCCACTTGCATCGCCGTGGTGTCTAAAGTGGGAGGTTTAAAGGGCCAGTAAGGGGTGTGAACCCGATAAGCAGCTGGAGACCAAAGGTCTCAACGCAAAAGGGTGGACGGACCATCCTCTACATTGTGTAGGAAACTACTGGCCCTTGCAAAACCTTTGGGAAAGTTCTTTCACCATAGCCGAGTGAGAAAGCAACAAGAAATCTGGACAGGAGGCAGATCCAGCTAGTTTCTCCAAGCTGGAGAGAATCTTAGTGTCCTCAGAGCCTGAGGGCTTGGGACACAAATCATTGGGCAATAACTGGTAAACCTCATTACCCGCTTTGTCAAACAACCAGACCTCTTCTTCCTCAGCTGCCTTAATCGATGGTTCAGGAGATCTAAAGGAAGGGGGGTGCCACCTATGTCTGGTCAGTATCAAACTTGTGAGAATCCACGAGGACAGAAAGGACATCCTCATACTGCACTCGAACCTGGGAAGCAGGACTGTGTGACCCCATTGTCTCTGATATTTAGGCAGTGGAGACTTGGGAGCAAGAGGGACTTTGACCCATGACTCCTCAAGCAGAACCAGGGGACTGTCCTTAGTGGCAGGCACGGAAGAAGTATGAGAGCGAATCTCAACCCCTCTGGTGTGGTTGGGGAGAGTCTGTCCCTTTCCCTCCTTCTATGGACTGCGCATCGATCTCACCGCCATGGGGCCAATGCCTTGAAGGCCATGGCTGTAAGTAGGGGGCCATCCAATAGCTACCAAGCAGTGGAAGGCTCCACATCCCGTCGGGGTTTAAAGGTATTATAGGGAAGGGGGGATTCAGATTCGATCCCCTTCCGTAGTCCTATGTCGGTACAACGAATCAAAATCCCAAGGGGGATTGAACAGTAGTCTGGAGGGAGGGGGTCTCGACCTGAACCCTCTCCCCATACTGATAGGCCTCAAATGACTGATAATGACCGGTATCCGTAGCCCTATGACCGGTGACTCTCGCCCGCTGACCGGTAATCAGTACCCAGTGACCGGTCAATGACTCTGATCTGTACGCAGATCCTCTCCAAGATCTGTCAGAGATCGATTTTCAGCCCTTTCAGGGTGGCATGAACCTGTTGCCGACAACAGGCCACGGGGGATGAAAGGGTGCTGTTCTCCCCACACGGAGGGACACAACTCACTTTCGGCCGACCCACTCTGTCCTTCGACACGACAGAGGGTGCTGCCCTCCAGAACAGGAGGGTGCGACTCGTTCTCTGTCCTAGTAAAAAGGACAGGGTGCTGCTCCTCCCATCTGGGAAGGGCGCAACTACCTCTCTGTCCTTCATGCGACTCGTTTTCTGTCCTTCATGCGAAGGAAAAAGGAAAGAATACTCACCCTAACTGTAGAAGTGTAGACAACAGTCAGATAGTATCCACATGGGCCAATTTTTGTACTACTACTATTGGCCCCAAAGAAAATATGCCTTCGCTTTGGTGAGCTAACAAGTGAAGGTAGAAGGAGAAGAAGATCGTTTGAGACTGCCAAAACACAGCTTTCATCACATCCTTCAGAGATGAATGAGTTAGATAGGCCCATGAGGTAGCAATGGCTCAAATCTCATGGGCTTTTAATCTTCATGACAGAAAGGTCCCTCTCAGCAAGGGACTGATAAGATCTACCTTGAAATGGTGGAAGCCAAAATATCAGTTGTGACTTTAAGGGGGTAACCAGGTATTTGAGAGAAACAAACTAATAATTCCCATTGAACTCCAGACAGCATGGTTCTATAGATAGGGCATGAAGCTCACTCCATCATCTTGCAGACGCTAAGGAGAGTAAGAACACGGACTTAAGGGTAAGGTTCTTGGAAGAAGTTTCAATGAAAGTTCATAGGGGGTTTAGTTTGAGACGACAAGACACACAAGAGATTCCATCTAGGCACAGGTCTTTCGACTTCAAAATACCTGATCAGGTCAGGTCATGTATGTGAGACTCTGCACCAAATGGTCGAGCCTTTTGAAAATTTGAGTCTGTTGGATTGGGCTGCCCTATAGCCCTTGATAGTACAAACTGAGCATTCTCTCTTCAAAAAGGAAGATAAGAAATTCAGCCACTGCGCTCAGAGAGGGACAGCCAATACTGACATATTTCCTACTGCACTATCACAAAAGATGATCTGTTTGGCATCATAGACCTTGGATGTGGTTTGTGGGTTGTGATTTTATGAGTTTAATGCCATTTTTCAGCACATGATAGGCTATACATAGCGGCCAGTATATCTGGTGGAGGAAGAACCCTGGAAAATCCCGGGAAGGACCACCGAACCATGGAAAGCTACTGGCAAGCTTTCTCAAATAACCACATTGGTCGAGCCCAAGACTCAAACCCACACAGACAGAGGTGAGATGGCAGTGATCGGTAAAGGCAAGCGCCTTGGACCACTCGGCCAGCCCAGGTCCCGGACCTTGGATGTAGATGGTCTCCTGGACTGAACGATGCACTTAGAAACTTTGTTTGAAAACTTGTCCTGGCTCATACATCGTTCGAGATGAGCAACAGAAGGTCCCTCCTCTGGAGCAATGTCCTGGGTTGGTCTACTAGCAGGTCAAGAAGATCGTTGAACCACAATCATTTGGGCCACAAAAGGGCTATCAAAATGAGCTGAGGAGTGGAGGTCCTTACTTTTTGAAGTATTGGTGGAATCCTCCTGAAGGTTGGGAAGGCTTAAGCGAACAAATGATCCCACTTCAGGCTGAAAGTGTCCATTGCCCAGGCTCTCTGGTCTGGACTGGGAAAACATAAAAGGTAAGCTTGTTGTTCAGCTTTGTCGCAAACGGTCCACCAAGGGTCTCCCCCCAAAGTCTCAACAGTGAATCTGCTGCAAATAGGTGCTGAGACCATTCCGTGAGGTCTAACTTGCACCCCATAGACAGACTGCCGCTGAAATATTCTTTTTGCCAGGAATGTGGCAAACCTGGAGTAATCCCTACTGATGTTGCCCAGTGAAGGAGGTTCCAAACCTCCACGCAAAGAGAAGGGGCATCTATGCTTCCTTGGCGACTGAGGTGCACTACCAATGACATGTTTTTGGAGACCACGCAGCGATTTCTTATTTTGTCAACACACCCCTCAAGAGGTAAGAGCACTGCCCTCATTTCCAAATTTTTTATGTGAAAAGCAGATTCTTCCTGGGACCACAAGCCATGAAGAATTAGCCCTTCTGACTGCCCGACCCAGAATCTGACTTGTCTGTAAACAGATAGGAGTGGGGTTTGGGCACATGCATGGGGACTATGGCCAGAAACCAGTCCTGATTTGTCCACCAAATCAGATGATGGTGGAAATTCTGACCTAGAGAAATCTAAGTAGTCAGAGGTTCTCTGTGCAGTATCCAGTTTGCTAGAAGGAGAAACTGGAGAGGGTGCAAGTGCAATCTGTCTAGGGGAACCAGGTCTGCTATGGAGTTCAACGTCCCCAGAAGAGACAGAAATTTATGAGTCAACAACGAGGTTTTGGCTCACAGCGCCTCCAACAGGGTCAGTGTCTTGTCTACTCTGTCCCATGGGACACGGACTAATCCTTTGTTTGTGAGGAAGTTCATCTGACGTACATAAAATCTCGAGATGGTGAAAGCTCCAATTTCTCTAGGTTGGGTAAAAGACCCAGCCTGGTAATTATGGACCAACAGCAAGACAGATCTTGTCTAAGGGACTCTAACTGGTCATTGTGGATTAACCAATATTGGAAGATAAGGATTGCCAGTGACTTTAAGTGGACAGCAACTAATCTGATGACTGATAAAAGTTCTGGGGGCAGAGGCTAGGCCGAATGGCAGAGTCCAAAATTGGAAGACCTCCCCATCAAAGCAAAACCGCAAGTACTTCCTGTGAGGAGGAAAGAAAGGGATATGAAGGTATCATAGAACTAAGGAGAGTATGGAGACTGCCCAGTTGCTGGGTCTTATGGCATTCCTGGATGAGACTGTGGTCTCCATCTTGAAAGGTTCCTCCTGCAGAAACTTGTTTAAGGTGGAAAGATCGATAAGTAGTTGAAAATTTAACCCTTTTTTTGCTACCAGGAATATCCAGGACTAGAAAGCCAGAGATAGGTCATTGAACACCCTCTCTACTGCACCCTTCTGGAGGAGGGAGTGTACCTCTTCCTTTCATTACACAAGATTCAACCAGTGGAAGCACAGTGGAGGGGGAAGAGCCCGCAAACTTACTGGGCCTTTGCAGTGTGCCCTTCTAGGGCCCGACTACTGAAGGAAGCTCTGAATTGGGGTTGTTGACTGGACTGGGACTGTGTGGCTTTGAAAAACGTCAGTAGGCAGTTTTGACAGGCTCAAATCATGGACGAGTCCTCCAAAGAGGGTCTCTGCCTACAAGGGAGCAGCCTTAAGAAGGTTCTTACTGTGTTCTGGTATGACCTTGGACATGTCCAGAGCAACATCCCTATGGAGGTGAAGCTCTGTTGATAAAGCCATGGGCATGGAAAAGGCATGTATAGATGTTGAGGCCACTGCTTCTAATCAACGTTGAAGGACAGCTGGTGACAGAGATTCCTCCTTCATCCTTTAGTTCAAGGGCCTCCAGTGTCCTAACTGGAAGGCGAGCCCAAGTCCCCATGGAAATACCCACTTGTGTTGCTCCAGCATCCAGAGTGGGTGGTAGGGTGGGGGAGTTAAGGGGCCAGGAAGGGGTGTGAACCGTATCACTAGCTGCAGAGATCAAAGGTCTAAACATGGAGGGGTGGGGGGCAGACTACCCCTTGTGCTGTTTAGCAAACTCCTGGCCCTTACTAAGCTGGAGAGAATTTTAGTGTCCTTGGAGCCTGAAGACTTGGGCACAGATCCCTGGCACAAGACGGTAAATCTCATTAACCGCCTTGTCAAAGGACACAATCTCTTCTTCCTCTGCTGCTCTGATCAATCGTTGAGAAGAGGTATTGGACCTGATAGAAGGTACCAACTTGTCGGCCCACAGACCAAAAAATCAGCCTCTCTCATAGGGCAAGACCCGAAGTCCATAGTTGCATGCAGGGTAAGGACCAATCAATTTCCTGGGATGGAAGGCCCCACATCCCGTAGAATTGAGCAGGATTATAGGAAGGGGGGGGGGGGCAAATCCAATTCCTTTGCCTAACCTGGCATCTGTAGGACAATTCCCAATCCCAAGCAAGATTCAATGGCAGCCTGGAGAAAGGGAGGGGTCTCGACCTGATCCCTATTCCTGAACCAAGGGGGCTCACTCAAATGACTAGTGACTTGTACTCGTAGACTTGTGCTAGGTGCCCACTCAATTAATTCTGATTCATAAGAAGACCCTTCCTCATATGTTATGGACTTGTATCGTAGCTTTCCCTTTTCTGGTTTGCTTGATCTTGTCAGCAACAACAGGCTTTGGAGATGGAAAGGGTGCTGCTCATCCCTCATGGGGAGTCGTGGGATGGGGGGGGGGTGCATGCGACTCACTTTTAGCCAACACCAGCTGTGGGCCAATAAAGGGTGCTGCTCCTCCCTAATGTGTGTCTGTGTGTGTGTGTGTGTGTGTGTGTGTGTGTGTGTGTGTGTGTGTGCAACTCGCTCTCTGCCCTATAGGACTGAAGAGGGTACTGCTCCTGTCACAAGAGGGCGTGACTCACTCTCCGCCTCCTTATATCCTCCATTGGCAAGGGTCCTATGGGCCTTATACATCTCCGAAGATACTTTCCCAATCCTACGCTGAGACCCGAGATGGACTCGGTCACGGAAAAACCAGACAATTCAGAGGAAGATGAGGAAGGTCCTTTCTTCCTCCCCTTGTAAGTTCATCTATTTTTAGTGAGGTCATAGACCTTGTCTGACCATAGACTGCAAAACTGACAATCATCTGTCCTTTAATAATTTGTACAAGCAAGGCAGGTGGGGTGGGTATCCCAGGGGGATATCTATTGCCCACACCACCCCGCACTCAGCTTAGGCATTGTTGTAAGAGAAAATTATGAAAAAAGATGAAACTAAAAACTTCTATGTAAGTATTAGGCAGCAAGATCTTACCTTTTCTAAGATGTCGTCTCTATGAAATAAATTAAAACAACCACAAACTGAATTTTTAATCATAAAAAAGTCGGCCATGCTTTTTTTTTGACAACAACATCGGCAACACTTATTCTGAGTACTGGAGATTAAAATTACCAACAAACCAGCTTGGTAAGATGCTATTAATAAAGTAATAATAATAAGGAATATTATCCTAAACTGACCTTTAAGAATGAAAGGTGTTTGATCACTAAACACATATAAATGAAAGGAAGGACTGGTGTGCGACCTCCTTCCAGAGAATATGAATAGCAAAAGTCAGATTAAATGGAATATGAGATCCGCTGATTCGTTACTGTATTAACTCATTCAGTCCTAACAGTGTATATTTTTTGTGTTATTTGTCCAAGTCTTTCACAAGTTATTTATGCACTATTTACAAAAGTATGTGCATCATTTTTACTGTATTATCATTGCTATCATTATCCTCCTCTTCCGATGATTCAATCTCGAATACTTCTATGTCTGAGTCTAAATATTGTAAAATATACAACTGCCGAACATATCTTTCCTCTGCTTCCTCAATATTTTCAATATAAAATCCAAGAAATTCATTGTTTTCACTCTCAGAATCATTAAATATTGCTATGAAATCTACCATTCTTTACTATTTTCATGAATGAAATACTTGTAAAACCGCTCTCAATTTGTAACCTTAATTAGCTTATGAATAATTCATATTTAAACAAAGAAAAGTAAAGTCATTTCTGATTGATTCAATATCATTAGATTCTTGGAAAAATCCCGTTTGTGACCAACTGGACACATTTTTACTACCGGCCCACTGACCACAACTGAAAGCGGGATCGGCCATTGAATGAAGTAAACAAACCATGAGTATAGGTGGGATTAGCCATTTAATGAAAAAAAAGGAAGAGTATAGGCGTTATCGGGGCTGAATGAGTTAAAAACAATAAAACAAAGTCAAAATGAGTCCACAGATCAAATCAGCAAGGATAGAGATACCTCCAGATACCTACCCGAGCTAGAAAAAGGAATAAAATAATTCTCAAACACAATAATTGTTACGCTGACACCTCTGTGGGGGAGTAACCTCAATATGCAAGGTTATGTAAAAACGTTACCAAAAACTGACAATAACTTGAGAGAGAGAGAGAGAGAGAGAGAGAGAGAGAGAGAGAGAGAGAGAGAGAGAGAGAGAGAGCTAATTGTAAACAGGAATAATACTTGATCTGTGGGCAATGCCACTCAGTAAAAATGATGCACATAATGAAAATGCTCAATTTGTGGCATATGACTCAAAGCTAAGACAATTTGTCTTCAAAGTATTTTAAGGCACCATAATCATGGCATCAGGGTTATGGGTTAGACGTTGAAACTTTCCAGAAAATCACTCTATGAGAGGATGAATTCTTATCATACAATCAGGGGTATTTTCCATCCAGAAATACGCAATAACAATTGGTTATGTATTACTGATGTTAAAAAGGAAATTATATTATTGATATGCAGATTTCATTTGAATCTTTAAGATCAACCCTATGGATCATACATTGAATGTTTGCCAACGGCTGCCATTTGGGCCACCATGAATATTTACAAAACTACGATTGACACAGAACCTGCAAATGCATCCAACTATTCTTTCATTTGTAACTTCTCAGTCAATCCTTCACTCAATCCAATTGCAGAAATACCCAAAGTAGTTTGAATAGATTGTGGTTTCTCTTTTTTGTCAGCAAAATTTGCGGCAAACAAAATATGTTTTTTCTATAAATTACATGTACTATGCTGATATACATGCAAGGCATATCTATGTCTCACAGAAATAAACAAGCTGGTCCAAATGATGTTCATTTAAGACTTCTACTTCTAAATGGACTAGTCCATTACAAGTTTCTAGATGCCCCATTTTTCAAGCCAGCATTATTTAACTACAAATTGTTGTTGATTTAACTAGTGATTTTAACACATTATTAGCTATACCATGCTGTGGATATATGGGAGCTAAGAGCTTTCCCATCAAAACACCGAGGTAACCAACCCAGGCTGGCCCAGGCGTTATTGAACTTGTCACTATTGGATTACAAATCTGACACTCTACCAAATGTGCTGCTGCAAATCTCTTATGTAACCAGAAAAGATGTACATACAAATTAAGTAAACTGAAATTATGTAAAATGTAGCTCAGGTTTTTTTTGCAGTGGGGGGGGGGGGGGGTTAAACTAATTTTAATTATGCAATACTTACCCGTTGCTATTGCGTAGCTATTACTTTTTTGTGCCAAAAAACCTCCTCTGTTCAATGTGAATACATCCTCCCACAGGGTGGAGAATTGTCAATAAGACAGGATCCACTCGTGCACCTCGCATGCCCATGCGCAGAACAATCATCTTTTTCATACATGATGATTATGCCTGGACATCTGAGAGGAATGGGAGGAGAGTATTCGGCAATAGCGACAGGTAAGTATTGCATAATTAAAATTAGTTTTAACCCCCACCCCCACCCCATACCCAAACTACATTTTAATAGCAGCAATACATAACCCATCTCTATTGCATAGCTGAATTTGTCTGTTAGGTGGGTTGGCTGTGTTAAAACTGATCAAAACCAGAGAAAAATGGAAAGTACTCGGCATTTGAGGGAGAGATCCACTTACCATTGTGACAGAAAATTCATGCTGGGATGTCTTGGCCACAGCTTCCAGCATGTGTTGTAATGCGGCTGGATTCAGTGCGGCCTCCTTTAGCATACTAAATGAAGTAGCTGAGAAGAGGTCAGCATTAGAAGCTATGGTGACCAAAAAGTCAGGCTTTCTGTTTAATGGTTTCAGTTGTTTTAATGGGAAGGCATGCCCAGGCTCCAGTTGAGACACCCACTTGGGATGAACCTGCATCCAACTGGGGAGGTTTAATGGACCACTTTGGGGAATGTATCCGGTAACTCAATACAGAGACCATAGGTCTCAAGGTAGAAGGAGGAACAGACCACCCTCTACACCGTCGAGCGATGTCTTGGCGTGTCGAAAACCTCTGTGATATTTCCTGAATCATGGAGGAATGAGGAAGAAGCAGAACTAGTTGTGGTTTAATACCAGAGATCTTTTCCAAACTGGACAGGATCTTCCTGGAGTGTGGACCAGATGGTTTCAGGCACAAGTAGGTGGGTAAGACGTGGTAAACTTCATTTACTGCCTTATCAAAGGACCAGATCTCCTAATCATCATCTAACTGAGTGGAGCTGGTGAGCCTTATAAGAGGCGTCAAATGAGCTGTTTCTACCTCCAACTCATTGGAGTCTATGAGGATAGATAGGGCATCATCATTTATTACACTCCGATCAGGAGAGGGGCTGGGCAACGCTAAGTCCTTCGGTGGAAGTGACACAGGAGCACACTACATCATTTGCTATATCTCATCATGGTGAGTAGGGGCTGGGTGTGTGCTAGAAGTTCCAGGAAGAAGACGAGACCACTTGTCTTTCCTGGATGATGCTATGTCTCCAGCCTTCCTGATGGATGCCACCTGATGAGGAGATGATGGCAGGACACTAGCTGTGGCACCTCTACTCTGGGTCTAGGTTCCAGTAGCCCAAGGGGGCATAAGGGACAGATTACCCTGAGATGAAGGGCCCCACATTCCGTAAGGATACTGATCAGATCCCCTTCCTAGTATGTACCTGCTGGGCAGACTCTGAATCCAGTACAAGGTGTGATGGTAGAGTATGGAAAGAGAGGAAATCAGTCCAATCCCAAACCCTGTTCCACGAGCCCTTCGAGTAATGACTGGTGGAATGTTGGCGACTGGTATGAGATGACTGGTTGGCGGTATCCGGCACAATCTGACCAGTCACTGGGGTGAACTGACAGGTGACCAGTCACCAGGCATTGGCCGGTGACCAGACCAGTCACCAGCTAAAGACCGGTTACCAGTCAGTGACCAGTCAGGCGACAGAGATATGTCAGAGCCAAGTTCATCTTCATCCCTCATCAAGGTAAGGTGCTGCTCCTCCCATTCGGGAGTGTGCAACATGCTACCCAGGAAGTGTTGGGTGCAGTGCAGCTCCTCCCTGGGAGGGTGCGACATGCTACCCAGGGAGTGAGACAAGTGGTGCACATCCTCACTTGTGGAAGCCACATGCTACTGTGAACATGAGGAGTGTTAGACTTCTCCTCCCTTTCAGGGGGAGGCGATCTACTCTTTGAACTTTCATTCCCTCTTACAAGAGGGGCATTACCTGTCTCCGAAGGGACTGGTCCCATAAGCTTCTTGGATCTGGAAGTGTTGTTCTGAACGGAAGCATGAATGGGCTCCCTGGGCTCTGCAAGAGAAGAACCTGAAAATTCAAATGTTGAGGAGGACCGACGTTTCCTCTGCCCTCTGTAAATACGTATGGAATCGGCTATAATCTAGATTTCATTAGTCCATTTTGTGCAAAAAGTACAATCAGCCTTATGTTTGCACATTGAACATGTGTGGCAGTCTGGGTGAGTGTCCCAAGGGTCCTTCTTGTGGCCACACTTTTCCACTGACTGTCCCAGCATTGTACTCTGAAATACAATAAAAATTATCTAAAAGAGAATAAAAGAAACTCACCTGCTTGTATACAGTGTGCGCTATATACACCCTAGTGTATTTGAACAAGGTAAACAATGACTCACTCCTAAAGAAATTTACTGTCTTTTCCTAATAAGAAAGACGTTCAATTGTCAAACCTTTATTTTCTCTAGGAGCAATGAAGACACGCACAATAACAATGTGATGCGAGTCATACGACCATTATTACATAACACAAGACTTACCCATAACCAATTGTATACTGAAAATAAGAGGGGTGTACCCTAACCCCTAAAGGGTGGGATACAATGTGGTAACCAAAGAGGTCCTTTCCAGAACTAATTTCTAAAAAGGGCAGGGGTTACTGGCATATAAACAGAAGACAAGATGGATGAATTGTAACACTAGATAGAATATTGTTGAAGGGAAAACCACAATTTGTTGTTAAACTCGCAACAAGCAATTTTTCTCATGGCATCCTTAAAAAAGATGACTGTCCTGTGCATGGGCATGCAAGGTGCACAAGTGGACCGTGTCTGATTGACAATTCGCCACTCTATGGGATGATGTATTCACACTGAACAGACGAGGTTTTTCTACACACAAAAAAAGTAAATACTATGCAATAGTGATGGCTAAGATATTGCTGCTATTAAAATTACATGATTAGCATGACAATCTAATCAGGCCATGTACAAATGCATACAAACATGCATACCAAATTTCTTTTGTGTTTTTGTCTTCTGCATAACTGTGCTTAAAAGTTTCATGGAACAGTAGTGACATTGTATGTGGGCATGATAAAATGCCAGAAGATGTGCTTTCAAACACAAACAAAAAACTTGCTTATATCTATGAGATAAAATGTTTCTTTATATCAATACCAATGATAAATATTAACAGACAAGTTGGATAAGCTTGGTGGTAGATGTACGGTCAGGGTGACCTACTTTTTTGCATGGTAGTGTAGAACTTTGCAGGATGTATGCTCTTTAGTTCTACGATAATATATGCAAAGGGTCACAGAAACTTACATGATAAAAAAGAAAAAAAACATGAGTTACTGTGCAGAAACAAAATAGGGAACAGACAGACAGACAACATCATATGAACATAATATGGTGGGCATATAAAAGGTGAAAATTTGCTGTAACAGCCTGAAACTCTGATCAGGTCAACTACTCATGAACATGACAAGGTGTGCACAATTGTATGGCTTGATGTCCAATATTTTTTGTGCTATTGCACAAAAAATGGATTCAGGACAGACAGAACAGACAGCAGCAAAGTAATATGCCCCCTTCTGCAATCGCAATGGGGACATTAAACAATGATTATGTTGACAGTTATGTGACTCTAAAATCACTACAAACAAGTACAGGTATAGTTTTCTAGGGAGTGATTTACGTTAACAGCAGCTGAACACCAAATTACTATTGTGCAGCTGGGAATGAGGCAGCAATCAGTACAAGTGAATGTTTCCTGCTTGATAAGGAATGTTTCTTGATGAAATTCATCATTGAATATCATCTCCCAAAGGTCATAATTTATTCACAGTATTCGTGTGGAGAAATGAGAAATCAGCAGTGACATACATCACACTGATACATGTACCTACACATTATTTCTGTTTAACTCCAGCTGATGGAGTATGTGATGATCATGTGTATTAATTTCCATTTAGCTTTAATGTATAGCAGTCACAGGGGAAAACAAAAGCTATATGGATGCCATTTTGTGACTATGTGGAACCAGCAGCAAAAACAGAAAAGTACAGAGCGGTCTTTTCAAGTGTCTACCTATTTCACAAGAAGCAAACTAGCATTTTTTTATACAAACAAATAATTGAAACAAGTAAGTGTTCAATTTGTTTGATTTTTCTTATTTTATATTTAACACTATTGGGGGAAGACATTCACTAGATGATAATGATAATGATTTGAAGAAACCTAACTAAAAGGTGTTAATACTGTATCTATCCACCATATGTTTTAAGGATTTTATGTGCGATATCTTCATTTTACAAATTTTAACATCTTTACATTTTATATTTTATCTTATTTACGTTTTATATTTTATCTTATTGAACTTCATGTTTACATTTATTTGGATGGGTTTATCTTCCTGAATTTGTATGCAATCCATTTTTACATTTGTTGAACTTTGCCTTAAGTTGGCATCATATAGCCACTATTGTGCTGATGTGCTGTAAAATGCTACATACATACATACATACATACATACATACATACATACATACATTCATACATACATTGTATATCAATCAGTAAGTGTTCTTGTTTTATTTAAATGCAACTGGCATGAAGATTGACAAACTGAGGAGTTAGGTTAATGACCTGTGCAAACCTGATGTCATACTTAACTGCTTTCCTTGTATTAGCAGGAACTCAAGGGACCTAACCACAATCTTTTTAAAGCTCCACCCGATACTTTGCATATGAAAATCATTTTTTAACATACTTTTAAAAGATTATCTAATTTGAAAATATAGCTGTAAATTTTGCTAAAATCTCCAGAGCCCATTGGACCCTTAAGATTCTTGGTTTCCAGAAAGAATAATTGTGCTAATGGACAGACAACAGACAACAGGTCATCCCATAAGCTCTTCTGGTCCATGACCAGTAGAGCTAAAAACAACTGATATGATGACATCATAATCAGTAGTTTGTATTTGTACAATATGATGACATCAAAATCATTGGTTTGTATTTGTACAATATGACATCATAACCAGTGGTTTGTATTTGTACAATCTTTGTTTCAACAAAATGAAATATGAAATAAAATTTGCTGACAAATATTCTAGAACTATATTTTTACATGTGGCTATATTTTAATTTATCACATATTCAATGCTCTTATTGCATTTTATGCATTATTTCATTAATGATGTGCTCTACAGATATTATGTACTTCTGAGAGAGTGACAGGTGTAAGGTGAAGTTGTTTGAATTTGCAATATGCACAATGAAGAGAATGTTGGGATACCTCTATGCTATTTTCATGTACTGTGGGTGAAATTTCTTTACATATTCTACTTGTGGAAATTTTACATGATCTAATCACACAACTGACAAAAATGGCAGCTCCCATGTGCTAAAAAAAATCAGCGTGAATTAGTCCAAAGTACACTATTTTTAGCAGTTATTAAAATAGGGAAAACGAATTTTGCCAGAGTAGGCAAAAGCAGCTTCTGAAAATACAATGAATGAATTTCAAAATATATCAAAAGTAAAAAAAAAGTTATCAGCTCTTTTTTTACAATTTATCTTTGAAGTCCAGGAAGTGAAAATGATTAAGCGAAGCGTTTTTTTTTTTAGGTGCACATCTGAAGTAATACCAAGCTGTATACTCTATAACCCAAATTACACCCATCAATCATACACGAAAATAAAGATAATTAAAAGTTCTTATAATAATACCGAAGATATACAAGATCTTTTTTAAATAGCCAGGATAACCAGTGATGAAAACATGGGAAATTCTTTTTCTTTAAAAATCTAACCCTAACCAAAATACGAAACTGTAGAGCACCACCTAAAGCACGCTTGTAATAAGACAAGATAGGAAAGCTATATCTCTCTCCCTTTAACACTCTCAAAAATGGAAAACCCTACTCAGTAAAATGAGTGCAAATGAAATGCAAACAAAATGCAGATTTGGTACAATTATCCATTTCAGCACCTGTAACATGCCATAACAAGATTTGTCATTACGTTCATGTACATACAATTTTAGATAAATTGAAATTTTGACCATATTAAAGAGGTCTCCTAACATCCAAGACATTTTAGTCCAATTCATTTAATACAAATATACTGTACTCACAGTCTGGAATTCTGTATCCCCAAATTTTGTAATCCAACAATCCATACAAAATCATAATAATTATAGTAGAACTTTGAAAGCCCAAAGTTTGCATTTTCCGTGGTAAAAAGACAAGAGAATGCTTTATTTAAATGTATGCTCTTGGAGTTTTCAAAGTTGTACTGTATTTTCTTTTTGTCTTTAATTTTGCATACAGACAACTTTGTGTTCTTTTTTTTAGATCTTTTGAAAATTGAATTTAAGAATCAGCTGAAAATTAAAATAACATTTGTATTTAAAATTATTTACCAAGTCTATGTAACAAGCATTTACACTGGTACAATCACATCATGTGCTGCAGAAATGTAGAAGTTGTTAGTTTATAATAACAAAAAGGAATTATGTATTCATGTACCCTTCTTGTGTGTTTTGCCAAGACTTGTACAAAATGGTTAAAATTGTAGCTCTGTTATTTATTTCTTAAGATTCATTTTTTATTTTATAACTATTTGCAATTACAAGAATTTAACACCATATTTTACAGGATTTATGAAGTCATGAAACTTGAAAATTAATTACATATGACATGAACAGCCTCCGATTTGCTGTGGCCATTTATACAGTGTGTAATTGAATTTTAATTCTTAAATTTAGCTGTATTATTTATACACCCCCAAAATAATCAATAAAACAAATAAAACAAAACAAATTAGACAACAACAATTGATAAATTAAAGAAATGCAACAGATGTCTAATGTATATGTTCCATCTATAGTAAAGTGTAGGATATCCTCATATTATGTTTCATATTCACTTCTCTATTTGTACATTTAAGGCTGAACAGCCGTTTGACTGGAATATAGATTAAAACAATACAACAAAGGTCAATGGATGAATCTGCTGCATCAAATGCGCAATGACTATAATAGATCAAATGTATGTTAGTAATCTAACCATATTTACACATTTTATTTGCAGTTCATCAAAGGTTTCAAAAATACAAGAAATGGCTGCAGCATACTCCCTGATTACCACATCATTTGCCATGGAGAATAACTCTTCTTCCTTGAAAAGTTCTGCAATCAACATGTCTAAAACCACTGATGGACAATATTCTGAAGGCACTGACTCTGGATACAAAGTATATGTATCAGTATTTATTGCAGTGCTAGCAATCATTCTGAATTGCCTATCAATGTTGGCAACTATAAACATTCCTGGAAAGCTCACCTCCCACTTAAAGTTCATTCTAAGCCTATCTTTATCAGATATGCTGTTTCCATTGGCTACTACAAGTTCTTCTATTCATATGGCCATTATGCCAGGCAATTCAATAAATCTGCCAGAAAAAATAGAATCGCACTGTACAGAGATGGTCATTGGCTTAATGATGTGTGTTTCATTACTAGCGACACAGTTCATCCTTGTAGCAATGGCATTTGATCATTATATTGCCATTAACCTGCCTCTATATTATACAAACATGTGCTCTAAAGGAAATGCTAATGCTGTCATACTTTTGGTATGGTTTGCTGCTTCTGCAATAAGCCTCACAAATGTTATCATAGGAATGAATGACTTTTATCACAAAAAGCCACATGATTTCAACAACTTTTGTCACTATACAGTCAGAGATGAATACCATGCTGAATTCATTATATATGTAGCCACGATCATCTCCTTAGTTGTTATTATGGCAATCTATGGAAAAATATTTTGCGATGTGAAAAATCTTAGCTCTGAAAGGAATGAACCAAGACAAAGGAATGGGGTACAAAACAAGAAAGCACTTATGACAACGCTGCTTATAGTCGGAAGTTACTTCTTATTTTATCTCCCGTATTGTTTCTATCATATTGGATTAATTATTAAAATGAAATCTGATCCGGCACCTGAGGGTGAAATGAATGATACTTTACTTGAAATTCATCATTGGTTATATTGGCTTCAAGTTCTTAATTCAGTATGTAATCCAATTATTTATGCACTGCGACTGCAAGAAGTTCAATGTGGATATAAAATAATGAGACATAAACTCAAAAGTCTGATTGTCTGTTCACAACACCGTCATTATCGATTTTCCTATGAATCTACCAGTAGTTCAAGATCAAGAACTGCAAGTGCCATTTCTGAAGACAGAGGTCAAAATCCGAGGTCAAGTTTAACAAACAGTCAGTGCATCAGACTGGAATCATACAAAAGAAGGAATACAATAGAAAACCCAACAATGCTGCATAATCAGGGTGATGCTGAACTTGGGGTGACAGATGTAGTTCCTGATGCCATATCTAAATGATTTTCACTGATAAACATCAAGCTTTAGAAAATTTTCTGGATTGAATTTTCCATGAATTTGTTAAGAGACAACTGGATATGCTCAACATTAGAGCTGAAACGAATATCTGAACATTTGAATTAGAATACTTTTTCGTGAATATTCAAACAGCAAATTAGTATTAGAATATTTTGGCAGCATTTTGTAAAAGTAACAAAACAAGGCAAAATGTAAACTATGTAATGCTGAATTAACTGTACAAGGGAACAACTTAAAACCTGTTAAATCACATGAAATCAAACTCCAACTCAAAAAGTAATCATAATGTCAACATTCTGAATAATCATATTGCTCACAACAATGCCATTTCTATTCATGATACTCTTGAAAAGATAACGTGTAATATGGCAAGTTGATGAATAATGTGGTATAGAATAGGGTCATATCAAAGCCAACAAAGCCTTTATATATCAATTAACCAGAGCTCTGAGAAATGTCTGAACTGTTGTCAGATATTGGTTCTATCAGGAGCAGTTATAGACAGTCCCCCAAACCATCACCACTATCCACCCCCTGATAATCTTTCCTCCAAAAGTTGACTCCAATACAGTTCCACATTTGGTCTTTTATTCAAATTGCGAAGTCTTTATACAGCTATGGAATTACCAATATGCTTAAAATCTGACACTATCCTTTTCTTTATTTTCTTAGAAGTCAGTAAAGCAGATATCACTAAGATGTACATGGACCAGTCGACACTACTTTGGAACAGAATCATTTAAGTTGCAGGGGTCAAGAGTTTGCTGTTACAATAAAGCTAGCTCTCTGTTTTTGCTGTGCATTAATACAAAAACCACAGTTATCAGCATATATTCCAGTTTGTGCAGGAATTATTTAACTTCTTCTTTCCTGTGCCTTTTTGAAAATGACTTGACTGTTTGTTGGGAATCCCTCTTTACCCATGAAATCGAATGGTCTACTCCCAAATATCGCTGAGGCTGGGAACTAGTTCCCAGGTACCTGGCTTTGGTAGAGTTTACATTAGACTGTTTATAGAAGCCACCATGCCATTTCACACCTATTGTAATGTACGTCTGGCGTACAAGATGATGCCAATACCCATGTACGGATTTCAGTTAAAACAAATATATTTTTCAAGTCTGATCATGAGTTTCTTATGGCTTAGCAAAAATTCCCAATGTCCAAATTGGGTATTTATAGTCCGTCAAAAACCAGTCCCATTGGACATGTCAGTTATATATGAGTATGACCAAGTCTGAAGACCTGCAATCAACGTATCTAAATTTAATTAAACCAAATTATACACATGTCCATGTGTTTTTGTGAACAAATCACTTACCCGAGAAATTTTTAAAGTTATCCCTGCATTTAACTGAACAGGTAATCAAGTTTTCGCTCTTTATTGTCCATCTTCAGCAATAAACGAACGTTTATCTTCAGCAATAAAGGAACGTTTATGTTTGTACTGAGTTTGAAGATAAACTGGGAAAATAACACATAAATTTATTTGATTTTTTCTTTGAATCCTCCAAAGATTTACTCAAGAGCCCTACAATGTCATTTAATTACCATACAGTGAAACCCCGCAATAACGTGCCCCGCGATAACACGAATTCAGATATAACGCGATCGTGGCGTGGCTCCCAAAATTTCGTATATTCATTCGCAGATGAAACTTTTTTTTCTTCAAAGTACGAGAAATAGTGTATAAAATGTGTATATTATCATTTTGGGGAAGAGATCGCGCATGAATTTGAGTATAATACGTTCGTGGCGTGGTTCCTGAAATTTTAAATACATGTATTTTTCTCGTACACGGAAAAACTATTTTTTTTTTAATTATGAGAAAGTGTGTATACAAAGTTTATTATCATCTTGGGGAAGAGATCACGTATGAATTCAATCGTGGCGTGGCTTCTGAAATTTAACAATTTCACCAATTTCTTGAAGTATTATGCCAAAATAAACATTATCGGAAATGTCACTTATGAGTAAAGCCAGCAAGTCTTCTTTGTGTTTGTCTTCAATTCATTCTGTATACAATCATTGCTCAAACAATAGCCGACATGTGTTTCTTCTTTAACTGCATACACAACCGAGCATCAGACAATGTGGTGGTTGATAAAAGATTCTCACGATTTAATAAACATCAAAAAACGTAAGCCGCCAACACGTGCACTGGACTTCAATTCATCCTGTATACAATCATTGCGCAAACAATAGCCGACTTATGTTTCTTCTTTAACTGCATACACAACCAAGCACCAGACAATGCGGTGGTTGATCAAAGATTGTCATATGTGGGTGCTAATGTAGAGACTGAGCTTGGGCTCTGTAAGTAACACTTTGATCATTAAGTCTGTGAAATCTATTAAAGGATGCAACTGAACACATGTCAATTGTGCGGCAAGATCACAGGGAGTTCAAATAACCACTCTCTGTTACTTGGCACTGAACAAGTATCAAACTTGCGGCTCAATTAAAGGGTTGTCATGTGGGAAAGCAAAGACGGCTCGATATCAGATAGTAAACGGTGTTGATACCCTATTCATGCTATACATTAGACGTGTATACGTTGTTCTCTGAATAAAGTAAAATACAGTACAACCCTGCAATAATGCGACCCTGCTTTTTCCGCGATTGAATTTTATGGACCCCAATTATCGCGTTATTGCAGGGTTTCACTGTATATACTTGCGTATAAGCCGATACCAACTGCAAACTGCATAGACCCAGATCTGCCATCGCATAATGCGCCAGCAGCTCTGGGTCTATGCAGTTTGCAGTTGGTATCGGCTTATATGCGAGTATATACAGTATTTTCAGATTACTGAGTTCACAGTGTTTACAATGCAGCTTGGCTGGGAGTGAGGATGTCAATAAATACCAAAGGAGAATAAGAAAAGAGGATGGATTTGATACATTTATTAACATCAATGAATATTCAAATCCTAATCGAATACATTCAACGAATATTCACATAAGAAAATTTGGTATTCGTTTCAGCTCTAATAGACATTGATGGTTATGGCACACCAATCAGACATGATAGAGATTCAGGAGGTGGAGTTGTTCTGTATGTAAGAGATGGTTTATCAGTTGAAAGAGTTTATCAGTTGAAAGGAGAAACGATCTAGAATCAGATGAAACTGAAGCACTATATGGATCCAGCTCAATTAATCAAATACAATGCCATTCCTAGTAGGCTTTGTCTATAGGCCCCCATCTACAAAGGTCAGATGGATTGATCAACAAAAATAAATTTATATTTTAGGTGACTTCAACAGGGATCTTATGAATAATCAGATTAACAGAAATTGGCTGAATTTCATACAAACTCTTAATCTTAGCCAATTAGTGGACCAACCAACATGAGAAACAGACCACTCAAAAACTGATAGATCATATCTATGCAACTATGGAACAAAATGTGACAAAAATAAATATTCCTAGGATAGGTCTTAGCAATCACTTTCTTATTTTCCTAACCTGAAAATGAGGCACAAAAACAGCTGTAAAATCCAAAACTCATAAAACCATAACATATAGGTCATTTAAAAATGAAGATGAAAACAAATTTATGGAAGCTCTCAATAATGTTTCTTAGAATACAGTACCCATGTTTGACAATGTGGATGATGCTCATGATGTATGGACCCAACTGTTTATGCAAGTGGTAGATAAAAATGTACCTTTCCAAATACATAGAGCAAGAAAGGACTTACAACCTGACTGGTGAAATCCTGACATTCTATACATTATGAAAACGCGTGATTATTTCAAATCTGAGGGTCAACAAGTACATTACACAACACAGGTAAATAAAGTAACCAAAATGATCACTGGTGCAAAGAAAAATTACTACCAATCAACTCTAGAAAATAACTGCAATTATAATAATTCTACGTGGAAAGTTTTTAACAAATCAGGTGCAGGTAAACATTTCACAAGGTCATCCAAAGTCCAACAACTTAAGCACCAAGGTCAGATTATTGATAAGGATAATGTAACAGCAAACACATTTTTTTAATTTTTGTTCTACTGTACATGTATTGCTTCCAAAATTAAGGAACTCATTGTAATCTACATTATGATGAACTAAGAAATTTGTGTTCATACAAAATTCCAGCTGAAACAAAATTTTCAATCTCTCCAGTATCAAATAAAAAAGTTTTACAATTCTTGCAAACTAACAAGACAACAAAAGCAACAGCCCGATACATTATTAGCCCATGTCTCCTGAGGGCTGCTGAAAATGTAATATCTGATAGTACAGCATACATATGTAATCTAAGCATATCCACCTCGGTGTTTCCCAAGACAAGGAAATTGGCAAAAAGTTTTCCCCATTCATAAGTCAGAGAGCAAAGAAGATGTCAGTAGCCACAAACACATATATATATCTTACCAACTCTGTCCAAACTTCTTGAAAAACATGTTCATGACAATCTCTTGATGTACTTATCAACAGACCTGCCAACAGAAAGTATGCGCCCCTAGGGAGAGCAGTCATGGGCCCCAAAACTAGTTTAGCATGAAAGTAAACACAGACAAGACTAAAGTATATCATATGTCAAGTTCACATCTAAATATAGCTTATTATATTTACTTTATATCAAATTCACATCTAAATATAGCTTATTATTACATTTACTTTTTATCAAGTTCACATCTAAATATAGCTTATTATAACATTTACTTTTTATCAAGTTCACATCTAAATATAGCTTATTATTACATTTACTTTTTATCAAGTTCACATCTAAATATATCTTATTACATTTACTTTTTATCAAGTTCACATCTAAATATAGCTTATTATTACATTTACTTTTTATCAAGTTCACATCTAAATATATCTTATCATTACTTACTTTTTATCCAATTCACATCTAAATATATCTTATCAGGCCAAAAAATAAAAATATGTGTGTTTCCTATTGCACTCGTTTTAAAGTTAGGGTAGACTGGTAGGTATTTTTTTTATTTAATTTTTTTTTAAACATTATATATAAATCAAATAATATTTAAAGCGCTTCAAAGTACCAGGCAAAACTGGCTCAATTAGATGCAAAAATCAATTTCGGCAATGTGATTTTGTTTATAATAAAAAAAATGGTGTTTTTTTTTTTGGGGGGGGGGTAGGGTCGCAAGGTGAAACAAGGACGGTTGGCTGACCGGAAACACAAATATTTTTTGTTGTTGGCCTTATTACTTACTTTTTATCAAGTTCACATCTAAATATAGCTCATTATCACTTACTTTTTTTTATCAAATTCACATCTAAATATAGCTTATTAGTATCTATATGTGAACTTGATAAAAAGTAAATGTAATACATTTACTTTTTATCAAGTTCACATATAGATATAGCTTATTATTACATTTACTTTTTATCAAGTTCACATCTAAATGTAGCTTATTATTACTTACTTTTTATCAAGTTCACATCTAAATGTAGCTTATTATTACATTTACTTTTTATCAAGTTCACATCTCAATGTAGCTTATTATTACTTACTTTTTATCAAGTTCACATCTAAATGTAGCTTATTATTACTTACTTTTTATCAAAAAGAAAGAATTCAGAGTTGTATGTGCCCTTCTTTATTGTGAGTGCAACTATGTACTATGTATGTAAAACATGCAAATAATAGAGAGCCACAAAGAGAATTTAGTTCCATGCAACTAATTGTATCATCTTCTTTAAATAAAGTAAGTAGTAGCAGTAGTATTTTGAATTATTTTCTTATTACCAACATAATATTCATTTTTTAATAAAATATGTGGAACTGACAAAGTTTTTTCAATAAAACTTTCAAATTTGAGAATGTATAAGATTGTATAATGGAAACATATTCTTGTTGCATAACATGGTTTGTACAGCCCCAAATAGTCTTTTTCAAGGACTTCTCAAGAAGTTTTCAAGATTTTCCAAAAAGTCTTCAGGGAGTACTTTTTCTTTCCAAAACTGAACTTTCCCAATATGTTACTTTTTTTTATCACTGCATAAATAGATACAAATGTAGAAGAAAAAAACACGTAAGTAATTAGTGTGCCACCATAGCAAAGGAATGTTACTCCATCTGGTACCTGCATTAGGTTTCATTTGATCCACCCAATTTTACCTCATTTTACAGCGAAACTCCACTATAACACGCTTCACTATAGCACGAATTTGGATATAGCATGATCATGGCGTGGCTCCTGACAATTTTCAATAATTTCACCTATTTCTTTAAGTACTACAAAGCTTTAGTGCTAAAATAAACAAGAATTTCATTTAACAATTTGGCAAGATGTGTTGTATTCTTGAAGAAAATAAGTATCTTCTTACACATTTCTGAAAAGACATTACTCCTTAACAAGCTGATAATTGTTAATCTAATTATTATTGAACCATCAACAATAAAGTCATTAGGTCTTCTTTGTGTTTGTCATCAATGCATTCTGTGTACCACTGTTGCTCAATCCAGGGTAAAGAATAGCCAACAAATGATTACTCAGTCATCTGGAATACTCAAACAAGCACCAAACAAGGCTGAGGTCTTAAAAGTTTCTTCCCTGAGTTCATAATTCAATTAATTTACCCACCTATTTAAGGGAAACAACAGACCACCAATGCCTGCTCAATCAACCATCATACATAACTGTCAAAACAAGTCACAAGTCACTGCCACCCACCCCCAATCTTATTTCTTTTTATTTTAGAGTCAGAAATACAAACAGCAGCTCCAAATCACTCATATGCACAATGCACTGAAATGGTAATGTCACATACATATAGCTTGTACTTCTGTGGACCACTGACTGGAACAGAATGATTTAAGTTAAAGGGGATGGAAGGATTTCCTATTATAATCAAACATACAACTTCCTATTTTTCATCTGCAGCAGTGAAAAGTCATAGCTAGAAATATCATTTTCAATACTGCATTTATTTTATTTATTTTTTCCTCTGTCTGTTAGAGAATGACTCAACTGTTTTATGGAAATCACTCTTTACCCATGAAATCGAATGGTTTACTCCTATACTGGGTCTAGGCAATTATACATAACTGTTCAAGTGTTAATCTAAAGTATATTACGAGGTCAATTCCTTTCGCCTCCTGTATGAATTTTCAGTCAAAGTACTTTTCAAGCCTAAAATGTAATCTTTTTTTGGGGGGATGGGGGTAGAAACTAATTTTAAAGATGCAATACTTACCTACTGCTATTGCGTAGCTAACCTTTCTTGGATGAAAATTACCCTCATCCATATGATCAGAATTCATCCTCTCATAGGGTGACTTTCTAGAAGATTCCAGAAGCCTGCCCCATGACCCGGCATATGCCCAGTAGTTATCGTTTTTAAGGATGAAGACCATTAGTAGGACATTAGTGCAGCGTGGGAGGAGGCAATCTGGCAATAGCAACAGGTAAGTAATGCATCATTAAAAATTAGTTTACCACCCCACCCCACCCCCCCAAAAAAATGCATTTTAATTTCAGCAACACAAAACCTGTTGCTATTGTGTAGCTGAATTTGGCAGTTCGGTGGGAAACTGATGACACCTCCCCACTTCAAAAACAAAACCTGAAAAAGAAAACAATGAAACACTCACCCTTACAGTAGCAGTGTCTACTACTGTAAACTGGTTTCCACTTGGGCTGCTTCTTGTGCCACGACAATGGTCCCTAGAGAAAGAAGAATCCAAGGAACGAAGGTAAAAGGAGAAGCTAGTGTGAGACAGCCAAAATGTGGCTTTCATCAAATCCTCCAAATACGAATAGGTCAGATAGGCCCATGAGGTACCAATGGCACAAACCTAATGGGCTTTAATCTTCATGAATGAAAGGTCCCTCTCGGTAAGGGACTGATAAGCTCTCTTGTCTGTTGTGACAATCCACCTCAAAATAGTGGAAGCTAAACCCTTAACAGGGAGGAAAAAAAGCTTCCTATCCTTTCTTCTCCCTTTTGAGGCTGCCAAATTGAAACATAAAGCCCTAATGGGGCATAAAAGACGATCTTGATCATCCTCAACACAGATATGGCTCAGACTAGGGATCTGTATAGGGAGCGGGGCTACCGATGGAAGCTGGGTTTTGTGCTAAAAAACCTGGTTGGCAAAGAAGAGAAGCTGACTCATAGTTGCCATTGAACCTTAGAATAGCCTGGTTCATTGGATAGGGCCTGAAGCTTGTTTATACATCTTATGAACAGTAAGGAGAGCAGGAAAACCATCTTGAGGCTAAGATTCTCAAACAAAGCTTCACCTAAACATTCAAAGTCCGGGGGGGGGGGGGGGGTAAAAACCACAAGACACAGGAGAGATTCCATCTAGGCTTTAGAGAGCAAGACACTGGGTAGCTCGAATTAAATACCTGATGAGGTCATCAATATGAGAATATTGTGTTGGAAAGGGCTGCCCTTAGCCCTTAATGGTAGAAACTGAGGATTGTTTCTTTTCAAAAGGAAGAGAAGAAAATCAGCTACTGCACTCAGAGGGAAAGCTAGGATTAACACATTTCCTACTGCACCAATCGCAAAAGATTCTCCACATGGCATCATAGACCTTTGATGTAGAGCTTCTCGTGGCTTGAACAATACACTCTGCAACTTTGCTCTAAAACTTGTTCTGGCATAGTGATCGTTTGAGATGAGTCAAGCATGAAGGTGGAGAATCTGTGGGCTGTTGTGTAGGAGAGATCGCCAGTGATGTGACAGGTCCCTCCTCTAGGGTAATGTCCTGGAGTGGTCTACTAGCAGGTTGAGAAGATTGTTGAACCATGATTGCTGGGGCCACAGAGGGACTATCAAAATGAGCTAAGCAGTGGCGGTCTTTACTTTTTGAAGTACTTGTGGGATCATCCTTAAGGGTGAAAAGATGTAAGCGAACAGACGATACACTTCAGACTGAAAGCGTCCACTGCCCAGGCTCTCTGGTCACAGACTGGCGAAACGTAAAAGGTGAGTTTTTGTTTTTCAGCCTTGTCACAAACCAGTCCATCAATAGTCTCCTCCAGTCTGAACAAGGAATCTAATATGACTGGTGCTGAGACCATTCCGTGAGAACTATCTTGCCCCTCCTGGACAGACTTTATGACAAATTATTCTTTTTGCCAGGAATATGGTGACCCCAGCAAACAAGGTTCCAAACCTCCACGCAGAGAGAAGGTGCATGTACACCTTCTTGTCTCCTAAGGTATGCTACTTGTTAATAATGATGAACATCAAAAGGCAAAGTCATTATTGTGGAATGAAATTTCTACGAAGCACATGGTAATTGCTGTTAAACAAGAAACAAAACTAGATGTGCTGGTGCCAGACCAAGAGCTTCCTCTTCCAGATGTGCCAGAGCTTACACTTACAGACGTCCCTAACTCCAACAAGGAACAATCATCAAAGTCTGAAATCCAGATTCAGTAGGTCCATCCAATTCCAACAAAATTAAAGTTGATAGTGATGCTGCTGATGCATTGCTAAATGATATAATCCTCTGTGGAGAATCCACTGCTTCAGTTTCACAAGAGCAACTTGCTCAGCAAGAATTGGACAGGTATGTGACTGAGCAATCTTGTAATGCTGATCCACTCTAGTGGTGGAAACAAAATGAAACGGACTATCCAAGAAATTCAAAAGTTGCCAAAAAGTTCATTGCAGTGCCAGCATCTAGTGTATCTTCCGAGAGGATTTTCAGCCTAGCATGCAAACTTATAAATAAAAAGCGGTCTCAGCTCAAACCAGAAAATGTGAATGTGATGGTGTTTCTCTTGCTCCGAATGTTGACTGAATGACTCAGTTGTACCTACATGTACATGTACTACCTTAGTCAACATGTTGAAGACTCTTCAGTTCAAAGTTGAAAATTCTAGAATTTCTAGTTATAAAAGACTACTGTTAATGTTAATTAAGTTCATCATCCAATTATAATCATGATTAAGTTGTTCTAGTCATGTATCTACTATCTAGTCATTACATCATTTACATGACAATTGATTTTACCTGTTCATCTGTTCTTAAGTTCTTGTTATAAACATATAAACACAAGTTTGATAATTTTGTTTTTTATTAACCTGTTCTTGTTATAAACAAACGAACACAATTTTTATAATTTCTTTTTCTTTAAAGAAATATAACAAACAAAAATCCTAAATAATTAAGTCCTATTACAAAAAATTTGATTATATACCAGTTAGACCCTAGCTAAAATTGATGCACTACTTTGATCATTTCTGTCATGCAGCCGCCATATTTAATCGATTAATAATCGATCATTGATCAGTTGGTGTAACCGATGATCGATCATGAAATTTCAACCGATTCCTAACACTAGTGACAGTAACAGAACTAGACCCAGCCTCCAAAGATGAGGCTTTGGTATCCAAAGTATAGCTGCCCATGCAATTAGGTCTACAGAAAGATGAATTCTAGCAGTGGATTGCTGGAATTGGATCAAATGCATCCATATCAGCAGAATGCAGCTGAACAGTTCACAGCATTGTCATGATCTTGGCATGCATCCTGTTTCTATATTCCATGTGAATTCTGTACCCCAACTACTTTTAAAACATTGTTTTTGTTTATAGTGTCGTATTCCTTTGAATTTTTCTTTTTTCCTTGGCTGTGTTTGTTTTTTAGCCTCTGGTGGCTTCGAGGCATCCAAATACCTCCACATGCCGACTCTGGGAATCGGAAGTACAGTACAGCTCACGTGATTTTTCGGAACCCCACGCATCGCGGTGGGGGTGGAGAGTGAGTGGAGAGGATTAAGAAAAACCCCTCCACCATCACTCCACGCGTCCTGACGGAGTTGTCGCGGAGAATAGCCCTGCACACCACGCTCCCTCGCGGAGTCGCATCCGATCACCACCGTGGAGTGGACGTGGTTTCGATAATATGGGCGTGGTGTACTGTTTATCACCCATGCAAGCAGAGGTTGAGACGAGAGGGGGGGGGGGGCACCGATTTATCTACATCGTTATCCCTCTGGGGAGCAATTTGCTAACTTTTTGATACTGAAAAAAACGTAGTAATTCAGTTAATTATAAATATTTCCTTGTTCTAACGAAGATAATGTATGATACATAGTGCCAAATCATATTTTAGATGATGATAATGTAATGGCAATGCCTCGCAAACTGTATTAATACTACATTTTGCGCAATGAATCTAATTTTTTTTTTCTTCAATACTATGTTATCGGAATCTAAACATGCATTCATATCCTTATTTCTTTTTCAGTAAACGCAATACAAAACTGTAATGATCATATGAAAGTCAGTGATATTGTACTACCTGCAATGAAAAGAACGATAAACATCAAACAAATTAATAACAAAGCTGCAGTCATACCTGACTGAAGTGAAACAAAATCGCACAAGTTCCGATGGTTATTCCATGCATGAGTAATCATTCACATATTGTACGTTTTTTCCTGACATCCAATCGCTTAAATAAAGCATTATTAAGATTTCACATCGTTATTTTATTTTAAACTGTACTAATTTGCATTAATTACCAATGTAGCGGTTTTTAAAAAAATCACAAATGGCCGCAAAAGGTCATCCTAGATACATGTAGTTGACACGTGCAAGTAACCTTGCACAAGAGAAGCCATCAGGACTGCTGATATTGACGTGTTAATTTCATGTGCTAACTGTTAACCTAAAGTACATTGATCTGACAAACTTGCGCATCAGATGAAATTAATGTTTAACTTTTTCTTTTCTTTTCGTTTTCCTATTGCATAATACAGAAAAATAAGATGAATAATTGTAGATCATTAACTCTATTTAGTAAACCCCCCCCCCCACCTCTCTCTCTCTCTCTCTCATAAAATATGGAATCCAAATCACTACTGCACAAGTTATCGTAAACTGAAATGTGGAAAAGTTTGCAAGTGGTAAGAAAAGTAATACTGTACTAGACATTATAGCGTAATAGAGGGGGAAAAAAAGAAACAAATTTTCCCGTCGGTGTTTGCAAACTCACGACCTCGTGCTCCAATATCAAATATGTGTGTGTAACACACACTCTTATCCATTTGGCCAAAGTAACTGTAGCTGTAAAGCAATATACCATATACAGAAACATGCCAAACACTATTCAAAGAAATTAGTTTATTTCTTGTCTCAATAAGCAACCGCTCCAAAGTCACAAAGATAAAGCTGCATACATTAATATCTGGGTACAAATAATTATAAGAAATAGATCAATATTACGATTGGGTTACTGACATATCATTTCCATAAGATTTACTATTTTTCTATGATGATAAAAAAATCTTTCTTATACTTTCCTCTTACAAAAATGAGCAAATATTAGGAAACATGCTGAGCATCAGATGAAATTAATCTTTAACTTTTTCTTTTCTGTTCGTTTTCCTATTGCATAATACAGAAAAATAAGATGAATAAGTTTAGATCATTAACTCTTCTTAGTAAAGTCCCCCCCCCCTCTCTCTCTCTCTCTCTCATAAAATATGGAATCCAAATCACTACTGCACAAGTTATCGTAAACTGAAATGTGGAAAAGTTTGCAAGTGGTAAGAAACAGAAACACGCTCAATAACCTAAGGCTCTAACAGTCACAAACAGGAAACTGCATTCTTTAATATCTGCGTAAACATAATTAAAAAAGTATATTTTATTTTTATATTTTCGCCGTAGGAAAATGAGCAAATAATAGGATACACATGGAAATTAAAATCTCTGAACATCTCAGATTTTAGAATTTTCCATATTATTTTTCATTTCGGTAATAAGCCGAGTTCAGATTAATTACTAACAATTATCAAACATCCGTTCTTAATGGCGGGACCATAAATGCGGCTATAAAGTACAACGCGCTAAGTCAGATGGCTTCGTGTAATAAAAAAACACGGTTCCCAAGCTGAAACTTACATCATCCTTTGATGCAAACCCTTGTTAATATTTTACAACAGTGTTCACAATGATCACTGCCTTGATTTCTGTAGAACATCCGCTGAAGTCAAGTCTTTATTAGGGAGAGACAATTGAATTTTCCAACCGTGGGGGGGGGGGGGGGGATGCATGAAAACAATTGTCTTTCTCTGATTTTTGTAACAGACGTTAATCCGTTTCATATTTCACTTAAAATAAATAAATACTGTGATGAAAGAACAAAAAATATCCCGGTCGAAAAAAAACAACATATAAACCCCGTATATTAAATGGTCAGTCCCTTACAGCACACATGCAGTCATAATATTCAGCCTCGTGACTCTACTATTACTGCTTAAAGACTAAGCACGCGGTTTGCATTTCAGTGTAAATTCAGTGTTTTAGGTTTGTTGTTGTGGAGGGGGGGGGGGTAAGCAGAAGCGGATGTCAATTTGGATTTTAATTGTCCATATCTCAGAGAATTACTTTCCTTTGGAACAAAATGATAAATTTATTCTGTTTGAGAGGCTCAGCAATGTGTACTTCTCGTCAAGTCAGTGCATAAGTTTGTTCATATTTCTTTGAAATAAATTAAAATCATAAACTTATTGCAAAAGAAGTCGATCAACCTTTTATAAACAGTAATGTGTATTGAATATAAAGACTTTTGAAATTATTTTTTTATTGTCCAAATATATGATCGAAATAAAAACGACTGATTCTTCAGATGGTATCCAGTTGTAAATCACTCTTGACGTCTCAGTCTTTCCATAGGTGGTCTTCATTCATTGGCTGTTCAGATGTCAATCAGTAATGTCGACTAGCCCCTCCACGGTGGAGTTTATATCGGCATGCCTGCCGAAACGCGGTGGTGATTTGTAGGTATTTATGCCAATTTATGCCTCTACCGCGGAGTGCTATCGCGGTGCTAGAGTGGAGGGGATTAAGTACCCCACGGCGATGCGTGGGGTTCCGAAAAATCACGTGAGCTGTACTGTAGCATGTGTAATCAGACATCACATAGAAAAAGAAGAGTTTTTAACTGGAGTTACAAGCACCTAGTGAATGCAAACTGCATGCTAGTTGTTATCTTCTCATCTGAACAAGATTCACGAGTAGTCATCAGAAACAATTCACCATTATTTATTTTTCATTTGGTTTCTATTATTTCTTTTAATATCATAAAATATCCAATTTGTAGATTAAATTTACTCAAAATACCTAAAAATCCAACCAGTCAAATGGACTAGCTACTCATTTTTTTGCCTCAGTCCGCCGGGAAATTAGTTGGCATCGGACCAGCAGCCTGGTGGCAATTTTGCATGCTGCATTCAGGTGTAGTAGTGATCAAAAGATTTTCCAGTTGGCCATCATGGCACCCATATTGGATAAAAGGTTGGCACCATTTTCATATTTTAGGAACAACTAGATATCACAAGAAGCCTTTTGGTGAAACCACACACTGGTGTGACCATTCATTCTAGAGAAGTAGCAATATCAAGATTTTCAAGATGTCTGCCATGGTGGACATATTGGATGTCAGATCCATATAATTTTCATTTAAAACTAACTAGACAGCATAAGCGGGATCTGGTGAAAACCACATGTCAATATAACTTTCCGTTCAGGAGGAGAAGTGAAAAGATTTTCAAGATGGCCATATTGGATATCAGATGTCAGATCAGCATAATTTTCATTCAGGACCAACTAGACATCATCAGAAGTCTTCTGGTGAAAACCCCATGCTGACATAACTTTCCAATCAGGAGGAGTAGTGATAACAAGATTTTCAAGATAGACACATTGGATGTCCAAGTAGCACAATTTTCATTTTGTACCAACTAGTGCTTGAAATGAATGTGTCTGTAATGTTTCAGCGCAATCCTCCAAATATTTTAGAAATATCTATAATAAACTTGTGCTAATGGATGGACACACAACAGACAATGGACAACAGGTCATCCCATAAGCTCTTCTGGTCTATGACCAGTAGAGCTAAACAAAGCTTTCTCATTGTAATTGGCATACAAACCAATGTTAGCTGATAATAAAATACCAATTCATCTAGTAAAGCATGTTTGTTTTGTTGGTTGGTTTCTAATGGCACTTACAGCACTTTATTTGGCTACATGATGCCAAAGAAATGGAAGCTAAATGCCTTTCCCCAGGACACACACAGGCAGCTGACATGGGCTGGCCCAGATGGGTATCAAACCCATGACCTTTGCATTACAAGTCCAATGATCTACCAAATGAGCTACTATGGCTCACTCTCCAAGCCTTCCCTAATAATAAGCACACACCCCCTATCATTTTTCAACAAATTAATAAAGTAGGCCATCTGGGCTTATCATGGGAGAAATATTATAAATAGACCAGATCTGTATCATGTAACCGTGATGCATGATCCTATGTTTAACATGACATGTTATTTGTCTTAATGCATTGACAATTCTATGATATACAAAATAGTGCAGAAACAAAAATTTGCAATTCTACACAAATGTGACATGTTATTTGCCTTAATACATTGACAAGTCAATGTTAAACAATAGTGCAGAAACAAAGATTTACAATTCTACACAAATGCATCTAGAATTATGATTAACATTTCCACACAAAATTTAATTCCGCTGGGAAATGTCAAAATAGGAAATGTCAATTGATCCCCAAGTAATAAAATTAATCCATACCAGCAACTTAACATTATGAAAACCTTGCATTGAAAAGATAAAGAAAGTGAGACTTGGGAACATCCTAAGGGAAATCTTACATGAGACTTGGGAACATCCTAAGGGAAATCTTACATATCTTTGATCAGATTTTATACTAGTGGCAGCTTTTAAAGCTGCATTCCTCTCCAAATAACGACTTTTAACTACCGGTTATACTCACGTATAAGCTGGGTTCAAATTCAAACAACATAGACCCTGATCTGCCGTCGCATAATGCGCCAGCAGATCAGGGTCTATGTTGTTTGTTCCACTGATTAATCCTTACAAACTGCATAGACCCAGATCTGCCTGCGCATTATGCGACGGCAGATCTGGGTCTATGCAGTTTGCAGCTGGTATCAGCTTTGCGCGAGCATATACAGTAATATTATAAGCATGTTCTCAATTTGCAGTGCCTAACAACGTAAAATGATAGTCCATCCACCCATATCATCCAGTTTGGTTTGTTTAATTTTCAAGAAACCCTTGTGTTGTGGTCTAAAAAAAGTATTATTTGCACTCACTGATGTGGGAGTTTTGATAATGAGATTCACTTTACATAAATTGTAAATTTGCACAGAGTTCAAATTATCAACCTTTAATTCGGTCTACCACACCTTTATAAGTTGACCCACTTTTAGGTTGAGCCCAAATCTTATAACGACACTTGGACTGAGGTTCCACTCCACAGTTGCATATTTTGCAGAGGGGAGAATTTCAAAAACAAAACTGAATCCCAACATTTGAAAAAGAGGATTGTGTGTTGTTTAAAGTGAAATCCTGGAATGCTTATGTTCATGTGAATCAATTTTGTTGAAGGATTCAATATGTACCAGATGCTGTGAATATTTAGCTCAGTATGATTACCACAGGGTTTGAATACAAAACTATGTACTCAGAGTGATTGCCTGGTTTTAAAAACAAAAATGTAAATCAAATGTTTGAGATAAAATTCATCTGCGGAAGTGATGTTGAGCATTAACCTTAAGGCCCTAAGACCACAGGACAATAAATGATTTTTTCAAACTATTTTAGGTTGCATAGTTTCAAATGTTTTTGTTATTTAGGGTTTATAAGAGAAAATTAATAGTGATAAATAGCAACAGTTGCAAAAATTCCCTGAAAATCAAGCATGTGCCCATCCCCCCCCCCTCATTATTAATTGTCATAATGGTCGCTTCTGATAAGGGAATCAGCACATTTTACACCCTAGCAACATACATAAAATGACAAGACCGTTCTAACTGTCATAATGGAGTTTGCACATTCTTCTAAGCATATTTTAACAGGGCAAAAAAGTCAAGGTTATCAGGGACAAGGGGCCATAATGGTATAGAAAAATCATGGTACTGTGTCACAAATGCTCAGAGTAAACCATTTTATGTTAAAAATCTTTACATATTTAAATACTTAATTAAGTGGATGTCACATTTTCCACTATATAAGCCTAGGAAGGCAATGAACACTGGAGGTTTATACTGCAAAACTACATAAATTCTGCAAAATCACCAAATCAACTGCGAGAATATTATGCATTGCAAAAATAATAATTATCTTAAAAACATAAGAAATTTCATACCTTTTATTTAAAAAAGAACAAGAATGAATTAAAATAGAAGGTAAGGACACACTGAGGCTGGCCTGGGCAGAGTCAACTTCTGTTCAGAAGTATCTGAGAGAAGCTGTTAAAAGTTGTTCCCATTTCTAGTAATGGTGGCCAATTTTAAAGGTGGGATGGTCTAAAAATTTAAAGGCCTTTATACCAGAAAGGTTTTTGTCAAATTTGGTCAGATTCTGTTTAACACTTGTTGAAATTTGTTTCTGGTTTTTCTGTTTCTAGTAGAGACGCCCATCTTTGTTGGCAAATCTGCATCATTTGTCCAAATTTAAATGCATTTATGTGAGAATTCTTTCTGCCAAATTTGGTCAAATTCTGTCAAGCATTTTTTTTTTTTTTTTTTTTTAAAAGTTATTTAAATGTATATTTCTTTCTAGTAATAGCAGCCATACTGGATGGTGGGTCAGCATCATTTGTATAAATTTGAAATGCCTTAACATTGAATACTTACTGCCAAAAATTTGGTAAAATTCTGTTACGTGGTTATTGAGAAGAAATTAAAATGTTTTTCCATTTTTAGTAATGGTAGCCACATCTGTCAGTGGATTGACATCACCTGTATAAATCTGAAAGCCCTTCAGGCCTGGTGATTTCTCTCAAATTTGGTCAATTTGTCTTAAACATTTTTGAGAAGTCATTTACAGATTTTTCTATTTTTAGTAACAGCAGCCATATTTGATGGTGAATCGGCATCATGTGTACAAAATTTTTAATGATTTTCTGTGAGAATGCTTTCTACCAAATTTGGTCAAATTCTGTTGAGCAGTTTGTTTGTTTTTTCTTTTATAAAAAAAAAAGCTATTTAAATCTTTATCTCTTTTTAGTAATAGCAACAATATTGGATGGTGGGTCAACATCATTTATATAAATTTGAAATACCTTAAGGTAGGATGCATAATGTATTTTGGTGTGTATGACACACACCAATGTATAATGCACACCACAATTTTCGACCCAGAATGAGGGGGGAAAAACTTAGTTCTGACATATAACACACATGTGATATAATACATTTTAAAATCTTGATAATTTCACTCCATTTTCATAGTGAGACAACAGTTGGCCATTTTAATAGTGAATGAAATGTAGGTTTTTTGGGGGGAGGAGGGGTAACTAATTTTAATTATGCAATACTTAACCATTACTATTACACAACTATACTTTTTTGTGTCAAAAAATCTCGTCAGTTCGATGTTAATACATCCTCCCAGAGTGGAGAATTGCCAATAACACACGGTACACTCGTGCACCTCTCCACGCCTATGTGCAACAGTCATTTTTTTCACAGACGACATTACGTCAGGATATCAGAGCGGGGTGGGATGTGTATACAGTGTGTAGATTTGACTATGCTAGGTGGGTTGTTTTACACGTTGGTTAATATCCATGCAATAAAATATATCAAGTTTAGACAATTTACCATTTACAGAGTTATTATGGTCACCAATTTGATATTTCCTAGTTGTGTTTTGGCACAATATGCTTGAGATATGATCACAAAGGTTTCTACCATCATACTTAATGCTGATGACCCCTCATGATTTTGTGTCCCTCCAATTTCATTCAGTGAATGTTTTGGAACTTCATATTTTCTATTTTAATTTGCTTATGCCTACCTTACTTTAGTTTTAAATTATATGTGTTCTGGGGGAATTTTAAGCAGTTTCTGTCACTGAAATATCCTTTTCTGAAGTAATACATGCCCATATCGATGGTCACATTGACATTTTACTCATTCATTGCATAATAAGACAAGGCTGATAACATATTTCAATCTGAAATTGAAGAGAGATAAATGGTGGTAGCAAACAAGGTAACTCTTGATTAGACAGATTTATTTTAATATTTTTTCTGATTTTCTGAAATGAAGTTCAGATACTTAAATGTTGCCCGAAATGCATGATTGCTATTGTTGCTATGCATGAACTTGGAATATAATTTAATATATACAAATGTAATCTTTGACAAGCAGAACTATGCGCACTGTTTACTTATACATTCTACTACCACACATAGGTCTGTCATGTAAATCAAGGGTGGATAAATGACTCATGGTACTAATTATATGGAAGAATGGGAACCAGTCTAGAAATGGGTGAAGATAAAATAGAGTATATATGGGTTTGGCTGGCCAGGATTGGTTGATAATGAAAGTAACATTTTAGTGAAAAGAATCTATTGGAAGTTTATCCTAGTTGTAACTGAAAAGAATAGAGACCATGTTTTACTGATGGAATTTCAGTCTGTTTACAGACTTGAGTTTGCAAAACTCATTTCTGAAATTAGCACCTGACTCTTTAGTGTGGAATTGAAAACACATGTTTCAAACATGTGTAGATCCAGAAAATGGCGCGGTTATATTGTTTTCTCTACCGAGGAGCTTGCATCAAGGATATGTCTATACTGATATAGTTTTGATCATAAGCAGCCAGAAATTTCAAGTTATTGAATTTTTAATATCATGATGTTTCCATAGGTTTACTATGGGAGCTGAATTAGTACCGTGAGTCCTATAAGGAGTGGCTCAAAGCATTAACAATACACATGGCCTAGAGGATTTAAGTAATATTACATTAAAGAGAATCAAAAGGGATGAACATAACATGTGAGATATTGATAATCATATTTATGATCATAAGCAAATACCAATATCTCTCTAAATACATGTAGTCTTATTAAAAACGTTTTAAGTTTTTTCCTTCTCATTATATTTTAACAGAAAATATTTTCAAAAAATCATAAAACATTATGCAAAAAATATCCAAGCAATTACTTTTGATGAGCATTTTCTACTGAAATGATTCTGTATTATTTGACGTTCAATATACAGTACTCCGTCATTATAAAGCTATCTGTGGGAACCATACAGAATACTGCCTTATAGTGAGACCACCTTATATTGAAGTACACGATACATATAATTCTACCACTTAATGAAATGGGATCCATGACCTTATGAACCTTACAACAGGAACCATGTTATAATTAATTGCCTTATAGTGAGAGAGTGCCCTACAAGCTGTCAAACTATATCAAGGGTGTTAACCCCTATGACAAATCATTTCCTCTCAGAATTAGTATTTGTGTCCATTTACATACCTTGACTGACCTTTTCAGGTCAAAAGGCTGTAAGAGCTAAATATAGAAAGTGCCTTATTATTAGAAAAACACACTATTCGTAGTAACAGACAGTAGACAGCATAACATAGGCTTTCAGGAGTGAAATCCCTCAATGCTGAACACTACCAATGTAAAGAATATAACCTTGATCACCATGCAAAAGGGCTTTCAACCATGGAAATTTTGGGCCCACCTGAAAATAATTAATTTTCAAATGCACACATGAAATGCATTCACATTTTATTGTTTTAATTTATCATTCATCATTCTGTGTTTTGCTATTGTGCTCTCAATTTTCTTCAAAATGGATTCATCATTTTGCTTGCCTTCATTCTGAATTTTAGTATTTTGCATTTTATTGGTAATTTTACCTATTTCATGGCCTCTATTACAAATGTAAGCTTAGGTTATATATATATATATATATATATATATATATATATATATATATATATATATATATATATATATATATATATGAAACTTTTTCTCATGAAGCTTTGCTGCAGTTTTCTTGTTTATCAAGATTATTTCATGATTTTCATTCAGAATCTTCATTTCTGAATAGCTCTGAGGTGTTCTCCAAAAGGAAAAAAGAAGGAATAGACAGCCAACTTTACAGCTGAAGCATGCTTTTTCCTGAAGGCCCATGTGGAATTATTTTTGATATAAAGCTATCCCTTATTATAATACACCTGGTTACAACATGATTCAGGATATGACGCATTACTGCTTTGGACCCCATGACCAAAATAAAATCATATTGTATCTGAATTGGTTTATCAAATGTATGTCAATATGGGTTGAAAGAAAACAACATGAAGCTTAGTATTATATCTTTATTTCATTTGAAAAAAATTGATAATTCTCGCTAAACTGCAGTTCAGTACATACAAGGTACTTGCTATACCTTGGTTTGGTTTAAAACACAGTTCTCAATTTACCACTGTTTGGTACATAACGCAGTCAGTTATGGACCCCAACTACCACGTTAAATCAAAGAACGGCTCTATTTATTTTCACATATGCATTTATTATCCAGATTCTATGGTAAGGTCCATTGGTCCATCTCTAAACAGCAACTACTTGCACATAAAATTTGGGAAAATAAATATTTTATTTAAGATCCTACAAAGTTACCAATACCAAAACCACCTTTTCACATGGGCCAGTTACATAGATGAGAAAGTGCCAGAACTATTTTGTCTGCAGTTAAATTTACAATGAATTCACAAACAAAAATCTACATACACCTTTCAGCAGTCATCTGCGTTAACCAGACCACTTATGCTTCCATTGCTAGGCAATGGTAAGCCAAACCAGGGCCAGAAAAAAAGAAAAAAAAAGAGAGTCCCTCAAGATAAAAGAATTTCTTCTTTTCAACTGCTGAATGTTGAAACCATGTATGATATTTTTTTAGCAATATCAAGATTTTCACAAATTCACCACTGTGGCAGATATATTGGATGTAAGATTGGCACCAGTTTCAATCATGTCCAATTAAACATCATTAGAAACCTTTTGGTAAAAAAAACAAAAAACAAACATGTGAAAGTGACCATCCATTCAGGAGGAATAGTGCCAAAAAGAACCAGCAAGATAATAGAAGAAGTCTTCTGGTGAAAACCCCATGTCAACATGACTGTCTGTCGAGGAGAAGTAGCATTAACAAGATTTTAAAGATGGCTACAATGGCAGCCGTACTGGATGTCAGATCAGCACCATTTTTATTTAGGATCAACTAGACATCATAAGAAGTCTTTTATGTTGATATGATATCACCATCTATTCAGGAGAAGTAGCAATAAAAAGATTTTCAAGATGGCCACTGTGGCAACCATATTGGCTGTCTGAGGGGCACCATTTTCAATGAGGACCAACTAGACATCATCAGAAGTCTTCTGGTGAAAACCTCATGTCAATATGACTTTCCTTTCAGGAGGAGTAACTATAACAAGATTTTCAAGATGGTTTCCACGACAGTCATATTGGATGTTAGATCGGCACCATTTTCATTTAGGACCTACAAGACAGCATCAGAAGTCTTTTAGTGAAAATCCCACATTTATATGACCATCCTTTCAGGAGGACTAGTTTTAACAAGATTTTCAAGCAGCACCACTGTCCTTTAGGCCCAACTAGATTATGGAATGAATGTGTGTAAAGTTTCATGACAAGCCTCCAAGTAGTTTCGGAGGAGTAGCAATAACAAACTTGTGCTAACGGACAGATGGCCGACAGACAACAAATCGTCCCATAAGCTCTTCTGGTCTATGAACATTACAACTAAAAATGAAATGAAAATGAGGTGCCCCAAATATAAAGCTGCTATATGACGCTACAAGCAGTGACCAAAAACAAATTAAATCAATAATGAAAATAAAGCATGCAAAATGACTTCTTTAAGATTAAATAAGAGGCCGAAGTGGGTGCGAGATCACTCAGCTGACATCTGCCTAATAGCCAAATGCAAGAGTGGTTTGCCAAAAAATCTGGGTCAGTAGGATGCTTCTATATGAAATTTCTTTCAATTCTATTGATTGCATACTGTACATTATTAAAACAATTGTTTCAAGATTTCTCCAGTTTTTTAATCTTTCATTAATATTTTATGGCACATCAGCATCAATTGTCTGTATTGAAAGGAATTTATGCAAGGATGCTTTCTGTAAAATTTGGTTAAATTCTGTTGAGCTGTTTTTGAGATAAAGTTGTTTAAAACTTTACATTTATTTTTAGTATTTTATGACAATTCAGCATCATAGGTAAAAACTGGAAAGGACTTTTAAGCCAGAAAGATTTTTGACAAATTTGGTCAAATTCTGTTGGGTGGTATTTCACAAGTCATAAGGTTTTTCCATTTTAGTAACAGCAGACATATTTGATGATGAATCAGCATCTTTAGATATGTATCATTTGCACAACATTGAAAAGCCTTTATAACAGAATGCTGCTGAATTTGGTCAATCGTATTCAGTGGTTTTCACTATGAAGTTGTTTGAAACCTTTTTTTCTGTTTTGTAATAACAGCAGCAATATTTTATGGCAGATCTGTATCATGTATATAAAACTGAAAGGCCTTTATTCCAGGATGCTTTCTAAATCTGGTCAAATTCTATTAAGCAATTGTTGAGTAGATGACTTTTTTGTCATTTATTATAAGTAATAGCAGCCATATTTGATTATGAATTGGCATCATTTGTACAACTTGAAAGGTGTTATGTCTGCTTGCTTTCTTTCAAATTTGGTCTGATTCTGTTCAGCAGTTTTCTTCACAAGAAGTTGTTTAACCCTTTTCCAGCAGGATAAGACTCCAGTTGTACTTTACCTTTGCTAGCAGGATACGACTCTGGTTGTATGTTCACTACATTTCTTTGATCACTTTGCAAAAGTGTTTTTTTAACTGTATAATACGTCATCACTTTACATGTACTCTTTTGAAAAAAAGAAAATAAAAATAGAAGGTACACAAATGCATTAACATGCAGAATGAGTTTAAAAGACCCCAAAACTTGTACAAATTTGATTTCAAAATCGAGTTTTAACGAGTGGAGATAAAAAATGGCATTCATATACTGAAGAGGGAAGTGAAGACAGTTATGTCCTTGCTGAATTAGTTGAAAATAAAGACAATTTCGTGTGGAAAATTGACATCTTAGGCAGTGAGGATCATTATCTTTACTTCTTCAAAATGAATGGAGCTGATGATAACTGGTTATTTGAAAATTTGATTTGAAACACAAATTTTAAGGTGTGGAGATCAACATGGCGGACAGCGCTGAAGCAGCAAGTTACAGCAGTGATGTGGATGCCGATTTTGATGAAAATATAGACAATTTTGTGGGAAAAATTGATGTTTTAGGCAGTGCAGATCAAGAGCTTGACTGCGACAAAATGAATAGAGATGATGATAACTGGTTAGTAGAAATTTTATTTCAAAACTGAATTTTAACACGTATAATTCAACATGGCAGAGAGTACTGAAAAAACAGTGATGTGAATGCTGATTTTGATGAAAATATAGACAATTTTGTGGGGGAAGTTGATGTTTTAGGCAGTGGGGATCGTGATCTTGTTTACATCAAATGAATTGAGCAGATGTTAACTAGTTAATTGGTATTTTTTATTCAAATATTGACGATGATGAAGACATGGATGCTTTTCAAGCTAACTGGACATTCTGACAACTTCAATTCTCATAAAGTTAGCACATATACCGATGTTGGGTGTGTGCATAATATTATTAAATTTTACTGCATTCCTTGAAATGGACCAAAATAAACCCAACAGAACTCTGATATTATTACATTAGAATTTATTGTGGAATAAAAACAATGAACCAAAATGAAAAGTTTTGTCGACTTACCAATAAGGATCATTCTGTTTGCCCTCCAATTCTCATGCAAGCAAATTTTAAAAAATTCTCACAACTTTTGACATTGTTGGTGGCTTTTTTTTTTTGTCACCTTCTTAAATGAAATAAAATTCCCCACATTTCATACACTTACATATAAGAGGTAAAATAAATGTTGCAGATAGGAAAATTGCATTGAAAGTAAGTTATTAAAAAAATGTAAAGCAAGTTTTTTTGCTTACATAACTTTTCTTTCAACTGAAGCTTTTAGGTCTGAAAATTTTCAGTGAAAAAATATATGACCTTAAAGAAAATATTTTGCTTTTTAAATTGGTATACAACATTGACAAATTATTTGAAAAAAAATTGTCATTTAAAGCCAGATTGACCAACGTCAGTGCATTGTCTCATGCTGCTACACCCTTGACTGAAAAAATTTCCAGTTCTACACAACTGCTGGTCTGATTGGGCTTCAGTATGAAAAGGGTTCAAGGTTTGATGTATTTTTAATAATGGAAGCCATATTTGATGGCAGATTGGCATCATTTTTATAAAATTAATTGGCCTTGTGGTTGTGCTCTGCCAAGTTTGGTTGAAGCCAAGGACTTTTTTTAGAAGAGGTTGAGAATAGTAATTGTTGACAGACAGACTATGCGCAACATACACAAGCGAAAAATATAAAATTTATATTCAGGAAGAATGTTGTAAGATCAGTATTTTTTGTTTTACACTAATGTCATTTTTTACATCATGCACATTATGATATCATTCTCTAAATGACAGCAGCATATTTTAATGGGACAAGATCAAAATATATAGACCTAATGTGGACAGTAAACAAGGGAGCTTTGTTTCTGTAATTTTCTTTCCGGAAAGATATCTGCCTATTTTCTATTATAGTCTGGTAGCAAGGATATTCATCTTTTACTTTAATGGATAAGCCAGAGCCGAGACTTGCTCGGTGGTTTAATCAAGAAAATTCTCATGTCCAAGTTTGTGGAATTCTCAAGGGTAACCTTCATAGACTAGTTTAACTGTAACAGGATCTTTTGGAGAAACAGGATTATAAAGAGTTGTCTATACCTTGCAATAGCAGGTCCAAACAGGTTTCTAATGTTGTCCACAGCAGTGGACTTACTGGGAGTCCTCATGTCTGCCACTCCTTCACCTTGCTGAAACAAGATTACCACCAGGTCATTAATAATTACAGTGCATACTGTTAATTCATCTATTTTAATGAATATCAAATTGTGTGGTTTTGCAACAAAACAAAAAAAACAAACCCACTACAGCTATTAGTGATGGGTGATTTGCCAATGGCTTTGCTCACTTCAATTTGCAGCCTGCAGGGCCTTAAACTGACAAACTTCATGGAACCAATAATGAACCAAAACTCTACAACACAGTGAACCATGCTGGCAAGAAAACTCATTCAAGGGTTAAATAATATAACCATGTGCACTGAATCTGCTTGAAATCCAATGATCTCTGGTAGTGTTAGGATGCAAAAATCTAAGTTTAAAGTCAAATCAGGGTACAAATGATCACAATGAACACTGGAATCCTACATCCTCTGAGGTCTTATCAATATAAGCTGCAGGCACAATTTGACTGAAATCTGACAATCCTTGGTAAAGTTATGCTATGAATCCAAATGTTTCAGAGGATATGCAACTAGGGTCTTTAACTCCCCTAAATCAGGATGTGAAATGCTGAAAATCACCTCTTCTTAGGTCTCATCAATATAAAGCAACACACAAACTTTCACTCCAATTAAACAGTTCTTGGTAAAGTTATGCTGTGGAATAATGTAGTTTGGGGGGATAAAACTTATTTTAATTGTGCAATACTTACGCGTTGCTATTGCTTCGCTAACCTAGTTTTGTGCCGAAAAACCACCATCCGTTCGATGTGAATACACCATCCCACACAGTGGAGAAAGGTCAGTACAATCTTTGCACTCCAGTCTGTATGTCACATGGGTCATGCACAGAACTGTCATCTTTTTCATAGACAACGATTACGCAAGACATCAGAGCGGGGTGGGAGGAGGGCATTCAGCAATAGCGATGGGTAAGTATTGTATAATTAAAATTAGTTTCAGCCACCCAAAAATTTACATTTGAATAGCAGCAATTACTTATCCCATCGCTATTGCTTAGCTGAATTTGTCAGTTAGGGGAGTAGGCTGATGCTCTTGTTAAACAGATCAAAAACAGAGAAAACGTAGAGGGAGAGGTCCATCTTATAGAAGGTTGCTGTCTCTCTGAGCCACATGTTGTGCCACAATGATGGGCCCCTGAGAAAAAATACCTGTGCTCTGTTGTGCTAACAAGCGGAGGTAAAAGGAGAAGGTAGTATGGGAATACCAAAGAGCTGCCTTTATGATGACCTCCAAGGAGTGATTAATGTAGACCCTTGAGGCAGCAACAGCTCGAACCTCATGGGCTTTTAGTTTCATAAAGGAAAGGTCTCGATTGGTGAGGGATTGATATGCTCTTTTGGTTGTGGTGACAATCCACTGGGAGATAGTGGCAACCAAAATGTCTACGGAGCCCTTGAAAGGAAGAAAAAGACATGTCCTACCCTTCCTTTTTCCTTTCGAGACATTAAGATAGAAACAGAGGGCTCCCACCAGGCATAAGAGTCTATCTTGATCATCTCCTGCACAGATTTGACTTAGACTGGGGATCTCTATAGGTAGTGGAGCTACCGAAGGTAATTGATTTTTAGCAAGAAATCCTGGTTGACAAAGGAGGAAAACGGAATCATAATTCCCATTAAACTGGAGACAGCCAGTGTCAATAGGCAAGGCATGAATCTTACTGTGTCTTCTTGCAGATGCCATGCGAGTAAAAACAGTCTTGAGTGCGAGATCGTGAAAGAAGCCTTACTCAATGGTTCATAGGGGATTTTGGTTAAAGACCATAAAACACAACATACATTCCATATGATCATAAGAGAGCAGGATACCGGCCTCTGCAGCTTAAAATACTTAATGAGATTGGCAAGGTGTGAAACTGAATTGATTGCCGTGCCCTGAGAGAATTTAAGTGTGTTGAAAATGGCAGCTCTATCGCCCTTGATAGTGGATACTGAACAACTTTTGTTCTCAAAAACGAACAAAAGAAAGTCAACAACGGAAGTGACAGAGGGGCTGCTAGGATCAACGTCTTTCCTACTGCAACAATCACAGAAAATTCTCCACCTGGCATTATAGACCTTGGGAATGGAAGCTCTCCTGGCCTGAATGGTGCAAGTGGCAACCCAATGACCCTGGAGAATTATGCCCTCTGGCTATAATGAGCACCCCAACCGGAAACTGACGCATTGGCAAACAGAAAGGAGTGGGGGTCAGGTGCATGCATGGGGACCCCAGTCATGAATCAGTCCTGATTCATCCACCAGTGCAAATGGTGATGAAAATCTGGTCCTAGAGGAATCAGAGCTGATAGAGAATCTCTGAGTGGTTTCCACCTTGCGAGAAGAAACTGTAGAGGGTGCATATGGAGATGTCCTAAGGGAACCAGATCAGCAGCGGCGTTCAAGATTCCCAAAAGGGCTAGGTAAAGACGAGCAGAAAACAATGTATTTGCTTGTAGTGCCTCTAGAAGTGCCATGATTTGATCTATGGGATCCCGTGACAAAGTTCTGGTTCATGAATAAGTTCATTCCAATGTACACGAAGTCCTGAGATGGAATGAGACTTCTTGAGGTTGGGTAAAAGACCCAACCAAGTTACTGTGGACCAACAATGGAACAGATCCTGATGGAGGGACTGAACCTGAACATTCTGGATCAGCCAGTCATCAAAGTACTGGGGAATTGGGGTTTGGAGGTAAGATGCTACTGCTCCAATAACTTGGGTGAAGACTCTGGGTGTGGAAGCGATTCTGAAAAGCAGAACCCGGAATTGAAAAGCTTCCTGGTACAAGGAAAACCGGAGGTACTTCCGAAGTGGAGGAAATATCAGGATGTGCAAATAGGCATCCTGAAGGTCAATGGAGACTGCCCAATCTGATGGATGCATTGCGTTCCAGATTTCAGAAAGTGGCCTCCATCTTGAAATGTTCCCCCAGAAGAAACCAGGAATATTCTGGAGTAGAAGGCAGGAGACTGATCGTTCCAGACCCTCTCAACTGCCCATTTCTGCAGAAGGAAGTGCACCTCTTCCTTTAATTTCACCAGATTGGACTGGTGAAAGAACATGGGAGTCCTTGATAGAGGTGGTTGTTCCTGAAATTGAAGTCGGTAACCCTCGCTCACAATAGAGAGGACCCACCCATCGTCCCTGATGCTTGACCAAGCCTCTGAAAAGAGGCTTAGACAATCACCTATGCGGACATTTGGGAGACAAATGCATGACAGGAGAGGGTGCAAGTCCCTAGGGCTGTCCCCATCCATCCTTGCTGACGGAAGGCGGGTTAGAGAACTTCATCCTAGAGGCTATCAGCAATTTTCACACTGTGAACCCGACTAAGCAGGAGGAGGAGGAGGTCTCATTAATGTTGCGTCTTGGGCTATAGCTGCATCTGTTTGAAAAATTTAGCGGATGGCCCCGAGGACAATTCGCATTAGTACGCATCCTGGCCAATTGTGATGGGCCAGGAGCAGGTGTGAAGAATCTTGCCACAGTAGGGATGAGTCCTCCAAAGAGGGACTCGGCTTCCTACGGAGCAGCTCTAGAAGGTGTTTACTGTGGTTAAGTGCCGTACTTTGGTGTGTACAACACACATTGATGTATAATGTGCACCTTGAATTTTGACCCAGAATGATGGGAAAAAATAGTATAGAATGCTAAAAAATCTAACTCATGTGAAGTCTTGTTAATGCTAAGCTGCTATGTTTGTACAGTTTAATTTGTTTACCCAACAATTGGGCTAATATCCAATATTTTAACTTGGTAGGGTCTGCAATATACTGAAGAAACTTGACTGAACTTTCACATGCAATCTGTAACATCATTTACCTAATGACACTGGTTTTACATATTATGCATTTCATCATTTACATGACAACAATTATTTTTAATGTACTGGACCTATATCAAATGGGGAGCCATATCACATACCCATACCACTGTTGTGTCGTGTTCCTCGACAACTTATTTAAAGTGTTGACATGTTGATCATGTTCAAATTTTGGCAACTAGAGGGGAAATAAATTAGTATTAGCAGAAAACAGCTTTTGACTAAATACTGATTAGACTAGATATACTGAGTTCACTTTCCTGAAATTTTTTTTTGATACTAACATGTTTCTAAGTGTTGGTTTAAAACCATAAAATAAAATTTTTAATATCATTATTAGATGTCTAAATGGGATAGTACAACAGCTAGGTGCAAGGAGAAACTTAAGTATCACATATGGCATGACACCTCGGGAACATGCCATATATACTCGTGTACAAGTCAGATCCAACTGCAAACTGCACAGGCCCAAATCTGTTGCCGCACAATTCACTGGCAGAGCTGGGTCTGGGAGCTGTGGTGGCTCGTTGATTAGCTCGCCAGACTCACGACCAAAAGAGTAGGTTTGAATCCTACCATTGGACCAGCCTGGGTCAGCCACTGTGGTGTGTCCTTGGGCAAGGCACTTTACTCCAAATGCCTCAGCACTAAATAACCTACTTGTGTTGCTGTGCCATAAAGCACCAAACCAAACAAAGATCTGGGTCTATGCAGTTTCTTAGAACTAATCAGTAAAACAGAAAACACAGATCCTGATCTGCCAGCACACAGACCTGCCAACCCTAACGAGAAATCCTCAGTAAGGTAATCGATAGTTTTCAGCAAGTTAGACAAATTTTTAGAAAGGTGTAAAAAAAAATATCAAGTACTGGCAAAAAGTTGTTTTAACTTACAGTATATCGCTAGCGTTGCGACTGGTATGTGGCACTTTTGCACTTTCTGAGAAACTTCTGGTCATACTCCATTTTGAAGCAATCTCCTCGATTCACTTTCATCACTAGAACTGCTTCCAAGGTATCAACTGACATGTGATCTAGATTTTGAGTGGTTTTTTGCAACAAATGAGAACACCTTCTCACAACCTGCATTTGAATGTGAAACAATAAGCAACTGCCTTTATGATGCTGGACAATAATTTGTATTTCAACTGGCCATTTGCATGCTTGAGTTAAATGAGAAGATCTCATTGGTTGTCATCTCTTTCAGTGTTTAAGATCTCAGGATTCAATTTGTCTACTTGGTACATGTAATTCAAAAACTTGGCTTCCAAGTTATCTTGCCACTTGGTTTCCTTGGGTTCCATAAAAATCTCTTTGGGAAATATATCACACTGCTGAAATCAGTTATCATTCTTTTTGACACATCAGCTTCATTTATTCAAGGGAAACCTCTTAAATATGTAATCACAAACACTTATGTAATAGTCCCTTATATGTTTATAAAATAATTCACAGGGGCTACTTTCATATAGCTCACTTTCAGCCATATATTTTCTAGTTTCTGAACCTATTGTAAGTTCATCATCTGACTTTTGCTTTTTACAGTCATGATAATCAATGTCAGTAAGATCATTGGCTTGTGAAATTTATGTAGCCTTTATGAATCTGATCAGCAATTGCTTTAATAATTCAAGCAGATCACAGATTCTTCCTGTTGTGGGATTAGGTTATATTTGTTCAATAATGTAAATGGTGTAGTCTAGAAATAAGCAATAAGCAATAAAGCTTCACCCTCCTTGACTGCAAACCCTTATACACGCTCAGTCTTTTCTTCTCTGTAACTGATTTTTTTAAGATCCATCCTGTCATTTTAAACTGATGATGTCTGAAATCCAGACTTGTCCTTCTCAACCGATTTCTGGGATTTAGCTTTCACCAAGGCATCTTCCTTGAATTTTGTTTTTTCAGTCTTCCCTGCTGTTACAGACTTGGGGGTGGTACTAGCTTGACTTTTAATTTATCACAGCTCAAAGTTTTACTGCATGTACTTTCAGTGTCTTTTTTTCCTTCTTTGTTATGGGACACACGAGGAACTTTATCCTTTTTACTAGACTCCCTCTCTGACCTGCTACTTTTGGCTTCAGCCTTTTTGCTTCTAACCTCTTGTTTTTTGGTTTCTTTCTCAAAATACATTTGTAAACATTCACTGTTCCAGCAGTCTCTTTATACCTTGACCAAGAGACAACCATCATGTTACACAAAGTTTTTTTTTCTGCTCTTTTGCGCACAGACTCTTAAGACCTTTCAGATTTGTCTATTCACACTTGTATCCAAATAATATATGTCCACTAACAAGACATCAAAACTCACAGGTAGTTTATGACGCATCAAATGGCATGAACATCCACTTAAGTATACTGAGATATTCACATTAGTTGTATGTCCAAACACACCTTTATTGCAAATGTCATCACTGAAGCATTGATTCAAATGAAATATGGTTACTCCAGCTTATATTTCTCTTTTTCAAATCGTCATCTAATAATGTGAAAATATTTTCCCCAGTAGAGGCTCCATCACATTTTGGAACTGACAAAAGAACTTCAATTACAATCCCCTTTGTGTGATCAAAATATCTAACAACAACTGGTTACAACTTCTCAAAATCATTGCTATACTGAAGAGTTGAGATGAAATATTCAGTGTCTTTCTGAATTGACTTAGAGTGTTTTAATACAATGGCAGTAGTTTTTGTTCTACTACACTGATAACTATTTACTAATGATGATTTGGGAAACATACATCTGAATAGTTTACAAGCATGGTCTGATGCAGCAATTGTAACATCATGCTGAACTAAAATGTTTGTAAAATAGACTTTGGCCTTTATTATCTCCAGTTCAGTTTCTGGTACTACAGATCCAAATCCCATAGAGGTCAGCAACTTACAGCTAGATTTCACTGCAACATATTCTGTATGTTGTTTGGAATTCACATGGCAGCAACAAGCATCTCGCCTGCCATGGGCAACTCAAGTCGAGACAACATAACATTCAATAAATGTAATGGTCGTCTTTCCTACTTTTTTCTAAGCATGACCAAGTATATGAATAATCTTTTGTATACTTTTGTGACCACCATTTCAACTTTCTGCGAGGCTGGTTGTCCTCTCCACCTTCAATGCATTCTCACTTGACATTTTCCAATGATCAGATGATAAAACATAAAAGCAAAATCTTGATTATGTGGGCAATTGGAATGAGCAACATAGGTAGGTTTAAAGCATCTGAGGTACTACTCTATAGTTAGTCTGGTTCCCTACAATAATCCACTTAGTCTAAGATGAAAACAATGATCTCGACCGAACCATGACAAGCCATTATCTGGAATTTACCATAACAGTCATATTTTCATACTTTTTGCTATTATTCTTTAAGTCCATAATTTAAGCATCATTTCAGTAAGACTTACAGCAAAATCTTAAGGTTTGGCAGGGTTGCGCATTATGCGATTGCAGATCAGGGTCTATGTTTATTTGCAGTTGGACTTGACTTATAGGCAAGTATATACAATAAAGTTAAATGTTTGAATGTATTTTCTGCAGTATACTCAGAGTACACAGGAAAAGACATGCACAAACATGGTTCCAACAGTACTCAAATGTCACTTTTCACCCATGTGGGATTTGTTCCTGGCCTAAATTTCCCACAAAATGAGCTGTTTTAGGGTTCTTTTTAATGCAAAGGAAAACATATATACCATGTTTCCTTGAAATTGGTTACAGATCCAGAAATGAAACAAGGGAAAAATCTACTTTTAGTAACAATGACCTTGAACTTGAAGCTACTGACTTCCAAACTGATATGGCTCTTTCTTAAGTAAAGGTTTTGGTTTGGTGCTTTATGGTACAGCAACACCAGTAGGTTATTTAGTATCGAGGCAACTGGAATAAATGCCTTGCCCAAGGACACAGAACGATAGTCAACTTGGGCTGATCCAATGGTAGGATTCGAACCCGCACACCTTTTGGTATCGTGACAGGCACACTAACCAATGAACCACCATGATTCCTTCAAGTAAAAGGATTACAATATATTTACTAGTACTAAGTTAATTGAAATTGGTTGAGGCTATTTACAAAGTCTGGTAACGGCAGATGGTGGAGAACTAGAGTTATTGTGCAGAAATGAACCTGGGAACAGATGGATATCATAATACGCTCTGCCTTATGGTGGGCATATGAAATGGGCAACAGGTCAAAAAAATAGTAACGCAATGACTGAACAGCATGCCCATCATTGCATGATGACTATGGTATGTACCAAGTTTCACAGCAATCAATCAAAAACTCAAGACTAGCTGCAGCAACAAGAATGAATAATTGATGGAAGGATGGACATACATATGGACAGATGCACACCATGACTCCTATATATTCCATCCCATATAAGGTCTACGTATACAAATTCTCTTCAGCAAATTTTCAGCAAACATATTTTGATGTGGTGGGTATCAGAGAACTAGATACCCACATGCAATTCTAGAATCAGGCCTGGATATCAGATATGTAACTACTACACCAATGGCATCTGCAATGCGGGGGGAGGTGCAGTCAAGAAGGAGGCCCAAAATCCCAATGAGTATCAAGATCAAAACAACAAGTACCAGTATTTTCCATTAAAATAACTGCTAAAAATAATTTTAAATGAGTGTGTCTTTTCTTTTTTAAGTCATTGTTCAAAATGTGCAAGTTTACAACACATACCTTTTTTAGGGTGAACCCAACTTCTGAATTGTGCACTGCATACCTGTGTGGGAAATAAAAAAAGATAATCATATCTTATGTAGTTTATATATATATATATATATTCAGTGATCATTTCAGAAATGGAAAAAGTGGGGCCCAATGGCCTTTACCTGGTCAAAAAGTGGGATCATTAAAAAAAAAAAAAAGGGTTGCAAATACTCTTATCTGCTTCTTGTTTATTTAAGAAATTCAAAAACATATCATTATTACAAGCACTCACGATGTGGATTTATTATTTTCTGCAATAAATATTAAATTTTTCTGGCATTACATGTATATGCTTTGAATCAGTCAATGTATAGTCGGACTACAGTACAGTTTTCTACAATATCCTTGTCTGCTAAATTAACCATGTCAACTATTCAGGACATGTTTCTTTTAGTTGACAAGGAAACTGTAGCAAACTGTGCTTTAGTATGACATAACAATGACCGAGTCAATGTATATAATGCTGGAAAAGAGAATATTTATGGTAGAAATAAATAAATATATGACCTGAGCACCTGATATCATTATCAGCCTCCAATGTCACGAGCCTTCCATACTGGGATTTTAAATTCATTGTGCTCGAGCAACCATTTCCCTCTAAATTTTATTTTGGACATTTTTTCTCTGTACACTAACTTGGAAATAAATGCAACACTGTTTTCTCTGAAGAGTTCATCTTGTCTTTTTGCAGGCCTCAGTCCACAATTAGCTCCCCTCGAGGTTGACCAAAAGGAATATATTCCAAAAAATTAGTAAAAACAGCAGACTTCTTTTGAAATGATACAAGCTATGTTGATAATAAAAGGGTAGACTTTAAAGTTTACAAAACTGCATAGATTGTCAAAATTACCTGCTCTGCAATGAAGACAGTGATACATAAAATGTTACCTAACTGTATGTCAGTCAAGCACTTTTTTGTTAATTCCCTTGAGTCACTCTGTTTACCATATTAATGCACAAAAACGAGCTGGTCAACCCATGATGAAACTTTCAGGATTTCATGCATTAAGGTGAGTTAGTATGTGCAGAAAGTTACAAAGGTCTATGAGTTATAGTAATAAATGTACAACAACGAATGGTTACACATAACACAAATAGAAAATTACTGTGGTCTGAGGACTGTATATTCTACTAATGATCCACCATGTGCTCTTGATTTGTGCCCAAGCTAATCAAAATCAGTAAGACATTTTTCTGTCAGCCAATGAAATTGATCGCCTTATGATTCTTTGGTAATTAGCGCACTCACACTCTATTCAGTAAGCTTGGGATGTGCTTGATTCAGTCTGAAGTCAACCGTAACGATCATTTATCTTTATTTTCTTGGGTCTTTTTTGTGCCCTATGGATGCCATGAAGGAACCTTTCTTGCACCAAAAACAAATAAGGGTCATTGGTGCAAGGGCGCAGCCTAGAATGAACCTTGTATATAAACTCTGGATGTATTTCAAGCCCATGGGATCACCAAAATAATATTATATATAGTATCCAAATTTTTATAAAACCAAGGTAAAATATTATATAAAACACCAGAAAGGATTTTGCAATGTTTCAAAATATCCTATATATTTTACATCCGATTTCATTATAAACTAAATAAACTATGTCAGTATTTTGATGAAAGTCTGTGATCAATTGAATTTATTGATAAAATTCGGTGAATAAAATATACTATATAACATGCAGTACTACTTTTCATTGGCATGTGTTACTTTGTAAGATAACTGTATACAGTACACACATTGCATTTTACGGAAAATGGTCGACCTTAATCCTTTTCATGCCATTTCTGTCAGAGACTGGATATAGTTGTCGTTGTGGATTGTCCACGTCGTGGCTTGTTGTGGACGGATAAAGTCTTACTGACCCAATTTGAAAGTCTCAACAATATAATTATGTAGTGGACGTCCACTACATCGCATGGAACTTACCTGTTAGCTCAGCTACAGTACACAGTGCAGAATGCTCTTTTTAAGTTGTACACAATGCCGTTTAATATTCAAAGACTCGCCCATTAAAGCGCATTCACATATTGCAAGAGATGAAAGATAAATTTCCAAGCAAAGAATCCTGAGATTATTTAGGTGCTTCACAAATTATACAAACTATTAATTGTAGTGATTTTAATGAAAGAGAGAGAGATAGAGTGAGAGAGAGAGAGAGAGAGAGAGAGATAGAGAGAAAGAGAGAGAGAGAGAGAGAGAGAGAGAGAGAGAGAGAGAGAGAGAGATTATGCTTTTAAACAAACAAAAGGAAAAAAGAAATCACACACCAGTATTAGCGGGTTTCATTCCGTAATTACAACAAAAAAAATGCGAGAAATGCTGTGATTTATTTTTTCATTCCTCCAGTCACTTTTAAACTGTTTGCTTAACATGTTCCCACACAATGAAATATACACAGTGCTATCCAATATAGAACTTCTACTAGTCCAGCTTCTTTAGTACTTGCACCCCAAATATACATGTCTATGTGACACATTATCTCAGGAACTAGACATGTGTTTACTTTTACCACATACCTGCTGTTTTTATGCCGACTCTACGAAGCATGTGACGCTGCATTCTATAACCAACAGCTTATAAAGTACACTTAGGATTGATGGTGTGGTCATCTGACGAGTTTAATATTACCAAATGGACAGGTGAAAGTGATGAAAAAGTGTAATCACTTAAATATTTTTGGTAGGAGATAAACTTGTATAATTTTCAGTTAATGCAGATGTAATTTATTTGACACAGTACATTCTTTCAATCCACATGGCAAATACTGCAAACTGTACGCAAAACGTTAAGCAAATCTTGTTTATCAGTTTAAATACTAATTTGTTACATTTTGACCCAATTATCCTTTTCAAGAAGTTGATGTGAATACAAATAAAACATTTTGTCACCAAAGAACATGGATCCAAATGCGTATTTATACAGGGTTTAGCAATTAAGCCAAAAATGTGAAATTACTCAAATTATGCCCATAATCTCCCAAACGGCACTGAATCTTTGCGAAGCAAAACGAAGCTTAAAGTCACATGAACAAATTTTGGACTAGTACAATTAAACGCAATAATAATTGAAGATTAACTGCCTGAAGATATACATGTAGACAGCATAAAAAAAGGGTGGGGCCAGCTAGTATGTGCAGATGGGGGAAATATTTTTTTATCCCATATTGCACAAGCAGTTATTTCTCCTGGACATCCATCATATCATCATCATCTTTTGTAATTCAACCGAAATGACTACTATTATGCAAAATTTATTGTGAAACGGGTATCTGCAGTAGATACGATTGTATTTACTGCACAATAAAAATAGCCTCCAGTTTTTTACATCATGCACAGAATGGGACGGTAGAGGGGGGAACTCAGTCCGTACCCTGTCCCCGTACCATGAGGCCAATAAGTGATAATCAACTGATACATCACTCAGGAGGGTGCAGTGCTGATCCCCCCACTCAGGGAGGGCGGGGGTGACATGCTACCCTGGAAGTGATGGGAGCACTGCATCCCATCCAGAGTGGGAGGGAGCAACATGCTGCCATGAGCATGAGGTGTGCTGCAGTGCTCCACCTCCCTCATGGGAGGAAGCAATTTGCTGTCACGGTGCTCCACCTTCCAAATGGGGGGCTGCAACCCGCTGTTGTGGTGCTCTACCTCCCTAACAGGAGGGAGGAGCCTGCTGTAGTGGTGCTCCACCTCCCTAACGAGAGGGCACAAGCCGCTGTTGCGGTGCTCTACCTCCCTCATGGGCGGTAGAGCAACCCGCTGTTGCGGTGCTCCACTACATAATAGGAGGGAGTAACCTGCTACCTGAGGCATACATGCTGTCTTGAACATGAGAAGTGTTCATCTTCTCGCTGCTGGGGAAAGCAATTGACTCCTTCAACATCCAGTCCCTCCTTCTGGAGGAGCCTCACAGGTTGCCAAAAAAATTGGTCCCAAAAGCTGATACCTAAGAAAGAATCCAGAAAAATCCAAAGATGAGGGGGAGGGAAGATTCCTCTGCCCTCGATAAATATGTCTGGAGTCAACTAGATTCCATGTGCCAGAAGGCCATAAATTGCAAAGTGCGTAACGATTATTCCGTGTGCACTTAGAGCACTTTATGCAGTCAGGGTGAGTGTCCTAAGGGCCATTCTTGTTGCCACACTTCCGCACAGACTGTCTTGACATTATTCTGAAGAAAAGAAATAATGACAATATTTAATGAATGTCATGCTAAAGTCACCTGGTTGTGTTACACTAAACTCACCTGGTTGTATGCAGTGCGTACCGTGTACACCACTGTGTATGCACTAAGTACACTGTATGCATGAGGTAAACAATAGATTTGACCTCATAGAATTTACCTGTCTTTTTCCTGTAGAAAAGAAATGTATTTCACACTGTGAACTTTATTAAGAAAACATGCAGACACATATGCAATGATAACATGAGCATGGTGCAGACATTATTAATATACATGAAAATTTGCCGATAATTATCACTTTTTTTACGATTGAGAGAGGAATACACTGTCCTCTATGTTAGGCAGAGCATGTTGTTATTTTTCAGAACACTGGGACTTACTCGTACCTCAGTTGTATATCAGTAAAGAAGGAGAGTGTAACCACCCCTAAAGGGTGGAATACATGAGGTAGCCTAGGAGGCCCCTTAAAAAACTAAATTCTAAAAGGGAGAGGTTACCATATGGAATACAATACGGAACAGATAGTGTAACACCAAGACTTAAGTATGAATTGCAGAAGGAGACCGCTAATGCGGTAAGTTGCTACAGGCAAAATGTCTCTGGTAATGATTTAAGGCAAACATCTACACACTATGGCATCCATTAAAAAAATGACAGTTCTGCACATGACCAATGTGACATACAGAATGGAGTGCAAAGATCATACTGACTTTTCTCTACTCTGTTTGAGGATGTATTCCCATCAAACAGACGGTGGTTTTTCGGCATGAGATAAGTCATTGCTGCTATTAAATTCGTTCTTCACAAACTAATATCTTCTTAGTTTTAAAGCATTTGATTTTGTGACAACAAGAAACAGTCATTCAACACTGTTTATTTTTAAACACTGAAATGTGACACTGACCAGTAGCTGCTATGAATTGCCCTAATTTATGTCATTTAAGACTTTTACTCTATTTGCTTATTACACTACGGAGTGGGGGGTAGGCTGGGAGAGAACGAGATATGGAGAGGATGGGATATAGCTTCAAAGAAAGACAGGCATCAAGGCCATTACACTTTTTTTTTAAAATTTATTTTAAACGGTAGGTCTCTAATGGGGATAATAACAAATAATTATATTTAGTTTCTCATACAATGCTAGAGACCAGTTTTACACAATTATATGAGAACTTAACATCAAATGCGTTTTCACATACTAATACCTTTTTCGTTATAAGGTGTTTGGTTTTGTAATATTTTCATTCAACAGTTAATGTACATTTTGAAACATCAAAGCACGGCATTGAACAGTAGCTGATACATGAAGGAACTGTCCTGGCGGACTGTTGTTGACTCACGGCAGGAACCTACAGTAACAGTCGTAGCTGCCGACTTCAAAGTAAGAATGTCACTCCTCAGCCAGTGACTGGTGATGCATGTAGATTCGTGAAAAAAGTGAGGACAGAAACTTTATTTCGCATTGAAATCACTTTGTTCACGACATAAATGGCCACTGATAGAGCGCACTAGTCAATACAGTGCACACAATTCTGTGCATTAAAAAAATTGTTGTAATCTCTCATAAGCAATGTTATTTTGAAAGTTTAAGGGTAAAAGTACAGAAGAATCTTTTTGTAGCATAGTTCATGTATCTTTTTTTCTTTTATATACGATGCCACATTCTTCTTGTAGAATAAACTTTGGAAAGAATTGTGACATACGTGTCATAATGTTCCAGTGTTCTTTTCAAGTTTTATATCTATTACTGCTTTCAGTAATTTCTTCAAGGTGTGTCTTGGAAATAGTATGGAAATTAAAGGGAAACTATGACAAATTAATAACCAGTACACAAAGTACTTTTATGAAATATCATTTGTTGAGAAAGAACATCAAAGTTACCGCTTGATGCAGAACAGTATGTAAATTTCCACTTCTGTATATGCTAACTGGTACACATACATGTATTCAATCAACAGGGATGTATGTTGTAGCTAAGCAATTTTTTCTGATATACATTCTGTCATTGACAGGGGTGGGAAGATATCCAAGAAATGTAAAACCTCATATTGTTTTCTACCTTATGCACATTTGTTTAGTGTGTCGACTCATGGAAAGAATACAATAGAATCAGCAAGGGATGCCATAAAACCCACTACAGCTGCAATAAAATCTGTGACTGACTTCCACTAGATTGAGTGGATTTCGACTAGACTGGGGGGAAAATCCACCAGACTGAGTGGACTTCCACTACTCATAGTGCGCATTTAATCCCCAGCCCCTTTGTCTATGTCCACCGGATAGAGTGGTCGATCCATAAAACGCGATGCGTGTACTGTATGTATGTCCAACTTGCATAAGAATTAAAATAAACCAGACTTTTATAAAACACAATATGCAGGGAGCAAGCAAACCCACAAAAAATACTTGTATCTCATTACTCTAATAAGCTTAACTGCTTTGCTTGAAAAAGAAATGTGCGTTTTTGGTTGACTGATCAACCCGACCTTTTTCTTTACAATCTGTATACATTTTTACCAACATATTTGTAAAAGTAAACCAAACAATCAAAGGAACAAAGAAAATGTATTCTTCAAAATTTCTAACTTGTCCAAATATGGTTTCATCGCTCTTATTTGTTAGTTATGGTTTAGTCTTTTGTCCTACTTTATGAATTAACCTATCAAAACCTTTGTATCAAGTTCATTACAATAAACATCTTTTCAAGAAAATGGAAATGTATTAAGTACAAAAACTTGCCCAAAAGGAGAACCAAAAGGATGTTAATTTGCATGTTGATGCTGACACTGTAGGAGCTCTTTCTATTCTCTAAACAGTCAAAAGCACAAAAAAACTTCTACTTTGAAAAATGTTAATTTTGTAGCCATTTAATTTTAAACATTAAAAACTTTTTTTTATATTTTTGCATTGACTTCACCCTGTATTTTTAATTTTCAACCAGCTACTTCAAAAGATAAGGAGAAGATTCTGTCTTGACCTAAAGTTTTTGTGCAAGTTTTTATTTGTACAAATTTAAAACATTACTTTTGATAGGCACCATATACCGTAATGACAGTAAGTCCTGGGACACGAAAAAATAATTTTTTTCTTTTCGTGTCCCAAGACTTACATGCATGTAAAATATATAAAAAGTTTTGGTGTCCCAAAACTTGTAGACACAAAAAAATTTAAAGACAATTGGGAAGATCGCCATATGTCACACAGCAGTGACCAGCTCGTTTAATTACCATGTCAATAAACTGGTATAAACTACTATGATTGTTTTATGTTAATATTTTGCATGTGCATATTTTCCGATTTCTCCAACATGATTTAAAATAAAGGTAAATAAAGTCTTCATAATTCATGGGCCGCTTATCTTTAATGGGAGACCTATACTATAGTGTACAGTACTTACACATGCTTGGCATCAATTATATCCTTGTTTATTCGCAAAAAATATTCAATGCAGATTTTGCTTTTATTCATCGACTTTACAAAACTGCATTCTTCCAGATTACATTTCAGCTACACGTTCATTGCCGTTTCAATTATTTGGATTCACACGTTCAACAGTTACTGTTTTTCAGTGGTATAAGCGATCCTACAAGTGATGTAATCTATATGAAAAGGCATGCATGTATAATCATATAAAGCATATAACCAGCATAAATTTACATACAGTACACACATCGTGTTTTAAAAAAAAAAAATTTCCCATGGTGAACCTTAATCCTTTTCACGCCGTGTCCATCGCGGACAGGATATAGTGGTTGTCGTGGATTTATGACCTGGCTCGTAGTGGACGGATTAAGCTTTATTGCCCACTTGAAAGTCGCAGCAATATAATTATGTAATAGTGGACGCCCACTACCTCGCGTGGAACTTACCTATCAGCTCAGCTACAGCACACAGTGCAGAATGCTCTTTTTAATTTGTACGCAATACCGTTTAATATTCAAAGACTCACTCACTAAAACGCATTCACAAACATGTATTGAAAGAGATAAATTGCCGAGCAGAGTAACGAATGATGCTTCACAAATTATACAAACTTTAATAATCTTAATTTTAATGAGAGGGGGGGGAGAGAGATTATGTTTTAAACAAACAAAAGGTAAAAGAAATCACACATAAATACATGTATTAGCAGGTCTCATTCCATTATTAAAATAAAAGAATGCGAGAAATGCTGTGATTTTTTTTTTTAATTACCCCAGTCACTTTTAAATGGTTTGCTTAAAATATTCCCACACAATGAAATATACACGGCGCTATCCAATGTACAACCTCAACTATTCCAGCTTGTTTAGTACTTGCGATTCAAATATACATGTCCATGCGACACATTTTCTCAGGAACTAGACACGTGTTTACTTCTACTGTCGACCTACTTTTTTTACTCTGACTCTACGAAGCATGTGATGCTGCATTCTATGACCAACAGCTTTAAAAAATATACTTATGATTGCTGGTTTTGTCATCTGACGAGTTTAATATTACCAAATGGACGGGTTAAAGCGATAAAAAAATGTGTAATCACGATTAATTTGCTTTAATTGGTGAAACTTTTAAAATTTCTGGTGTTTTAATTAATGTATCATTCAGTAAGATTTATTTTGTGCTTTGGAATTGCTTCTTTCTCCCCTTCTTTAACTTGTACTGTATTACACGCAAGCTGAACACATCATATCTATCAATAATGCCAAATACATCACCCAAAATTGCTATGCTATGTGTTTGCCAAGACTATAAAATCTATCTCCATTATTGCACTGATTGCTGTAAACACCTGGCTTCTTATTTTTCATGGCTTTAAACTGGTATCCCTCGTAGAACTTTCTTAACTACTCCGACCTAGAGGTGGAAAAGTTTTGGCTTCAAAGGTTGTAAATCCCAATTATTTCCTGTTCATTTTGAACCGTTCATATTAATTCTAAGGTGGTCACGAATATTGTCAGGTTCACCTTGATTATTGCAGTAATGCTCACTCATTGGACTTTGTCTATTAAATTTCTGAAGCATTAAGTTCGTACATGGTTAATTATGACCAGATTCGACAATAGATAATAAGAAAATAAGACAAAGGACACTAATAGCAGGTGAATAACTTAATGAATTATGTAAATTCTTGTTAAATACAAAATGAATTGCCAAGCAGTAATTTATATATTAACTTATTAAAATAAAGAGTGGAATCAAAATTGTATTTCTAAATCTTTTCAGTAGACGAATTTCAAAATGAAGATGATCGAAGCACATTTCAAAAATCCATACTCTCTAATTATCAATGCCTGTTTCCAAGTTGGCGATAAAAGCTATGGCTCACATCGATCAAAAGTTATGGTGCACAATCTCTCTCCCTCTCTCATGTTTGCATGTAATAAACACATTTTATTACAAAAAAGATGCATTTAAAAAAAAAGAAAAAAGAAAGCTTGTAGTGTAATACAGCTTTTGTAAACATGTAATAGCTTTGTGTTGCTGCGATAGACTTGTATTATATGCGCTGCATTGCAAGATGCATTGGGAGAATAAAAATTGTATATGGTTTATATTATATATTGCTAGAAACCAGTTTTACGTACAAATATCACAACTTGACCACACTGCATTTCTCACTCCATATTACAAGTCCAAAATTCACTGTTCCACACGCAACAAAATCATTTTCATTTATAAGTTAATGCTTCTTTTGAAACATCATGGCTAAAAAAAATAAGATAGAAGCTCAACACCTTCATGAATGGCCATTGTTAACAAGCGTAGTGGCTAACGACAAAGTAAAAATGTCACTCCTCGGCTGGTGCTTGATGATAGATTCACAAAGAAAATGAAGAAGAAAGTAACCTTTTTCATAAAAATCACTTTGTTTATGGCATGAACAGCCACTGAAAGAGAGCAGCCTTCAATACCGTGTAGACAAATTCGGCTCATTTAAAAATTATCATACTCTGAAATAATCAGTCATTTTTCGAAGTCTACAGATAAAGGTATTTGTATCCTGCTTTCAATAATTTCTTTAAAGAAGGTTTTGGAAACTGTGTAGACATTAAAGGGAACTATGACAAATTAATAACTAGTACAAGAAGTTCTTTTATGAAATATCATTTGTTGAGAAAACACACTGAAGTTGCCACTTATGCCCAGGAGCTGGGTTGACGCACTACTTGTTTATCTAACGCTGTTTCATTCACGTCTTTCTAGCGCTTGCATTACAGAATGTTATCCCAGCTGAAGTGGCTTCATTAAACAGAAATCCTTGGTGTTTTCATAACAATATTCCCATGACATACTTGAATTCTGATTTAAGTAATTTAACTTCTACTCTATGTGCTACTGGGGGTGGGGGTGTGATAGGATTTAGCTACAACAACATTACACTTGTTGTGATTTTTAGAAAATAAAATATTATTAATTTTAGATATGAATTAGGACCATTGCAGTTTGTTACATTTAAATGCTTGGTCCCTTATCGGGAAAAAAAAATACTATCTATAGTTTGCTTTATATACGGCTAGAAACCAGTTTTACGCGATAATATCAACACTTAACGGCTATGTGTTTCTCTGTCTAAATTCGCTCGTCACAAACTAATATCTTCTTTGTTTTAAAGCATTTGATTTTGTGACAACAAGAAACATTTTTATTAAACAGTGTTTATTTTCAAACATAGAAGCATGACAGTGACCAGTAGCTGCTAGGAATTGTCCTAATTTAAGTCATTTAAGACTTCTACTCTATTTGCTTATTACACAACGGGGGGGGGGGGGGGGGTTGTAGGCTGGGAGAGAAAGAGAGATGGAGGGGATGGGATATAGCTTGAAACAATTCCACTTGTTCTGATTTTTAGATAGTTTAGACGTGCATCAAGGCCATTACACTTTTTCCCCCATAAATTTAAGTTAAATGGTAGGTCTAATTATATTTAGTTTTTCATATAACGCTAGAGACCAGTTATACACGATAATATGAGAACTTAACATCAAATGCGTTTCTCAGTCCAAATTTGTTTTTCACAAACTAACATCTTTTTAGTTTTAAGGAATGTGGTTTTGTGATATTTTCATTCAACAGTTATTGTACTGTACATTTTGAAACATCGAAGCGCTACATTGAACATTAGCTGATGTCATGTAGTAACTGTCGTGATGGACTGTTGTTGACTCGAGGCAGGAAGCTACAGCAACAGGCGTAACGGCTGGCTTCAAAGCAAGAACGATACTCCTCAGCCAGTGTCTATTGATGCAATGTAGATTCGTGAAAAGAGTGTGGACAGGAAGTAACTTTTTTTCTCATTGAAATCACTTTGTTTATGACATGAATGACCACTGATAGAGCGCAACAGTCAATACAGTGTACACAATTCCGTGCATTTAAAATATTGCCGTACTCTCGCATAAACAATGTTATTTTCAAAGTTTAAGGGTAAAAGTACAGAAGAACTTTTCCATAGTATAGCTCGTGTATCTTTTTTATTTTAATATACTTTGGAAAGAATTATGACATACATGTCATAATGTGCCAGTTTTCATGATCGTACATGTTCGATATAAATATTACGGCGTTCAGTTTTTAATCTCTTTTCGAGTTTTATATGTATTACTGCTTTCAATGATTTCTTCAAGGTGGGTCTTGGAAATAGTATGGAAATTAAAGGGAAACTATGACAAATTAATAACCAGTACACAAAACACTTTTATGAAATATCATTTATTGAGAAAGAACATCAAAGTTACCGCTTGATGCAGAACAATGTCAATTTCCACATCTGTATATGCTAACAGGTACATATACATGTATTAAATCAGCAGGTATGTACATGTACATTGTAGCTAAGCAATTTTTTCTGATGTACGCTTTGTCATGGACAGGGGTGGAAAGATATCCAAGAAATATAAAACCTCATATTTTTTCTATGATACGCGCGCTCGCGCGTATGTATCCTCAGCCAGGCTACTGATAAATACACAAGAAAAGTTACCGCTGTACAGGTAAAGGTATGAAATTGACATCTGCCATGTTCGGGTTAACGGTGTCGGAGTTTCTCCCATCTGTTTGTTTAGTGTGTCGACTCGTGGAGCGAATACAATAGAATCAGCGAGGGGTGACATAAAACCCACTACAACTGCAATAAAATCTGTGATGGACTTGCACTAGATTGAGTGGATTTTCACTAAATTGGGGGGAAAATCCACCAGAATGAGTGGACTTACACTACTCATAGTGGGCACTTAATCCCCTGCCCATTTCTCCACGCCCACCAGATTGCATGGTGAATCATAAAAACGCGATGCATGTACTGTAACCGTCATATACTCATGAAAGAATGATCAAAATATATGTTAAACTTCTGAATATAGATCAATTAAGAGCATCCTTGATCCATTTCAGTTTTGTGTTTCGGCTTCACAAAATCGTAAGTTTCCACACATTATTCATTCCACTTTAGATTTTGGCAAGCTGGTTGTTTGGGCGTCTCCTTTGTTTATAATTGGCAGATAGATTTGTCTTTTGTTTTCTGACAGCACTCCAAGCCAGTTAATTGTTTAAACCCTGAAATTGGCTTTGGTAATGAGGACATTTTGTCTGGAGGCAATGCCGGTACTTTGATGTGTGATTGGCTTCTACTACATAATATTAGCACGATTACTGTAGCTGAGTAAACATGTACTTATTTAAGGTCGCTTACATTAAAGCAAACTACCACGGAGTTTTTATTTTAAAAGCACTATTTCTTAAACTTCTTTATCGTATTTTAGAGATATTATTTAAGTTTAGTGCCTATGATTCGAATCCAATGTATGTACTTCATTCATCACAAGTAAAATCTTCAATGTACATGTGGTGACGCCATGATGTAAACATGCGCTCAATAAATGCGAGAGTTGAAGTAAACACTATTTTCGTTGTTCTCATACTGGTATCACATTTTAATGAATTAGGTATTTCCATTTTCAGGGAATAAAAACCCCCATAATTACAGTTGACTTTCGACAATTTTAATGCAATAATGCATAAACTGACAATAGTAAACTAGAGCACAAAAGGGAGAAGTTACTGTTGATTGGGTATAACATACCGCTAATGCTCAATTCTTGTTATCGTCTGATTAAATTATACATATTTTAATTCGGTAAGAATAATAAGAAAATAGAGAAACATTCAATATATTTATTGACTCTTCAAACAAATTATTATAATGTATAACATTTCCATGTAATAATTCATAACGAGAGTCCCTTAACAACCACGAAGTCATGATCATTTGACTTGAGGTTACGATCGATAAAATACACCGATGGATCAGTAGAGAGAAAGAAAAAAAAAGAAGTTTTAGGTGTCCCAAGACTTATAGTACATCAAAAAATTGCTTTAACTTCGTGTCCCAACTTTTATAGGTCATAAAAAAATTACTTTTGAAAATAATTAAAGGTATCCCAAGACTTATAGTGTCCCAAGACTTACCGTCATTACGGTGGTCATTATTGTGCTGATGTGCCATTAAGCATCAATACATACATACATGCCATTGTCCTTCCAGCTAACCTGGCTAGGATGATGTTAAACAACTTCCTCAAATAGCAAGAGACAACTTTTAACACATAATTTTCACAATGTTGACACGATTGCTCTTGTAAAAAGGTTGGGGCCCCAGGTGGCTGAGTGGTCTAAGGTGCTCGCCTTTACAGATCACTCACACATCTCACCTCTGTCCACGTAAGTTCGAGTCTCAGCTCAACCAACATGGGCATGTGAGAAAGCTTGCCAGTAACTTCCTGTGGGTCAGTGATTCTTCCCAGGTTCTTCCTGCAACAAATATACTGGCTGCCATGTATAGCCTATCATGTGCTGAAAAATGGCATTAAACCCAACCAAACCAAACCAATCTTGTAAAAAGTGATACCTTTCTTTATATTCCCTACACCCCACCCCCTCTGCAGGCTCAGGATGTATAATAGATCTGATGCATGTTATAAGAAGTGACTAACTGAAGCAGCATCTTTTATCTGGGATGCGTTCTGTGATTATGTTCTAGTTGCGAAGTTCTTGGCCTTTTTAATAGACAGGTTTGTATTAAAAAATGTGACTTTGTATTTTAAGGATCTTAATCCTTATTTGCATTTATCAATTTGTTCTGTATACCTTTTTGAGGGATGATTAAACTTACTTGGCACTATATTGCCAGGAATGTGCTGCAGTGCCATTAAACCCAATAAATTCATACTTGCTACCATAGGCACGACATATAAAATCCTAACAATGTATTGCCTCACCTCTAATTAATATTACAACAGTCTTAATGATAAAAGATATTGCTTTTTCATTAAGTACAAGAATGTATGTTTCTTGCTTTAATGGCTCATTTAGCACATCACTGGCTATATTATGCTGAGAAAATGGGAGCTAAGTGCCTTTCCCATGGACACACCAAGGCAGCCAACCTGGGCTAGGCTTGGTGGGTACTGAACATGAGACCTTAGGATTGCAAATTCAATATGCTACCAACTGAGCTACTGCAACTCCCTCAAGTATATATGTATATATTGGGTTTAACGGCATGTCAGCACTATTCTGGCTAAACAGTGCTAATTAAAAGTTAAGTATGAGTACTTTGTCCAGATTGTATGAGCAGATCATGTTTCTGCTAGATCTGGAATATTATTTTGCAAAACTTTTGAGTGTAAAAAGGGAATCGGAATCCAAAAAATATGACAAAAATTTGTTTTTTGAGGCTCTGCTTTCATTGAATTTACTCTGAAAATCGAGAAGACTGGTTAAGGATCAAATATTATTGGGGGGGGGGGGGGAATAAGTAGGGAATAACCAAGGTGGTGATTTGGGAACAGAGAATTTGCAATATTGGCTAGAGTAAAATTTGCTACTTGAAGATAAGGACGAATATGTATGCTAAACAGTTGAATGCAATAAGTTCAAAGAAAAGTTAGCCCTTAAGAGATGGAAGAAGGTTGTGACAAAGGGGTATTTGTGTAAAAAAAACAAAAACAGGATAAGATCCTAAAACTGAATCAAAAAGTGGAGAATGTGGCATTACCAATGATCTTTTGGGGCAACACTCTGAACCAAATAAAACATTAATACATTTCTTGATCATTGCACAAGAGATCTGTATGACCAGCTATTCTTACAAAAGATTATGTTATACCTGTATTACATGTGATTTATGAATGGGAAAGCTCCCCCTACCCCTGATATTTCTTGTCTAGACACTGCTATTGTTACTAATGATGCAATTAATAAAGTCAGCCTGTAGCAGCTTAGTTTCACATCTTGGGAATAAAAATTTTAGATCAGGAATGAATTGTGCATCCCAGAGGATTCTTATTTATTAAGGTTCATTGAAGCCAACTATTCCCCTGAAAGATTTTCATACATAATTCAAGGAAACAGTGAATCTAACACTGACTGTGCTTTATATACCAAATTTGCTCACATATAATGCACATTTAACAACAAACAGTGTACACCAAATATGCTGTCGCATATTGCACTAGTGGATCTGGGATTATGATGTTTGCTGGAAAACAGTAACACAAACAATTATTACAGACTCCTATCTGCCAGTGCATCATATGAATGCAGATCAGGGTGAGGCTGTTCACAGCACACACCACTCCTGCCTGTGTAGCCGTCACTGATTTACAACCCACTACACTGTTTAGTATCAGAAGTGAGTGAATTTTATTGGTCTGATTGTTTTTGTGTTCCCCCAAGTTCATTGAAAACTTTCCAAATTGAATTTGAGTTACTCTCTCTTTGTTTTCAAGCATTGACTGAAAAGAAGTTTTCTTGGTTTCTTTAATTGTACTTGGTATTTTATTTCTCTGAACTTTATACTGTGCATGATTTTCCATAGCCTTGAATTACTCTCATGTTTTCATGGCATCTAAGATTTCAGTTGTAAGCCAATTATGTTGAATTTCATACTTTACCTGATGAATTTTCAGTGGTGCATGTTTAGAGACTACATCCATAAGTATTCTGTCCACACCCAAAAGCTTCATCTACATCATCAAAATTTGGGATTATATTACAAGGAACTTTATTTAGTTCATCAAGAAATGTGTCATCATTAAAGTTTTTTAATGATTTATAAGTGATAGTTTTGTGTGTATTGTTCCCCTTTGTCTTGCATTCTACTCTTCTTGTGAGAAAAGAAGGATAGTGGTCACTAAGACCAATATTCCGTACTCTTTAACATTTGCCACATTGTCTGGTAGGTTGGTATAAATGTGATGAAGTGTGACGATATTTCTGTCACCCTTGTGGGTTCATTTACATGCTGGACAAGGCTTCATGATTCAAAAAATTTCACCCAGTTGTTCCTTATCCGAGTACTAAGTCTTTATTTACATCACATAGTATATACATTTCCTTCTCCTGTGCAAGAACATCTTCTATTTGTTTCTTCAAATTATATTTCTAAATTGCTCTGGAGGATGGTTTGGTTTTATGGGTTTTAACGCCATTTTTCAGCACATGATAGGCTATACATGGCGGCCAATATATCTGGTGGAGGAAGAACCTGAGAAAATCCCGGGAAGAACCACTGACCACGGCAAGCTACTGGCAAGCTTTCTCACATAACCACATTGGCCAAGGCCAAGACTCAAACCCGTGTGGACAGTGGCAGTGATCGGTAAAGGCGAGCACCTTAGACCACTCGGCCACCCAGGGCCCCTGCTCTGGAGGAAGATGGCCTGTAAATGAAACCAACTAGGAAAGATTCTGCATTATTTTGACAAATTTCCACCCAATACCCTCAATTTCTTGTGACTCCAAGTCAATTGGCCTTTCTGCATTTACATCTTCTCTAAAGCATACAAGACCTCCCCCTGCTGTTTCCCCGTCCCTGCATAATGGTTTATTGAAACCTTTACAGTGAATTAGATTATTGTTGTGCTTATCATTTGATTTGGTTTCAGTGAGTCCTATAACATGTATATTACTCTCCTTGGAAGACAACATTGACCTAATCTGGTCCATTTGTCCTACTACACCATATACATGTACATTTAAGTGACCCATGTTGAAACCTGTTTTTTAAAAATCACCATCATGCCAGTTAGAATGATTCATTATACCTTTAATACAAACCATAGATACAATGACAGCTTCCTATGAAAAAACAACAAACTGAATATGATTTTTTTCTATGAGAGGTAAGCACCGTTTCATCATATGCTGCCACGAAAAGAATAATCACAAACAGGAGGAGTAATTCATTGTAATTCATAACCGTATCGAAAGTAAAACTATACTGACCCTCTATACTAGTTCATGGCCATAAAGTGTTTAGACAATACAACAGAGTGAGGAGAAATACAGTTATCTCTTGGAAGAAATAAAATTCTTCCGATTTGGTTACCTGCTGGTCTCTGGCCATCTCAGTCACTAGAAAGTAAAAGAAACCTGGGACAGAAAGTGGAACTCGGGCTATAATTAGGGCATAGCCAGAGGAACTTGGGTTTAGGATAATCAAAGCAGTTTCAAAGTCTAACGGTCATCAATTTAATCACATGTTTTTGACTATGGGTAAAACATTCCACAGTTTATGTTCCGACTTGGATTTTTCTCCCCCAACGGCTTAAAGACCATAACAGGTGTCCAGAAATTTGATGTACATGTATTATGGAAAATTCTTACAAATTTTAAAAATATGGTGTCAGAAAAATTGGAGGGGTTAATGATGGTAAAAAAAAGGTATATTTGGAAAAAGAGAACTATTTCAGCTTCAAGGGGATTTCAGTTTAGTGAGATTTTGGTCTTGAGGGGTTTTGATGTAGTAATATTGTACACAAATTTCAGTTGTATACAGCAACTGATGCCAATGTTATAAGACTTTCAAAAAGTTTAACACATGACGTCACCGGTATTTATCCAGTGATAACCCCATGCCTGATGACAAGCCCACCCCCAATTTTTACAACATTTTGGCAAACATTTACTAGGGATATCTGTCTGATAATAACTCCACCCCTTACTTTTTGAGAAATTTATTAGACTGTCCCTTCGTCTTTTCGCATGAGAAATACTGCAATATTGTTGACGCCGCTGCCACCAATGACATCACTGCTGGGAAAGTGATACCTATGTCTTACCTTTCATAGGTATAACAAAAACCATCAACCTTGGACGATAGGTTTGGGCATTGAGGTGAGTTGGACAACTATTTAAACAGGCATGAAACTGTACTTAAAAAGACCAACCCACAGTCCAGAGGTGCAAGGCAAGTGCATTACAAAAGTGCTATCCAAACTTATGGATGACATTGGAGTTTTAAGTTTGTTCATATGACCAGATTTTTTGTTAAATTAAAAAAATGCTATATTTTTCTAACATACATGAAGCACGAGTACAAAATCCAATAGGAGAAAATCAAGTAATTTCATGAGATCATGTATCAGGTCATTTGGACGAATTATTAGCTGTCAGAAGAATATCATAACAGTGTTGAATATCAAGATAAACAACCACACAGCACCCAAAAAACAAATTGAATACTTTGAAGAAACTACCATATATACTCACTTATAAAAGTCCAACTGCAAACTGCATAGACCTAGATCTGCCGTCACATAATGCGCAACCAGATCTGGTTCTATGCAGTTTGTTAGGAGCAATCACTAGAATACAGACCCTGATCTGCTGGCACATTATGCGATGGCAGATCAGGGTCCATGTTGTTTGCAGTTGGACTCTACTTATAATTGAGTATATACAGTATTGTCTGAAGCTTCCAGTTGAAAATTAATTAGTTAAAACTGAATATTAAAATCAAATATAACATTTCTGAGGTATTGTTTCTCATTGTTAAAGATCTTTCCATTAGGGTTTGCATGTAGTGACACAGTGGCTATCTGGAGGCAAATATGGAAGAATACTGCATTGAAAAAATCTATTCTAAACTAAGTATGTTTTTTTCAACCATTCCCGCAGCACTGTAATGTCATTTGTTTGCAAATATTACCCCTATTAATAAAGGTTATTGTTATCCTTGTTTTTTAAACATTAAAATTTGATCCCACAATTCCAATTTTGAAATATCGGTGTCAAGCAAACCCAGCACCACACTATAAGCTGAATATAAATTAAGATTTTGCCATCAAGAAACCTGACTCTTGCTACATTCATTTTCCCATTAATGATGTATGAATCATATTATGAGTCTGCATGCATTTCTAAATGATTTTCTGAAATAAATAGTTCCGATTTCCAAAACTGATAACATCCGCATAAAAACTGGTCATTCAAGATGTATAATTTTAAGCTGCAACCTAATGTATAAATTATGCAAGTTCTAAAATCCTGTATAATATACTTGATGACTTGACTTTGATGATTCAGAAAAGGTAAACTGTACTTTATCAACAAGTTCTGACAAAATTAATATTTCATGAAAAATATTTTAGATGGACCTGCATTTCATTTAGTGTAGCAAACATCAAGATTTAAAAGTGTGATGGGGATAGGGTGATTAGTGTCAATGGCATAGATTTATATATCCAGAGTAACAATAGTTACTTTTTAATACAAAAGATTAAACAGCTTAATCTGTATGATGATTGATGCATGGTGCAGAACTCCATAACATGAAATCAGGCTTTCACACACTTCCATTACCCATGACTTTTAATTCCCTTTGGGATGGGAGTCAAAGTATAAAAGGTCATATATTGTTTTCACCATAATTTGTGGCAAACACTGCTTTACACAAGGTAATAATCATAAGACATAATGTGTACGACATGGCTAACACATTGCTTGACACAAGGTAATAATTATGGGACAGCATAATGTGTATGACATGGCAAACACTGCTTTACACATGGTAATAATGATAGGACATAATGTGTACAACATGGCAAACACATTGCTTTACACAAGGTAATAATGAAAGGACAGTATAATGTGTACAACATGGCAAATACGCTGCTTTACACAATGTAATAATGACAGGGCATAATGTGTATGACATGAAAAACATTGCTTTACACAGGTAATAATGATAGGACTGTTTGCTTTACACATGGTAATAATGATAGGACAGTATGCTTTACACAAGGTAATAATGATAGGACAGTATGCTTTACACAAGGTAATAATGATAGGACAGTATGCTTTACACAAGGTAATAATGATAGGACAGTATGCTTTACACAAGGTAATAATGATAGGACAGTATGCTTTACACAAGGTAATAATGATAGGACAGTATGCTTTACACAAGGTAATAATGATAGGACAGTATGCTTTACACAAGGTAATAATGATAGGACAGTATGCTTTACACAAGGTAATAATGATAGGACAGTATGCTTTACACATGGTAATAATGATAGGACAGTATGCTTTACACAAGGTAATAATGATAGGACAGTATGCTTTACACAAGGTAATAATGATAGGACAGTATGCTTTACACATGGTAATAATGATAGGACAGTATGCTTTACACATGGTAATAATGATAGGACAGTATGCTTTACACAAGGTAATAATGATAGGACAGTATGCTTTACACAAGGTAATAATGATAGGACAGTATGCTTTACACATGGTAATAATGATAGGACAGTATGCTTTACACAAGGTAATAATGATAGGACAGTATGCTTTACACATGGTAATAATGATAGGACAGTATGCTTTACACAAGGTAATAATGATAGGACAGTATGCTTTACACATGGTAATAATGATAGGACAGTATGCTTCATACAAGGTAATAATGAAAGGACAGTATGCTTCATACAAGGTAATAATGATAAGACTGCTTTACACAAGGTAATAATGGTACAACAGTATGCTGTTGATGAGATCACAACTATCTGGATATTAACCTTGACAAAGAGCAACTTGACATGTATCTATTTTTAGTTCAATGATGCTAGTCATGTGCAGTAAAACAAGAGTCCCTTGAAGGGACATTTACTCTGATGTGGGAACACAAGATAACACCATTTCTTCTTATTAACTGCTGAGTGTTGAAACCATCTCTGATATTCTTGAGTGATAAGATTTTCAAAATTTACCTCTGTGGCATCCATATCGAATGCAAGATTGACACCATTTTCATTTAGGACCAACTATTTAGGACCAACTAGACATCATTAAAAATCTTTGGTTAAGCCCACCTCAATGTGACCATCCATTCATAAGGAGTAGTAATAAAAAGATTTTCAAGATGGCCATCACGGCAACCATATTGGATTTAAAATTAACACCATTTTCATTTAAGACCAACTAGTTATCATAAGTCTTTTGGTGAAAACCCCATGTCAATATGGCCATCCATTCAGGACGAGTAGCAATAACAAGATTTTCACGATGGTTGCCATGTTGGCATTTTGGATGTCACATCAGCACCATTTCCATTTAGGACCATCTAGACATCTTATGAAGTCTTGGTGAAAACCCCATGTCAATATGACCATCCATATTTGATGTCAGATTGGCACCATTTTCATTTAGGACCAACTAGACATCATATTATGTCTTTTAGTGAAAACCCAATGCTGATATGACCATCCCTTGAGGAGGAGTAGCAATAAAAAGATTTTCAAGACGGCCTTGATGGCAGTCATATTGGAGGTCAAATCAGCACCATTTTCATGTATGAGCAGCTAGACATCATGAGAAGCCTTTTGGTGAAAACCTCATATTGATATCACCATCCATTAACAAGGAATAGTTATTACAAGATTTTCAAAATGTCCACCATGATGGCCATATTGGTGGTCACATTGGCACCATTATCACTTAGAAACAACTAGACCCTGGGATGAATGTGTTCTGGTCTATGACCAGTAGAGCCATCAAAAATTAACCCAAAACAACATTTAACTTCTAAATTAAAATCCAATCTATAACGGAAGCACTATTTCAAATTAATGACTAATGAAACATTTTTCTATTGCAGCCCTTACCCCTGAGTTGCGAATTTTCAGTATGTAATTAGACTTTCTGATCAGGTACATCTTGCACAATTTTTTTTTTAAGTGATGTAAAACCCTGCACATATTAAGTTTGATGTGTAGGTTTGTTTTCGTTTGGTTTGGTGTTTACGGCACACCAACACAAGTTATTTAGTGCTGAGCCTATTGGAGTAAAGTACCTTGCCCAAGGACACACCATGGTAGCTGACCCCAGCTGGTCTGATGGTAGGATTCGAAACCACACCCTTTCAGTTGCAAGTCTGGCATGCTAACCACTGAGCCACCATGACTTTGATGAGTGTGGTATGTGTAGTATCCAAAACTTAGGCTCTTCTGGACATCATTAAAAAAGTTACTAATTCATGAAAAGTGGATCACTGTTAATTACTAATTCATGAAAAGTGGATCACTGTTAAGTACTAATTCATGAAAAGTGGATCACTGTTAAGTACTTTTAAGTGTAGAAGGATCCAAATTGACATAAAGTTTGTAAATGTACAGTTTGACAAGTGTTGATGTAGAAGTGAAAAAATTACAAGCTGATATCTATCAAAACAAATAAAGTATTAACATAAAATTGAAGACATTTTTTTATTTCTTTGGAAACTTCAGTCCAGGTGATCTAGTTATTCTGTGGCATGAAGAGGTCTTTGAAAGACCTCAACAGGTAAGTGATACGAGTTGCTATATCTCCATATAAACAAACAAATGTTACTAAGTATTGAAAGTGTGTAATTAACTAATTTTCTATTATGCTGTTATACTAGAAAAAATGAATCCATATAAAGTTTGAGGAGTTTAAAATCCAAAGGTATGCATTTGAAAGTTTAGTTACTAATTTAAATAAGTATGTCACAGTGACCTTTTCTTAGATTCTGAACTTACAAGGGTACATAAAGTTTGAAAAGAATAGTTGTTAAAAAGAAAAAGAGATACATGAATGGGCTGATGGATGTGCAAACAATTTCCTTGCAGAAATAGGTCACAGTCAAGATAGTTTTGATCCAGCATGCAGAGGTTAAGATGCATCCATGTGTCAAATTTAGATGTGCAATGTTAAAGGCCTGAACTGATGCATACCTGAACAACCAATTTTATGACGAAAATTCTCTATTTCTTTGCAAATTGGGTCACAGTCACCTAGTTTTGGTACAATATGTAGATGCCCTGAAGTTTCATTCACATGTAAAGTCTTATAGTCTCAAAGATAAGAACCTTTACTTACCTGAACAAATGAACAAACATGCAATATCCTTTACCAAATTCATTGGGGAGGGGATTAAAAAAGCCTCAACTGACCTAGAATCTGCAGTAAAAGATTTCACCAGACCATCCAGTGACCATCATAGGTCCTGGCAGACAAGGGACAAGTGAGAGACCATCAGGGAGACTTGATGAATTTTGATCAATACAAAAGCACATTATTAGAAATTACAGTAGTATTACTAGCACAGCTGTAATAGTATTGACAGTAATTGTTATAACTTTGCTGCTGTTGCTGCCACTGCTACAGTGAAAAATTATTTCTGTATATTTGTGCTAATGATGTTGCTACTATTGTAGTGTAAAATTGTTTCTGTATGTTTATTATATTGTGTTGCTACTGCTGTGTCAAATTCTTTCTGTACATTGTGCTACTGATATTGCTACTGCTATGGTTCCAAAAATGTTTCTCTATGTGCTAATGATGTTCCCACTGCTGTGGTGCAAAATTGTTTATATGTTTGTGCTACTTGTGTTGCCACAGCTGTGGTGTAAAATTCTGTACATTTCTGCTATTGATGTTGCCACTGCTGTGGTGTAAAATTATTTCTGTATGTTTGTGCTACTGATGTTGCAATTGCTACTGTGTAAAATTAGTCCTGTATGTTAATGCTAGTCATGTTGCTACTGCTGTGATGCAAAATTATTTCTTATTTCTGTACATTTGTGCTACTGATGTTGCTACTTCTGTGGTGTACAATTATTTCTGTATGTTTATTTAGAGAAAAGTGTTTTAAGTAAAGATTACAACATAAATACAAATTGTGACAATCGTGCTATTTTATTCTAGTCTTTTTCCACATGGATAACTTGATACATGATCTTGAACCAGCTACAGTATAACTGGAAGTGACATTTGGTTTGACCTGATTTTATCCTTCTGTAATGTAAGCAATATGGCCTCACTGTGAGAGCATTTATAGAGCTTTTTTGAAGTTTATTCAGAAGAAATAAACCAGTGAGTGGAACAATAAATCGGTTATCACAGTAGTATATTGGAAAGGTGGAAGATAGATTTCTGAAGTCTATAAACTGAGGTAACTCTTTTACCATCTCTCACCCCAAATTCCCAATTGTGAACTTGTGTCCCAAATTATGCCCAAAATGTGTTCTAAAAAACACAAAAATGAGGACTTGCATTATATTCAAGTTTTTTGCACCACAAAACTATCATTTGTATCATTAATATATGTCTGTGGTCTAAAACAGACAGCTGTACAATTAGTTGGCAGTTAGCCCTTCATATACTTCCTGTGAACTGATGGTCAGAATAATATACAACAATGAGTCCCAAATGTGGAGTTCCAAAACAATCTGAAAAATTAATGTAACTGAAATAAATAAAATCCAAAGATAGGTATGTTTTTTTGATTGTACAATCTACATCTAGTTTGTTTTACATGTGATATCCGTATTTGTCGTGGAGCCAATTTCCACAGCAGTAGTTTTGTTGTAACACTGCTCAACAAGCAATGTCACATCTATGGTCATTGGCATGCTTGGCAATATTGGCTGCTACTTCCAAGACATTTACTTTCTAAAACAAACTTTTTCTTCATGAGATGTCAATTTGATATTTATGAATTCAGGGTACATATACTTTATTATTACGTTAAATACCAATATAAAGATGTACCTCATTATAATACCTTTATTTATAACATGATTCCATATATAATGTGGTACCACTATGGATTCTGTGACTAAATTTAAACCATTTTACAGATATAATGTGGTACCACTATGGATCCTGTGACCATATTTAAACCATTACTGAGATAATGTGGTACCGCTATGGATCCTGTGACCATATTTAAACCATTTTACTGAGATAATGTGGTACCACTAAGTATCCTGTGACCATATTTAAACTATTTTACTGAGATAATGTGGTATCGCTATGGATCCTGTGATGAAATTTAAACCATTTTACAGATATACTGTGGTACCACCATGGATCCTGTGACCAAATTTAAACCATTTTACAGATATAATGTGGTACCACTTTGGATCATGTGACCAAATTAAACCATACTACAGATATAATGTGATACCACTTTGGATCATGTGATCAAATTAAACCATATTACAGATATAATGTGGTACCACAATGGATCCTGTGACCAAATTTAAACTATTTTACAGATATAATTTGGTACCACTATGGATCCTGTGACCAAATTTAACCCATTTTACATATATAATGTGGTACCACCATGGATCCTGTGACCAAATTTAAACCATTTTACATATATAATATGATACCACTATGGATCATGTGACCAAATTTAAACCATATAACAGATATAATGTGGTACCACTATGGATCTTGGGACCAAATGTAAACCATTTTACAGATATAATGTGATACCACTATGGATCTTATGACCAAAAAATTTAAACCATTTTACAGAGATAATGTGGTACCACCATGGATCCTGTGACCAAATTTAAACCATTTTACAGATATAATTTGGTACCACCATGGAACCTGTGACCAAATTTAACCCATTTTACAGATATAATGTGGTACCACTATGGATCCTGTGACCAAATTTGAACCATTTTATAGATATAATGTGATACCACTATGGATCCTGTGACCAAATTTAAACCATTTTACAGATATAATGTGGTACTACTATGGATCCTGTGACAATTTAAAACCATTTTACAGTAATTGGTCTATGAAATATATGACAATATGTGTTGAAAGAAAACAGCAAGAAACTCAGTATTATATCTTAATTTTCTTTTTAAAAAATCACTATTTGACAAAATTAACTGCACAAATACCCTGAAGTTAAAAATATCATTTACATAAACTAAAATTGTTACTATACATTTGGCTGGCATTTTGTTTATCCCTCCTCAAGACACCTACACGCATTCATCAAATTTTTGATTATTTTCTCTATGTTCGGCACATAACACAATTCTCGTCATACTGCACTTTGGAACATAATGCAGTTCTCACTATACTAGGGTTCAGCACACAACGTGGTCAGCAGTTATCCGACTACCACATTATAATCAGGAGAGTTGTAGCTATATTTTACGGGGCTGAAAATTTCTTCAGTGTGATGTCCACAACCCATTTTTGATTTGAGCCTACCTATTTTTAGCCCCCCCCAAAGTCTGGCATATTGACAGTCTGAATTCAATTATGAAAGGTATATTCAACCATGTAGATGAAGATATAGTTAGAAATGAGAAATGAAACAATGGAATCTAACTGGAAAATACGTTTATTACTGTAACCGTTGCAAGTACTGCACAGAATAATATATACTGTATTACATACATGCTTTGTTGTGACTTCAATGAAATACTGGGATCCAGTTGCCATATGACTGGACCCAGCATAAATTAGATTCAAAAGTATAGTATGTATAGTATGTATGTATGTTTGCATGTATGCATGTATGTATCAGGATTTAACAGTACATCAGCACAATAATGACTATTGTGCTGATTAAAGGTAAAGTTCTAAAAATGTAAATATAAAGAATTCCACAGAAACTTTTGGAAGGGATCAAGAAAAAATGTTCAGTCGCAGGTACTTTCTGATTAAGTGTTGCTGACTGAAGGCAGGAAGCAAACATGAGAAGCGGCTAACCTCAATGTAAAAATGTCACTCCTCAGCTGGTGCCTGATGATAGATCCTCAAAAAAAGTGACAACAAAGCAGCTTTTTTAAAATGAAAATCACTTCGTTAATGACATGAATGGCATTGATATAGCATAGCTGTCCATAAAGTATAGACAAATTCTATGCATTTAAAAATCGTCATGGTCTCTAATAATCAATCCTTTTTTAAGTCTACGGATAAATCTACAAAAGAATATTTTCTTGCATAGCTCATGTATCTTTTTTATGATCCTAATATAAAATGCCATGTTATTTTCTCAATTAATAGAATTTAGAAAGAATTATGACATACATGTCTGTATGTCATTATGTCCAATATACTTTATCATTCATGTATGCTATAAATAGTACAGCATTTGTTTGTAGTCTCTATTAGATGTACTTATTAGTGTTAATGTATATCTTTATTTCAAAAATTATTATTATTGCCATATATGTCTTTGAAAGGACTGATATTTATTCAATTTGGTAAATTTATAGACATTGTTTTCTTGATAAAAACTTGTTTCAAATCTTATCAATGAATGAATGAATTAAACTATAATAACTACTTTGCATGAATGTCTTATGCGTTTGTGATACGATGGGGCTGCTGGTTTTTTATTTCTATACTGCTTTCAATAATTTGTTCAAAGTGGGTCTTGGAAGTACACTATAGTATGAAATTAACAGGAAACTATGACAAATTAATAACCAGTTTAACACCACTTTTATGAAATCATTTATTGAGAAAGAACATTGAAGGTACCATTTGATGCAGAACAGTACATACATTTCTGTACATGTGCATGCTTGTAGGTACATGTATATGTAGACAATAAACAAGGATGGATGTTGTAGCTTAGGAATTTGTCTGATGTATGCTCTATTATGGGGCAGGAGTGGGGTGATATCCAAGAAATTTAAACATGGTATTTTTTTTCTACATTATGCACATTCATCTGTGCATACAGTACAGCTCACATGATTTTTCATTTCTCCACGCTTTGCAGTGTGGGATTTAATCCCCTCCACACTCGCTCTGCAGTGGAGGGATAAATACCTACAAATCACCATCGTGCCTAGGCAGACACGCCCCTGGCAAATCCACCTTGGAGGGGGCTGGTCAACATTACTGACTGACATTTGAATAGCCAATGCATAAAGACCACCCATGGAAAGATCAAGATGTCAAGAGTCATTTACAATCAGATACCATTTAAAGGATCAGTCATCTTTATGTCGATTATATATTTTCACATTAAAAAAAATCATTTCAAAACAGTCTTGTATATTCAATACATGTGTGGTTAGGAAAGGCTGATTGGCTTCTATGAAAATAATTTTACATTTTTACTTTAATCAAAGGAATCTGAACAATGTTATGCACTGACTTGACAAGAGGTACACCTTTTGGCTTCTCCTGAACAGCATAAATAAAATTACATATACCACAGATCACGGGCATATATAATAGTGATCAAGAAATATACATCTTTTGGGGGGGGGGGTCTTTTTTGGGGTGGAAATTTTTGTTGTTGCTAAGATTGCTGAAAATCGTGTTTTTCGAAACACGATCGTGTCGGGGGGTTTGGGAGTCCAAAATCGTGTTTTTTGCGTGACACATCGTGTTATGGCAAGTATGAAATGTATCCTATTCCTACAATGGAAAAGTAATCCTCTGAGATGTGGACAGTTAAATTCCAAATGACAACCACTGCTATTTAAAATAAAGAAGAAAACAAACCGCAACCAGAAAACACTGAAATGTGAACCATGTGCTTAGTCCTTAAGCAGTAATGGCACAGTCACATGGCTGAACATACACAACTTTGAACTAGCTCAATTCTGACTGCATGTGTACTGTAAAGGACTGATATTTAATTTATGGGGCTAGGATGTTTTTCTGACCAGGATTTTTTTTTTCTTTCATGACAAGATTCAATTCTCCAACAAAACTTTAGGGCCTACTGCATGGATGTATGGTCTCCACATGTATCCTATTATTTAGTCATTTTTTAATAGGGAAAAATATAAAAACTAAACATTTTCTCATCATAGAAAAAATAATAAATTGTATGGAAATGATAGGTTAATAACCTAATCATAATATAGATCTAAAATTGCCATGAAAACAAAAGTTAAAAACAGCTGGCCCTAATTTGTCCCCTGTGCAGCACATTTTAATAGCTAATTCTATTTAAGATAAGAAATTAAATTTCTTCCACTGATCTCCATGTCGATGACACTACACTATCAGAGTCAAGTAAAACCAAAACGGAACTTGAAAATAACTTACAAGATGTTCTTAACAGACTTGAAGTATGGTGCAAATTAAACAGTATGATCATAAATACAGAAAAAACAAAAGCCCTACTAGTTACAACAAAACAAAAAAGAGAAAGGCTAGATAGTGACAAACTCCAAGTTCTATTTGACAATGTTAACCTGAATATGACCTCATGATAAAATTCTTGGTGTATTGCAGATAACAATCTAACTTGGTCAATTCACATTAAATATGTTTCAAAAAAGGTTAATTCTTATCTTTGGCTACCCAAGAAAATCAGAACATTCATTCCTTTTCAGTATAGGGTCATCCTTTATAAAAGTTATATTCAGCCATATTTGGACTATTGTAATGTAATTTGGGGTAATACCTCTAATTCAAACAAAACAAAACTTTCCAGACTCCAAAAAAGGGCATGGCATTTAATTCTAGATCAATATATAGAAAATTTTCTGGACACAATGAATTATATAAAAATTCTACCAATATATGAAAGAATATTCTTTAGAAAGGCCAAATTTATGTATACAGTGTCCAGAAAAGCCATTCCTGTCTACCTATCCATATCTTTCACCAAAGAGATGCTGACAGTACTCCAAATTTAAGGTTTGTTAGAAGTAAAAATTACATTATACCAAAGCCAAAGAAGGAATTGTTTAAAAAGAGCTTTCAATATACTGGTCCACTGGTATGGAACATTATTCCCAGTGACACAAGGCAGGCTCATAGCATTTCTTCTTTTCATAATCAATGTTTTAAATGGATGAAATCTTAAGACACTCAAACAAGTCTAAGTAATATAAATACCTCCTGGTTTTCTCTGCTTATACATCTTTTTCACAGAAGAATTTTTTAATACAATCCATTTTATTTATTTGTATGTGCTCACTGATGCTTGTGTATTACGAACTTGATACTTTGTTTGATTTTCAGAATAACTCAATTCTTTACTGTCAGAGAAAGCCGTCTACATTATTTGGAGATCAACCAGTTTATTGGAGGGAATTAATGTTCACAGTCAATCTGATGATGAAAAAAGGCTGCAATAACCCCAAAAATGTACTGCATGAATGATGTGGGAATTATAAAAACATCTGACAATCAACATAGATTTATCACATTTCACTACATTTTCTTTTTTATGAAGGAAAATATACCGATTATGATCTTCTCATTCCATACTTACATGTATGTAATAAAGTGTAAATTTTTCAAGCATCAAGTGCAAAGTGACCATGTCCATGATTGACGTTGGAGGGAGACAGAAATAGGGTAGTGCATGATGACAGAAATCAATAACAAGTCTATCAAAGGGACTGACACTCTAATGGCCGAAAGGAATGTCCAGAAATTCAAGATAAGACCATTTCTTCTTTTTAACTTCTGAGTGTTGAAACTAGCCCCGATATTCTTGAGCGACAAGATTTTCAAATTAGCCACTGTGGCAGCCACATTGGATGTAATATCAGCACCATCTTCATTTAGAACAAACTAGACATCATTAGAAGACTTTTGGTGAAAACCCCATGCCAATATGACCTTCCATTCAGAAGCAAAAAAAAGATTTTCAAGATAGCCATTGTGGCAGCCACATTTGATTCAAGAATGGCACCATTTGCATTGAGGACCAACTAGATATCATAACAAATCTTCTGGTGAAAATCTAATTTCAATATGACCATCAATTCTGAAAGAGTAGCAATAACAAGATTTTCAGGATGGCCACCATGGTAGCCATATTGGATATCAGATCGGCATCATTTTCATTCAGGACCAACTAGACACCATAAAAAGTATTCTGATGTCAATATGACTTTTCATTTAGGAGAAATAGCAATAACAAGATTTTCAAGATGGCTGGCATGGCAGCCATATTTTGCCATGGCAGCCATATTTGAGGTCAGATTGGCACTTTTTTCATTTAGGACCAATTAAATATCATAATTAGTCAAATGGTGACTTTCTGTTTAGAAGAAGTAGTGGTAACAAGATTTTCAAGATGGCTACCATGGTGGCCATATGGGCATCATATTGGCACCATTTCCATTTAGGACCAACAAGACACCATAAGAAGTCTTCTGGTGAAAACACAATTTATCAATATAAATTTGTAGTGACCATACTGTATGTCATATCAGTACCATTTTCATTTAGGACAAACAAGACGTTATAACGAGTCTTCTAGTCAAAACCCCATGTGGAAAACACTTTCTGTTCAGAAGGAGCAGCAATAACAGGATTTTCAAGATGTCTGCCATAGTGGCTATACTGGATGTCAGATGGGCATTATTTTCATTTAGGACCAATTACACCTTATAAGAAGTCTTCTCGTGAAAACCCCAGGTCAATATAACTTTCCGTACAGAATAGAAGATTTTCAAAAGATGGCTGCCACAGCAACCATATTGAATATCAAATCAGCAACATTTTCATTTTGGACTAACTAGACATCACAAGAAGTCTTTTAGCAAAAACCCAATCTTGATATGACCATCCACTCAGGAGAAGTAGAGATAACAAGATTTTAAAAATGGCCAGCCATATTGGATGTTTAAGCAGCACAATTTTTGTCTAGCACCAACCAGACTTTAGGATGAATGTGTATGTATGTAAAGTTTCATGGCAATCCTCCATGTAGTTGATTAGAAGTTGTGATAACAAACTTGTGCTACCAGACGACTGACAGACAACAGACAAAAGGCAATGGGCCATCCCATAAACTCTTCTGGTCTATGACCAGTAGAGCTAAAAACCACAACCAATGTAGATCCTTGATGAGGTTGTTTCAATTTCAAGTGATCTCAAACAATCATGAAATTAAAAAAACCAGTTAAATGAGAGAGGGAGAGAAATTATGTGCACTTGATAAAATGATTACACACCACACGCACATAAACGCACGCAAGCACTTGATATAGGCAGATGATGGAATATTTTTGGGTTTTGTGGGTTTAATGCCATTTCTCAGCAGATGATAGGCTATACATGGTAGCCAGTATATTTGGTGGAGGAAGAACCTAGGAAGACCCTGACAAGAACCACCGACCCATGGGAAGCTACTGGCAAGCTTTCTCACATACCCACGTTGGTTGAGCTGACCCAAGCAGGCAGAGGTGAGATGTCAGTGACCTGTAGAGGCGATTGCCTTAGACCAGTTGGCCACCCGGGGTCCCAATAATGGAAGAGGCAGTTTTTATTTCATGTTTGTTTGCCAAAAAATCACAACATTAAAAATCTAGTTAAATGGTTGAGAGAGAGAGAAATGGGTAAAAGCCATTAGATACTGTACGAGTATGCACAGATCAAGAGGCACAGAAACATCACTATACTTGCATGTAGTACATGTACCTGCATATACAGGATACAAACTGACTGACACACAAAGTGAAATTGAGTTTCTGTTGTTTCAAATATTTAAAGAATAGTACCTATATGAGAAACAATAGCTGGAAAAATTATAAAATCCTTATCCATATTTGTACATCTTTGTGTACCTGCATATAAAATTTGTAACATACATGTACTCTATTACATTTGCTTCTGGCATCTTTTTATGTAATTTTTTCAAAAAGAATAGAAGTACCATGAACGACACATTATACACCTATCACATGATTAATAGTCCTCTATGGAGATAGCTGAACATTTTGGACAAAAACCATCTTTCTTCTTTCAGTCAGTGATCTTGACCTTTGACCTTTTAGCCCTGAAATTGACAGGCTTCTTCCTCACCCCAAGTGCAAGCCATCTACAAAGTTTATTTTAGGTATGACATGTAGAACTAATATTATTGTGTAGAAACCATCTTTTTTTCTTTCAGTAAGTGACCTTGACCTTTGACCTTTTGCCTCCCAAATCAATAGGGTTCTTCCTTTCACCAAGTGTAAGCCATCCACACAATTTAGTATCCGTTGATGGAGTTATTGTGCAGAAACCATTTTTATTCTTTTAGTCAGTGATATTGACCTTAGACCTATTGACCAGAAATCGATAGGGTTCTTTCTTATCCCATGTGCAAGCTGTGCACAAAGTTTGGTAACAGTACTGTAGATGGTGGAGTACTCAAGTTATTGTGCTGAGACTGTTTTATTTCTTAGTCACAATGACTCTGATCTGTGAGCTTTTGAGCCTCAAATTGATAGGGTTCCTTCTTACTCCAAGTGCAAGCCAGCCACTATGTTCAGTAACTGTGAATGGTAGACAATTTAAGTTATTGTGCAGAAACCAAACTGGTAACAGAGAGATGCTCAGACAGATGAACAGACATAACAGAATACGATCCACCTTAAGGCTGGTGTAAAAAAAAAAAAATAATAAGATGAAGAAAAATTTTAATATTTGTCTTGTCTTTGAGCATACATTTCTTTATGTTCATCGTTCATAATTGTTGCACTCTAAAGCAACACTGTTCTTGCAAGCTTAAAAACTGACAGCAGCTGTCTAGTCACAATACCTTCTACATGGTGTTGATTAAACGTTAAGTTAAAAAAATGTAACAGACATTAACATAGAGATTTTGGTATTTAGGTGTTTCTTCCATGTCAAATGCCTTTGAAGCCATCTGCACTATTCTGGCATTGTCCTGCTTCTCTTCTCAACTGTTGTGAATCGCCTGCAGTATGTTTCACATCTTGGCCAGTTTCAAACCGAAACAGTCAATATGGATGTGTATCACACACAGCATACCAATGAACTATGCTGGATAATATTTGTGACCACTTAAGGCAATGTGGTGATTAAATGATCAAAATATTCTCGAGTTTTATTCTTTATTGGCATACTGATCTCCCTCTCTCTCTCTCTCTCTCTCTCTTCTCTCTCTCTCTCTCTCTCTCTCTCTCTCTCTCTCTCTCTCTCTCTCTCTATCTCTCAAATTAGAAAGAAAGAAGTGGATGACAGACAAATGCAATCATGATCACAAAAATTATTTCATTAAAAGAAGTGCAGAACCACTTGTTACTATTCAGTAACTGTGAGTTTTATGTTATTTTAGAATTTGTTGGAAAAGGCCAGTAATGACTGAAACAATTTAACATATCCAATATTACTTTGGTGATTTCCAAAAATTATAGTGTTGTATTTTGTATGGACTACTTTATACAGTGTATCGATGCATTAATAAACCTTCATGACTCTTGTAAAGAGTCTACACCTGGGGTGTCAATAATACGGCACATGGGCCGGATACGGCCTGCCAGACTCACTATTTATTATTATTTATATCAAATCTGGCCCACCATAGCAAATGAGTTTGACATCCATGGTCTACACTGTAAATGTATACTGAATGGATTTCAGAAACTTGTAGTGTTGTAATTTGTATGGGCTACTGTATTGTATCATTGCATTGATACATTTTCATGACACACTATACAGGGACTGTGTAGACTGGATTTCTGTAATCTAATTGATTTTATTAGAGTTCATAGTGATTCCTTGGTTACTGATTTTGCAATCGAATTTGTTTGTTTTGTTTGATAAGAATGCTATCTAATGTACCTAAAAAGAATCCATGACAATGATGCAAAAGCACTGGAAGGAATAAAGTATTGATATATTATTAAATTTCCTGTTGAATTTAAACATTTTTCTACGTATACTTGTATTTATTTATTATTCAACTTTGATTATTTTTTTGGCAAGTGACCAGCACCATCTTTTCAACTGTATACCTGCGCATATTTGTTTTAAAAAATACAGATTAAATGCTACAGTTAAAATAATCATGTTTATTACATGTTAATAATAGTGATTTAAGTACACAGAGAAATGATAACTTTTCATATCTTGTCACACAAAAAGAATCTAAATTTCTTCCTTCTAAGTAGTAATTGTACGTACTGTGGGCAGAAGTTGATTGGAAGTTAACATACAAGAGAGGGGTGTGCAATTTCAGCAACAAGAGCATTTCCTTGAAGTGGTAAATGCCACAAGTACCTGTATAAAAGCCATTCTTTCATCAAGCGATATTTTAGTTTATATTTCAACACAAACGTGATGGTTTTTACATTTATGAGCTACGATCATGATCTTCTTTACTCTTACTAAACCAGAGTGACCATAAAATGATGGAAAGATTCATAAAATTAGGTTTATTTTTCTTTCATGTAGTGACTTTGTGTACTGACATAAACTTTGCCGTTTCAAAAGGAGCTGATCAAATGTTAACAACTCAGTGTCTTTCAGGTTATGTACAGCACCTTAATATTTAATCTGGTGATGCAATTTTTGTCAAGCCCACATTAAACTGCAACAGCCTCTTTCATCACGTACCTACATAATTTGTGTGTGTGTTCATGTGTGTGTTTCTTGATTTCATCCAACACACATTAATCTCTCTCTCTCTGACTTTCACTCGTGGACACGGTTACTTTGCACTTGTTTACACATGTACATGCATATTGTTGGATGTATAAAGACAATCTGAAGAAAAAAACTTGTCACATGACCATCAGATCAAGAGTGTAATGCAAAACTATGTTAACATACTGTACAAGTGCATGTAGCAAATGTATGTCATGGTTTCACATTCGATTCTTGAAAGAATTATGCCTTATATAAACATAAGTATATAATAAGAAAAGATCTGAATCTGTTTTTTAACATTTATTATTACTTCATGAAAATGAAAATGTCATGACATATAAGAAAGGATTATCTTTCGCAAGGTCTGAACAATCGTATCCTGTTGCTGTATTGCATGCTGCCTTGATGAATAAATGCTCAATTTATCCACAACTCAAGACGACCAGAGAGCATGTTCTAATTGGTATATTCTGTGATTATCTACATGAAGTGATGTAAACAGTATTATCTAATTCTAAACATCATGAACCATAGGCATCCCAGTGGTTAAACTTGAGTTTGGACAAACTTCCTCAAAACATATATGAAAACATCTCAATTTCAGAAAATAACAAGAAAACAAAAACAACAACAAAAATTTGGCTTCTTTCTGTGGGCTACTCACCTGAAGAGAAAGTAATTTAGCTAAAGCCCAAGGGTCATCCTTGGTCTAAGGCAGGTTGATCCCAGCCTTACTATACCCCTTATTCTAATATTCTTCTGACCTGGGGTGATCCCAGAGGTTGAACAGGCAAGTATGATCCCCGATCATAAAGTGCTTGAAAACCAAGGTGAAATCAAGGCATGTTGTAATTTACTATCTTAGTAGGTGAAAGAGTATAAAAACTGGGGGTAAAATAGAAAGGATCCAAATGCCGAGTGAGTAGCCCCAATGATAGATGACCAGAATCACACAGAACCATGTCTTGCAATGGATACAGCATTGCATACTTTAAGGTGCTGCCTGGGAATGGTGGTTAAAAATGGTTAGAAAAAATAGAATCACTGAAAGTTAAATGAACACAAGCACATGCATCTTGACTGATTGACCAAAAGTGTCAACAGTGACGTCTGATACCCCAGAGCAAAACTATTTCATCAACCTCAATTTTGATTGGCTAGTAATGACATCATATACTTTATCATCGATTAGTTAAGTCTTGTGATTTGTAAGCTCGATTTTGATTGGTTCATAGTGACCTCATAGTTACCACAAGTAAGCAAAATGTGTTGACATCATAATACATTTTAATTGAATAAATAATTGGAGTAATTACTGAATGAAGTTCATCTTGATTGGTTTTAATTAGATTAAATTATTCAGTTAAGTCAATTATGATTGGCCTTTAATGACATCCATAATTAACAACAGTTTAATACAACTGAGATCATGCATGTAACAATGACCCTTGTAGGACTGACCAAAACCAAACAAGTTTGCTAACTAGATTAAGCTGATGATCTCATCCCCAGATTACCTAGATGTCTGACAGACTTACATGGGTCAGTTATGTCCTCCTTATATGCAGAGATGCTGCCAGAAATTTTTTAAGAGGGGGAGGTCCCCCACCTCCAGAGCACATGAATCATCGGGATGGGGGGGGCAAGGGAAAACTATGCCGAATGGTAGCTGATGGGTGCAGAAACACCCAATTTAAAACAAGCATTTAATGATTTGTCTCACTTCTTTGACCATAAATGTAAGGTATCTGCATACCTTATTGTTGCTCAGCTGGTAAATATTCTTTGTTTCTTATAAATCTCCTTAAAAAGTGCCTTTACAAACTGAAAATAATTTACTGGACCACACACACATCTGCAAAATCAGTTTATTTACTGTTTTATATGTTAGCCCCCAGGCCTTTGAAACTCTATCACTGTAGTAAGAAAATGTCAGAATATGGGGAAAAATACTTTCCAATTATATATATATATATATATAGATAGAGATATATATATATATATATATATATATATATATATATATATATATATATATATATATATATATATATATATATATATATATATATATATATATATATATATATATATATATATATCTATATATATATATAAAATCTAAATTATATATCTGTATCGGATTTTGTTTCTTTTTTTTTTCTCAGATATTCTGACATTTTCTTACTACAGTGATAGAGTTTCAAAGGTCCATGTTTACCCTTTTCCTCGGAGTAAGGTGAATTCTGCTTTGAGAACTGAATACCCATTCACAATCAGCTTTTTATAAAGGTAGAACCGCAGCAATTATGGCCAATCCGAATAGATTCGGGAACTGGTTTTCAGGATATATATCCAAAACACAATGTTCCACAATTCATGCATGTTGTTCCCTGGATATTTCTGTCGATATATCAGATTCTCTGCAAGACCTAAACCATAGTAAACGACATCATGCCAGTTATTTCTATATCACCACTTACTGCGTCATGTTCAGTTGGCAGCAAACCATCTCATATTTCATTGTCCCTAGTTTCATCCTTAACAGATGATCTTTCGATCTCGCTGACTTTCCTAAAGAAATCAGTTATCTTTTGTTTCAACATGACATACTGCTGTTGCGCTTTTCCCTAATGGCTGATCGATGGATCAATTTACTACACCGCTCCAGGAAACAATTCAATCATAATACCCCCATAGTTTCTGCAATACTCCAGCAGATCTCCATCATAAAGGTGCTTGTATTCAAACAATATTCTCCATAGATATAGGATTAATTGAGATTATGGAGAAAAATAATGCAAAAAAGACAATGATCTGATCAATCTAATTAAAAAACAAAAAATTAAAAAATCGCACATTGGGTATGAGAAATCATCGGAACCTCAGATAACTTGTATGATCTTTCCTCCATTAGGTCTTATAAATTGCATGACTCTCGATCATTTTTGTAAGAAACCCCTGATCCCACGGCCTTGCAGCAACCCTCACAGCATTTTCACATATATAATTATCCCAGGTCATACTACTTAAGAATATGGATAAAGTAGGATAATAACGCACAATATAATAACAATTATCAATATATACAGGTAACTGTATATTAAGCAAAGAGAATTATGCAAGAATTCAAAAAGTTGTGTATAAACCACAATTAATAAAAATTTTATATACGGCTAAAACACGGTATTTGTGCTGATAAAGGAATTTTCATGTTATATGCATGAAATAGAAAAATTAAACAAGATATGAACCAATTTTAAAGATTGGTAAGCCTGGCATATACCTCTCTTACTTTCCTGAAAATTTCAAGAGGTTAGTGTAACCCATTGTTGAGATATGCATGGAAACAAGCTCTAAAAATGGCCATTTTTGAGCGTTATGTAGTCTCACTCGAAAAAAGCTTGAAAATAAAATAGAGAATTCTCTAAATATCATACTGAAATTATGCATTTATTGGTCTGGTTTTATGCGGAATTCTATCCTGCAAATATTGCTTCTTGAATTAAAGAAATCGGTAAAATATTATGGATTTTATAAGCAAAATACCGTCAGTAGAAGTTTTGTTTCAACACTGAAATTCAAACACTAATCTGTTGTTATATGCCAACATTTTGTACAAAATAACATTCATTATAACTTTTATTGACATCTAGAACTCGACTTTATATTATAATAAGTAGTAAAACCATTTAAATCACATGGCTAGCCAAGATATTCGATTGAGAGCTTGTTCTTTGTCAAACTTTCCAGTTCTAAATTTTGTAGTGTCTGTAACCTTTACAAGTTTATATGCCAATAATTTTGTTGTTTCATTATGGAAAAGTATAAATCCTACAAAGGCTCATGTGTATCCATGTGATGTCCAAGTTGGCCAAAATTGGTGGTGCTGTATTGTACCATTAAAAAACAGCAACTCAATAAAAAAAGTTACAGACACTACACAAACAGGTATAAAAATGAAAGATAAAAGTATTGTTCTACTTGTCATTAAAACATTGTTTTTCTCAATAGAAAGTTCCATCTTATGTGATGTAATGTTGCATCATCTATTTACCTCTGCAGCCAAGAGCAAAAAAGTCATGCAATAACTCTCTTGATTGAATATTGCATCATTCTTGCAGCACTGTCTGTTTGAGTAATTTACTACAAGACAATGTAACCTGAATTTCTTATCCTAGAAGAAGCTGCCTAATTACTTTTTCTGTTCTTTACCATGGTACATCCCTAAGACATGGGAAGACGACAAAAGCAAACCTCTGGGAACAACTCTGGTAAGTTTGTATTGAATGGTAAACCACACTCTTAAATTGTAGTGTCTGTAACCAATATCCCCTTTTTATACTGTCTATGACTTTATCCCTGTTTTTTTTTTAAAAAATGAAGCCAAATTATGTTTCCTATTACAGTATTGATGTGTAAGGCTAAATTTTGACATATTGTCTGTCTGCAATTTGTAATATTTTGGTATATTTATAGTTTCTTTCATCTAGATTTCTGATAACAGGCAACATTTTCAGTGATTTCTTACAATATGCAATTGAAACTGAGTATTTTTGCATTCCATATCATTAGACTAGTAAATTCAAACAGAAATATTATGAGAATTCAATGAGCTCAGACTTAGTATTGGATACATTGCTGATATTGTCAAATGGTTACAGACACTACTAGACATGTGAATTGACCCGACTGTTGTTTACATTATTAAGGAAAGTGTGCAATCATTGTAAATGCTAGAACATTGAATAATCATCAGGTTTTATGCTATTTCTTTTTCAATCAGAAACTTTTCTTTAAGAATCTACAGGTTATTCCAGTTTGCTTATGTATGAAAGCATATTGCGTACTCATTACAAGTATGTTTTGTAAAGTCTAAATTTCATCCGTATACATAGAGGAACAAAAATGAGAATGAAGTTGTTTGCTTTTAGGAAGCAAAGATAAGCCAGAAGAAGATGAACAGAAGATTAAAGCTAGAAGGGAGAAGACGAGGCTAAAGGTACAAGCCTGGAGAAAAAAACAGAGGGAAAATAAGGCGAAACATGAGGAGCTAAAAAGGGTTGATAGAGAAAGAAGAAAAGATGCAAGACTACTAAAAAAACAGCAATCACTTTTCGATTCAAATCTTCAACAAGAATTAAGAAGGAAAAAACGTGAAGAAATGAAAAGGTATCGCCAGAAAAAGAAAGAAAAAGCAGCCCTGGCAATATCGGTTAATAAGAGTGTTGATTTAAGAAGTCCGAAAACTGCTGAATTAAGTAGAAAGAAGAAAGAAGCTGTGAAAAGAACCCAAGCATGGAGAATGTGTATCAAACTGAATGAAAGTATACAGCAAGAGTGTATTCAGACTGATTGTGAAATAGGAAATACTGGGTCAGCCAGAGATTCACCAATGAATAAAGTGTTACCTAAAGCAACTCTGTACAGACAATTAAAAAAGATAAAGGAAGTATTACCAAATACCCCAAAGAGAAAAGCAGTCATCATAAGTAAATTAATTGAATCTCCATCAACATCAAAGTTTCTAAATAGGAATATAATGATAATGACACCGGATTGCAGAAAAAAACTTGAATTGACAGATACTGTTATACAATCTGTGTCAGAGAGCATTTCAGAAGTGAAAACAAGGAAAGGGGGTGCAAAGAAACATGGATACAACATCATTTGTGACGCATTACTGAAGAAATATAAAAGACACAGACTAAAAAAGTATTTCAAAGTATCAGTGAAAGGGCAAAAACCTAGTTCTACATGGTGGGAGACGAAACAAAGAAAAAGAAGAAGGGATGCACTTAACTCTCCATTAAAGAAATCTGTGAAAGATTTTTTTCTAAGTCCAGAAATCAGTAGGGAAGTGCCTAATAAACGTGAAACTGTGAAAGTAAGAAAAGGTGGTCAAAAAGAAATACTTCAAAAACATGTGATGACTATGACATTAGAAGAAGCCTACAAAGACTACAAGTTAAGGAACCATAGTCACAAAATAGGATTAACTTCATTTTCTAAATTGAAACCAGTGAATGTTAAAAAGGTGTCTGAAACAAGCAGAAGATCATGCTTATGCCAAAAGTGCTGTAACGTGGCCCTAAAAAGTGAGGCACTAACAAATGTAAAAAAGCAGTGAAAGAAAATGGAGATTTGGATGAAATTTCAGTAGATAAGAAAAGCTTAAGTGAATTTTATGGAGATATGTATGGTTCTGCAGCTGTATTGAAATGCTATAGTTTTGTAGTGTCTGTAACCAATTTTATGGACAATGTACTTCTGACTCTTATGGAAGTTTGCAATACTTTTGGCCAGTATTAATGATTTTGTTTGTTTAAATATTCTTCTTGGTGTTAGATAAATGCCTAAATAAGATTATTCTATGTCTTTTATGTTTGTTATGCAAAAGTTTCATGGTTAGGTTTTTTTTCTTAGTGATACCTTTGTCATAGATGTTTTGATTTTGTTATTAAGTTGTTTACCACTTCCAGTTATGTTGTTTACTTTAAATGTTGATATCCTGTTACTGATGTTACTGTGAAAAAAAATAAAGTTTTAAAGTTTTCATGCTGTTTTTCTTGCATGTTATACACCAAGTGTAGTGTCTGTAACTGTTGTTATACCAATGAATTGAAATAATGGTTAAACAAAATCGCATGCATGTTCAAGCTAAATCTAACTTGATCTGACTAGGGGACACCCTAGGGTATATAATGAGCTTCATTGAAATGTTCTATCAAACATTTCAATTTTTTAAGTGAGTGAGACTACTCTCAGCACCAATACCGTGTTTTAGCCGATAACAAAATATGAATTATTTGGAAATTATTACACAATCAAGATTCCTGCAGTACTTGAACCAACATGTACACAAATTAACTTACGGGGCACTTGGTGGAAGTTAATTCTTTACACAAAACACCTTAAAACAGGGATCGGATGGCCAAGTCTTGTTAATCTTTCTCACTGTATTTTAAATCTCACAATCCTCTACATTTCCACAGAGTTTTATAATTGAAATTGTGTATCTGAACTTAAAAATGAGATCGTGGATCGTGTCCCATCACAAACCCAAGGCAACCATACTGTACTTGAAAATTTGGTCAACAATCCCTACTAAATCGGTCGCCTTAGACAATGAGAGCAGAAATCTATTTAGTGGGGAATTAATGGTAGAAGATGACAACAAGCGACAGTTTTAGTTAAGGCTAATTAAAGAGTAATTATTAAAAAGCATTGTTATTTGTAATAGTATACCAAGATGTCTGACAGAACTGTCAACAGTCACTATCTGCTTCAACCTTCAGGCCAGCCAATAAAAGTCACTATTTGGAATTCTCTCAACCAAATCTCTATCTGAGTGAAATGACTTTTCTCTCCAGCCAGAACAGGATGAAGCTGGCAAAAATTGGGATAAGTGAGCGTAGAAATAGGCATTTTAAAATTCTGATTTTCATTACAACATGTCAGATGATTAAAATACTGCATAAATACTATTAAAACTTTATATAAATAAACATAGTTAAGTTATAAACCTGCAACCTCAAAAAGATGATAGTCAAAAATCAGCAACTGTTTCCATAGATTAAGAAGTCATCGTTTCATATGTTTATGGAATGAAAAACTAAAAAAAAGATTCATTTTATTAGTAATGGACCTGGATCAAGCAAGTCATAATTCACTTCTGAATGGACTAAATAAGTTATTTTATCACTAATTTATTTCAAGGATCAAGTGTAAATTTTCAGCAGGAGTTCAGTAGATAGCAATGTAATTTCTGGCATTTAAGATCATCAAATTAACACTATAATTGATTACAGTGATTACAGAGCATAAAAGTTCTTTTTCTAACATTCCACCTTCCTGACATTTTACTTTGATTATTAATGCATAAAAATAAAGGGGGAATGACGTGAATGGCATAAAATCATGGTAAGGCAAAGTGAACTTCACTTTTTTGGCATGCTTAGGGCAATTACCGTGTATTTTGCCTAAATTGTCCCCTAGCATGGACAGTAATCATAACCTACATTTTCTTCCCAAGATAGTTTATATTAATAAAGCCCAAGCCAAAACTGCATTTATGGAAGCTGGACTGACAAAACTTTTACTACCAACTACATTTTCTGTAATTGTCTTCATGTCCGCTTCTCCATGTCTTTACCATTAAATGAGGCTGACGGCACAGGTCATGCATTTAAATGGTCACTTTAAATAGGCTTTAGTCACATGTGAAGACGCTGAGTTAATGTAGGAACTAGCAGCAGTCTCACAATCAACAAAAGATTATGGTGTGAATTAAACTACAGAACATTTTCAGTCAAAAACATGGTTGACTATATACTTGTAATTAGAAAGTGTTGATATCATTTTTAGTTGCTACATTCCGATTCCGAAGGTTACCTGTTGACCAGTTTTCCTCACCATTCTGAATTTTTAGTCGCAAATGCGACCATTTTAGTCACAACTTGGAGAACTGTAGAACTAAAGTTATTATGCAAAACCATTTTTCTTCTTTCAGTCACAGTGAAATTGACCTTTAACTTTTTTACCCCAAAATCAATAGGCTTCATTCTTCTCCAAATTGTCAGCCATCCACAAACTTTGGTGAAAGTACAAGGTCAAGAACTGAAATTTCTGTGCAGAAACCAATTGTTTGTTTTTCAGCCAATGACTTTGACCATTGACCTTCTGACCCCAAAATCAATCAACTTTTGCCTTACTCCAAGTGCAAGCCATCCACAAAGTTTAGTCCACGTCTATGGGCTTGGGAATGTAGAATAGATCTGATGTATTTTCCTGCATGTTGTTAGAGGCGACTAATGCAGGCAACCTTTATGACTTGGGATGCATCCTGTGATTATCTTCACACTTTGAAGGTCTTGGAATTATTAAAAGAGTTAGGTGTATATAAAAACTTTGACTTTGTACATTAAGGATTTTATCCTTTTTTGCCTTTATCATTATTTTGTATGCCTTTTTTGGAGATGTATACACTTTTTTGGGCAATATATAGACATGATTCTGCTGATATGCCATTAAACCATATACATATGTACATAAATACATACTTTCAGTCAGTGATTTTGACCTTTGACCTTTTGACCCCAAAATCAATAGGCTCCTTCCTTACCCCAAGTACAAACCATCCACAAAGTTTAGCCCAGGTTTGTGATGTAGAACTAATGATATTGCACAGTAAACAGTTTTCTTCAGCTTTGACCTTTTAATCCCAAATTGACAGGCTCCATCCTTACTATAAATGCAAGCCATCCACAAAGTTTGGTCCAGGTCTGTGATGCAGAACTAATGTGTAAAAACCATTTTCCTTCTCAGAGTCACAATGACCTTAACATTTGACCTTTGACACCAAAATCGATAGACTTTTTCCTGATCCCAAATGAGATTGCAAAAATTAATTCTGGCAAAATATACCCCCTTAAATACTATAACCAGTCTATATCCATAGTTACCAAAATGTAACTAGCCAAAATTAAAATCACATTTTTTTTAACAAAATCATCAGTGAAAAAATACCTGCAATTCGGTATTCAGGCAAATATGGTGATACGAGTCTTGCCTTCAAACTGTGCTATGAAGACACACACTGTATCACAATGCAAAAACAAAAAACTCTAACACACAACCTTACTGTTGACAGCACTGCTGCTGGAAAAGTGACATCTAAAAGTCTAGTCCAACTGCAAACAACATAGACCCTGATCGGATATTGCATAATGCACTTGCAGATCAGCATCCATGCTGCGTGTTCTAATGATTACTCCTAAAAAACTGCATCAAGTAAATTCGTGTGATTATTGTCAAAAGTCTTTGTGCATGTGGAACTAGCCTGGTGCACTGGCCCCAAGCACTGATTTCATTACTGATGATAACAAAATGTATAGGGTATCAGGCTAGCATTGACCAATCAGAAAAGGTTGCGTTTACTGACAGAATTATACCAAACAATGTGTTTTAATATTTATATCATTTTTGATAAATATTCAATTCATTGTGCAGTGACACTTGTAATTATATGGAAGTATTTGCAAATTGTGGAGCCACCACAGAAATGGCAGAAATTAGATGATGACGAGAGAGTGCTATTGCAAATATGATCAAGAGAAGAGACTAAGAAAGTAACAGAAATGCTGGACAAATGAATATGAATGACTGAAGTATGACCCAGGAAAGGCTGTGATGTTGTGCACTTTCTGCACCGAGTATTCTGAGAAAAAGGAAAGTACATGGGGTGCTTCATTTATCGATGGGCATACAAAGTTATATAAATTGTCCCTGGAATCACACAATGCAAGCTCCCTACACATAATGGCAGAGGAATATGTGAAATCAAAACAGAAAGTTAGTTCCTCAGAAGCAGAGTAAACTGTGGCTTCTTTGAACAAGAGCATCTTGAAGAAGCTTAAACATGAAATTTCAACTTTTTGTGAGTCTTGTTGGTAAAATACAGTTGTTATTCTTTTGAATTGATGCAAATGAATAATAAATGTTGAATTAGAAACTGAACTGTCTTCTGTTTGATTTTAGCAGGATCAGAGAAATTTAGGCAAGACAAGTAAACAATTTATTATGGTTATCCTGTACATTAGTGAAAAAAATTATAATTTTGAACCCTGGAACATGCTTCTTTTCAAAGCTGCACCATTAGTTGTGCAGACAGATGCAAAACTAAGAAGACATGTAGCTCTACAAAGTTGATTTTGTTTACTTCCTGTCCTGTGTGAACAACTAATACATACAGAAAACATCTGTTTTATTAATCTATTCTGTTTACTGAACATAATTTTTATAAGTCAAGCTTTGATGAAATTTTAAAATTTCTTACTGAACCGATTATTGGTTATTGTATCTGCAAGTAATATCAATTAGTTTCGGTTTATTGGTATACCTATCCAGTCCTAATGCTGTTAATTGCATATATCATAAATCAATTGTTTCAATGTTTCTCTGTTTTTTTTGTTGTATTTTTGTCCATATTTAATGGCAAATCAGTATCATTTGACCAAAACTGAAAGGCCTTTATGCCAGGATGCTTTCTGTCAATGTTTGTCAAATTCGGTTAATCAGTTTTTTAAGATAAAGTTGCTGAAATGTTTTTCTAACTTTAATAACATGGCCATATTTGATATAAGATCAGCTTCATCTGTAGAAAATTTTGAAACGCCTTAAAAGTAGCAAAGCTCTTAGTAAGAATTTAATAAACTGAGGATTTTCCTCCCTGGTTTGGAACTAATTGCCTTGTTTCAAAAATCTGATTGGGTATTTTGTAAACACCACAAAACAAAAAACTTATCTATGAGACCAAGCTATGACTTTCTGAATGCATCCGATGGCCGAGTGACTAAGACCATTTCAGGGTACATCGGATTATATAACTGATGGAGTGTTTTCACAGTGATCAAGTGCTATTATTTTAAATATGCATGGAACATCTGTAATTTGACTTGAAAGATATTTTATATTAACTGAATGCACCATCATACAACATGGACTGTGCTTACAGCAGGAGCAAATATGCTGACAAGTTTGGACTAAATGCTTAAAATCACATTGTCTTGCATAATTTGAGCACATTAAAAAATGCCTTTTTTCATATTAGATGAATGATGTACAGCATAAAATACACAAATATGCTGCATATCTAGAGCTTCAAAGTAAAATGCTTACTGTCAAAATTTGGTAAAATTATTTTGAGCAGAGTTTGAGAATAAGTTGTTACAGGGTTTTCCTGTTTCAGTAGTAGTGGCCATATTTGATGGTGGATAGGTACTACTTGTACAATTTGAAAACCCTTCATGCAAGGGTGGTTTCTGATACATTTTGTCAAATTCTGTTAAGTGGTTTTTAAGAAGAATCTTTCAGAAAAAATTAAAATGTTTGTAACAGAAGCCATGATCTTTGATGGCAGATTGGTATCATTTGTACAAACTGCAAGACCATTTTATGCCGGTGTGTTTTCTGTCAAATTTTGTCAATTCTGCTCCGCATTTTTCAAGAAGCAGTCATGAAAAAAAAAAATCAATTGTTGGTAATGACAGCCAGATTTGATGGTGGATCAGCATTATTTATACAAACTTGAAAGCCCTTTTTGCCTGGATGCTTTCTGTTAAATTTGGTCAAATTCTGTTGAGCAGTTCTTGAAAAGTCAATTAAAACTGTTCCATTTTTGTAAAGGCAGCTATATTTGATAATAGATCGGCATTATTTTGTAATATTTTACAGCCCTTCATGCAAGGATGCTTTATGTCAAATATGGTTAAATTCTGCAATCTTTTTAAAATCAAGATCTCCAACATAACAGAGATCTGACAGCCACTGATAAAAGTTAATGTTCTGCTAGACCTTTGGAATTCTCATTCCACTTATTTTCAGTAGCCTATCAGATGAAGCATTGCATTTTGTGTTAGTGTAAGTTACTGTAAGCAATGATATGTTCCAAATGAAGTTTTTCACCTTCAGCAACATAAAAGCTGTAATTTCATTGGTGAATCAAAAGGTCAAAAGACTGTGACCTCCAAAAAGTGCCTGTCAGATCTACTTATTGATAAGCAGACCTTGATTTTATTCGGATTGTCAAATTGTATTCATCCTTTTTGGAGAAATTGCCACTTTTAAGTTATTTGTAGTAATTGCAGCCATATTTGATAAAGAATCGGCATCATATACAAAAAACTTGAACACCCTTCATGCCAGGATGCTATCAAATTCTGATGAGCAGTATTTGAGAAGTTATTTGAAGGTTTTTCAATTTTTAGTAATGCTGACCATATTTGATAGCAAATCACATCATTTGTACAAACATGAAAGGCCTTTATGACAGGATGCCATCTACCAAGCTTCGTTGAAATTGGTTTAGTGGTGTTTGAGAAGTTTAACATAGCAACTGTTGATGGATGCACAACAGACACAGGATCATACCATAAGCTCACTTGGCCTTATGGACAGGCAAGCTAAAGATTATGTGAAGTGTATTGACCATTTTCAACTTGTGCCTGTGTAGCTGTCACTGTTTTACACTCCACTACACTCTGCAATATCCAGGTCCTAGTTACATGGTACTGCTGGCTGGTAGCCTTCAACTGATTTATGACCCCAGGAGTTACCACCTGCTGCAAATCAAAGTTGATCCACAAACTGGCCAGGTAGATTCCGCTTGTGTCTGGAGTTGAGAGTAATTTACACCTGTCGGGTGTAGTACAGCAAGTGCCAGTAAATGACACCAGCATGTCACTTAACTACGCTCAACTGCTCTCTACACCAACACAAGTGTAACATGGTCACTCCACTTTGTATGGACTGTACTTTACCTGCTGACAACCTCAGCTACCCGAGCATGCTCCTCAGCTGGACTCTTTAGGGCCTTTCGTCTTGTGGCAATATTATAAAATAAATCTTCTACCTGTATAAACATGAAACAAAATTAAGGGGTTTATAAATTACCATTTCAACCTGTTTAAGTACCTCCCTTGAATATTAAAAAATAAATCTTCTACCTGTATAAACATGAATCAAAATTAAGGGTTTGATAAATTACAATTTCAACCTGCTTAAATACCTCCCTTGAAATAGGGCAGTGTGTGTGTGTAACCTTACACCTGTATCCTTCCACAGGAAATGTAGTAGAAATTTCCTTCATAAAAAACAAAACTTAATTACACTGTATTTCCTTTCGTAAGTGTCATTGCTTGTTTTTTCACTATAAAAAAAGCATTTTTGTAGTGCTTAAATTTGTGGCTATGTCTCTTGTATGTAACAGGGTCCTACTGTCTTTGCATCTTGATGATGCTTTAAATTTGTGGTTTCTAGGAACTACAAAATCCATGAATACAGTATTTGCAGAAGTCTATGCTACTAAAGAAAAGAAATAAAACTGAAATATTATCAATAATTAACATTAATTATTTTCATTTAATATATAATTCAATTAATTTAACGAGTTTAAAACGATTAAAAATAGTTAATGATTGTAAGTTGTAACTAAAGGTATGTGGAAGACATATTATATGTCTGTATCCAAATCCCATTATAACATGATATATTCTAGGATGCACAAGTGCATCACACTCAAAAATCAACCAAATGTAACAAAAACTGTGCATCATATTTGCATGCCCTACCTCGTTTACTTCATTCAATCTCCCCTATACAGCTCTCCCTCATTATAACGTGGTAATTTGGGCCAATAACCAATACTGAACAGCAATATAGTGTGAACAGTGTTACATACCAAACCAGGGTATAGTGAAAACAGCGTAATATATTAAACCATAGTATAGCAGAAATGATCAAAATTTGTCAAATAATACTGTTTTTATCAGGAAATAAAGATATAACACTAATGTCATTTTGTTTTCTTTCAAGCCATGCTGTCATATATTCATTTGATTTTTGTCTTGGGGCCCTTTCTTTCAAATCTAGAATGGAATTTCTCTCCCCCCATTTTTCAGTTCTAGAAAAGACCCTGATAATGTAACAAACTTAAAATATTACTGTGCGTAACAATGCTGCTGAAGGCTGAATCAAAAGATTACAGGCACACTTTTACAGAAAGCAAAATTTGACTGGAATTAAAATGTACTTATCAAAATGGGTTCTGCAGATGATGTTTCCCCTGTGCACATCATTATGATGAAGTTGCTTTCTGCTTAAGCAGGCAAGAAAGCAACTAGTAACATATGGTACAAACCTGAAAAATTATGATGCCAAATTTTCTGCCAAATACAGCTACAACTGATGTAGAAGATACAAGGTTTACAAAGACTCTAAGGGATTGGACCACTAATTAATTTCCCATAAAACATAATGTTAATATACAAAAAAATTAAATTAATTTCTTCATTAGATTGGCATACAAACTACACATGCTTCCATTAATTAGAGTTAGAGAATTTTTTTAAGCCTTGAAAAACAGGTGTTTCGCAGCATTTCTTTGCACCTCATGCTGCTAAACGGAGGATTCCCTGCTCTGCACCTAATAACATAGCCTCACACCAGGAGTCCATATGCTATTTTGTCAGTAGGAAATTAAATACAGGATATCAAAATAAAAGTAAAATATTTTGTTGTCAACTATAGTTCATAGATTGAAGCTTATAAAATGTATAATGGAAAAAATTAAATCCATTCACAAGCAAATGGGTGCATCTCAAAATATTTAGTACTCTATATTTTATTCCCCCACCAGCAGACTGGTTCTCTGGCTGTAAAATAATTAGTAGTCTGATACCTTAAAGAGGGCGCATTGAGCCTATTCTTTATCCTCAAACTTGCTGGGGATAATGTCATTGTAATTGTGGGTTTTTTTTAGTGTTGCACATAGAACGTGAGCTTGTGGTTTCCCACAATTTTTTGGCCCATGTCCCCCAAATCTTGACCCTGTGCGCCCTCCTGGGCACACTTTTTCCTCAACAAAAATTGAAAAATACGCCTACAACTTGTCATTAGTGGATGTCTACTCATGTCTCTGTTGGCACTAGCAATGTCCAAAGTCGCAAAAGGTGATAAAACTGGAAGATGACAATGAATATCTATTTTAAAACAATGTATCTGGCAATGAAAACATTAAAAGTTTGTGATAGTCGGCCAAGTTGCAATGTAAAGTGTTTGAAGGCCGTTAGTGTAACATATTTTCGATGTTCAAGTCACCCCTACGGCGAGGAAGATTTAATTTATTTTGAGGTTGACAAAAGTGACTAAATTTATGCAAATACACAATTTGTCATGTAATTAATGATTTGTTAGTTTTGAAAGAAAAGTAATTCAGAAAACATAGGTATTTATTATAATAAATGCTGGTAGATTATGAGTGTACACTAAAGGTAAATGAGAGAGCAAGATCCAGAATGGAAAATTCAATGGTGCAGTTCATTTAAGGTTAACCAGATGACGTTTTCATGAGTTACTTGTGGAATGAGAACATGATAAAACTTTTATTGCAATAATGTAAGTGTTCAAGGAAATATGATAGTACAGTGCAGACCACAAAGTGAAGGTCCAAAACTGTTGAAACAAGCAAGATTACGTCATTTATTTAGCACAATTAGTGCGTTATATACAATTCATTTCATTTGTCCCTCTAAAATGGTGCGTGTCCCCCAGATTTGGAGGGAGAGAGACAGTGTCCCCTGCCCTTGGGATCCTATGTGCAACACTGGGGATAAGGGCTTGTGTTTGGCAGCAAAAAGGAAATCTCTGGTTTGGCATAAAATGCATATCTAAAAGATCTCATTACATGATAAAAATTGTTACTGACTGTGATCTGTGTGCCAATGTTTCCTGCACAGGGTTTGACTGATTCCTTCAATTTTCCATCTGCATAGCTGCCCCTTGAAAGAAAAGAATGCCAGTCTAATGTTGCTCATTTTCTAATTTTGCATTAGTGTTTAAAATTATCATAATACAGTATAAAATCCCCAAAAAAATTTTTTTATAAACATAATTTTGGATTTGGGTTCATGCTCCATGAGAACTAAACAGAGAGGTGAGAATGTGCCAGACTGTCAAAACCAAAACTTAAGAACATAAAATGACTTCTAAAATGATATTAAAAATGACAAAAGTCCCTCGAAGGGACTGATGCTCTACTGGTTGGAAAGAATTTCCAGGAATTCAAGGTAAGACCATATCTTCTTTTTAACTGCTGAGTGCTGAAACCATCTCTGATATTCTTCAGTGATAACAAGATTTTCAAATTAGCTGCTGTGCTGGACATATTGGATGTCAACTTGGCACCATTTTCATTTAAGCCCAACAAGGCATCATAAGAAGTTTTCTGGTGAAAACCCATGTTGATATGACTTCCATTTTGGATAAGCAACAATAACAAGATTTTCAAGATGGATGCCATGGTGGCCATATTCTATATCATATAGGCACCATTTCTATCTAGTACCAACTAGACATCATAAGAAGTTTTTTGGTGAAAGCACAAGGTCGATATAACCAGCCACCTAGGAGAAATAGTGATAAGAAGATTTTCAAGATGGCCATTGTGGCAGTCATATTAGAAGTTAGATCGGAACCATTTTCATTTATGGATATAAGAAGTCTTTCAGTGAAAACCCCATGCTGATACGACCATTCATTTCATTTAGGACCAACAAGACATCTCTGTTGAAAACCCCATGGCAATATTACTTTTTATTCAGGAGGATTAGCAATAACAAGATTTTCAAGATGGCCACTGTGGTGGCCATATTGGATGTCAGATCAGCACCATTTTCATTTAGGATCAACTAGACATCAAAAGAAGTCTTCTGGAGAAAACCCGATGGCAATATTACATTTTGTTCAGGAGAAGTAGCGATAACAAGATTTTCAAGATGGCCACTTCATTTGCAAGCAACCAGACATCATAAGAAGTCTTTTAGTGAAAACCCCATGTTGACATGATCATCCATTCAGGAGGAGTAGCTACCGTAATGATGGTAAGTCTTGGGACACGAAAAAAAAAATTTTTTTTTCGTGTCCCAAGATTTATATGCATGTAAAATATATAAAATTTTCTGTGTCCCAAAACTTGTAGACAAAAAAATTTAAAGACAAAATTGGGAAGATCGCCATATGTCACACAGCAGTGACCAGCTCGTTCAATTACCATGTCAATAAACTGTTATAAACTACTATGATTGTTTTATGTTAATATTTTGCATGTGCATATTTTCCGATTTCTCCAACATGATTTAAAAAAAAGGTAAATAAAGTCTTCATAATTCATGGGCCGCTTATCTTTAACGGGAGACCTATACTAGTGTGTACAGTACTTACACATGCTTGGCGTCACTTATATCCTTATTTATTCCCAAAAAATATTCAATGCAGATTTTGCTTTGTTCATCGACTTTACCAAACTGCATTCTTCCAGATTACATTACAGCTACACGTTCATTGCTGTTTCAATTATTTGGATTCACACGTTCAACAGTTACTGTTTTTCAGTGGTATAAGTGATCCTACAAGTGATGTAATCTATATGAAAAGGCATGTGTGTTTAACCATATAAAGCATATAACCAGCATAAATTTACATACAGTACACACATCATGTTTTTATGAAAAAACACTTTCCCACGGTTTACCTTAATCCTTTTCATGCTGTGTCCGTCGCAGACAGGATATAGTGGTTGTCGTGGATTTATGACCTGGCTCGTAGTGGACAGATTAAGTTTTATTGCCCATTTGAAAGTCACAGCAATATAACTATGTAATAGTGGATACCCACTACCTCACATGGAACTTACCTATCAGCTCAGCTACAGCACACAGTGCAGAATGCTCTTTTTAATTTGTACGCAATACCGTTTAATATTCAAAGACTCGCTCACTAAAACGCATTCACAAACGTGTATTGAAAGAGATGAAAGATAAATTGCCGAGCAAAGAGTCACGAATGATGCTTCACAAATTATACAAACTTTAATTATCTTAATTTTAATGAGAGAGGGGGGAGAGAGATTATGTTTTAAACAAACAAAAGGTAAAAGAAATCACACGTAAATACATGTATTAGCAGGTCTCATTCCGTTATTAAAATAAAAGAATGCGAGAAATGCTGTGATTTTTTTTTTTTAATTACCCCAGTCACTTTTAAATGGTTTGCTTAAAATGTTCCCACACAATGAAATATACACGGCGCTATCCAATGTACAACCTCTACTATTCCAGCTTGTTTAGTACTTGCGACTCAAATATACATGTCCATGCGACACATTTTCTCAGGAACTAGACACGTGTTTACTATTACTGTAGACCTACTGTTTTTACTCTGACTCTACGAAGCATGTGATGCTGCATTCTATGACCAACAGCTTTAAAAAATATACTTAAGATTGCTGGTTTGGTCATCTGACGAGTTTAATATTACCAAATGGATGGGTTAAAGCGATAAAAAATGTGTAATCACGATTAATTTGCTTTAATTGGCGAAACTTTTAAAATTTCTGGTGTTTTAATTAATGTATCATTAAGTAAGATTTATTTTGTGCTTTGGAATTACTCCTTTCTCCCCTTGTTTAACTTGTACTGTATTACACGCAAGCTGAACACATCATATCTATCAATAATGCCAAATACATCACCCAAAATTGCTATGCTATGTGTTTGCCAAGACTATAAATTTTCTATCTCCATTATTGCACTGATTGCTGTAAACACCTGGCTTCTTATTTTTCACGGCTTTAAACTGGTATCCCTGGTAAAACTTTCTTAACTACTCCGACCTAGAGGTGGAAAAGTTTTGGCTTCAAAGGTTGTAAATCCCAATTATTTCCTGTTCATTTTGAACTGTTCATATTAATTCTAAGGTGGTCGCGAATATTGTCAGGTTCACCTTATTGCAGTAATGCTCACTCATTGGACTTTCAGTCTATTAAATTTCTGAAGCATTAAGTTCGTACATGGTTAATTATGACCAGATTCGACAATAGATAATAAGAAAATAAGACAAAGGACACTAATAGCAGGTGAATAACCCAATGAATTATGTAAATTCTTGTTAAATACAAAATGAATTGCCAAGCAGCAATTTACATATTAACTTATTAAAATAAAGAGTGGAATCAAAATTGTATTTCTAAATTTTTTCAGTAGACGAATTCCAAAATGAAGATGAACGAAGCACATTTCAAAAATGCATACTCTCTAATTATCAATGCCTGTTTCCAAGTTGGCGATAAAAGCTACGGCTAACATCGATTGAAAGTTATGGTGCACAATCTCTCTCTCTCATGTTTGCATGTAATAAACACATTTTATTACAAAAAAGATGCATTTAAAAAAAAAAAAAGAAAGCTTGTAGTGTAATACAGCTTTTGTAAACATGAAATAGCTTTGTGTTGCTGCGATAGACTTGTATTATATGCGCTGCGTTGCAAGATTAATTGGGAGAATAAAATTTTTATATTGTTTATATTATATACAGCTAGAAACCAGTTTTACGCAAAAATATCACAACCTGACCACATTGCGTTTCTCACTCCATATTACAAATCCAAAATTCATTGTTCCACATGCAACAAAAACATTTTCATTCATAAGTTAATGCTTTTTTTTGAAACATCGAGTCTAAAAAAAATAAGATAGAAGCTCAATACCTTCATGAATGGCCATTGTTAACAAGCGTAGCGGCTAACGACAAAGTAAAAATGTCACTCCTTGGCTGGTGCTTGATGATAGATTCACGAAGAAAGTGACGAAGAAAGTAACCTTTTTCATAAAAATCACTTTGTTTATGGCATGAACAGCCACTGAAAGAGAGCAGCCTTCAATACCGTGTAGACAAATTCGGCTCATTTAAAAATTATCATACTCTGAATAATCAGTCATTTTTCGAAGTCTACAGATAAAGGTATTTGTACCCTGCTTTCAATAATTTTTTTAAAGATGGTTTTGGAAACTGTGTAGACATTAAAGGGAACTATGACAAATTAATAACTAGTACAAGTTCTTTTATGAAATATCATTTATTGAGAAAACACACTGAAGTTGCCACTTATGCCCAGGAGCAGGTATGACGCACTACTTGTTTATCTAACACTGTTTCATTCACGTCTTTCTAGCGCTTGCATTACAGAATGTTATCCCAGGTGAAGTGGCTTCATTAAACAGAAACCCTTGGTGTTTTCATAATATTCCCATGACATACTTTAATTCTGATTAAAGTAATTTAACTTCTACTCTATGTGCTACTGGGGGTGGGGGTGTGATAGGATTTAGCTATAACAACATTACACTTGTTGTGATTTTTAGAAAATAAAATATTAATAATTTTATATATGAATCAGGACCATTGCAGCTTGTTACATTTAAATGCCAGGTCCCTTATCGGGAAAATAAAAATACTATATATAGTTTGCTTTATATACCGCTAGAAACCAGTTCTACGCGATAATATCAACACTTAACGGCTATGTGTTTCTCTGTCTAAATTCACTCATTACAAACTAATATCTTCTTAGCTTTAAAGCGTTTGATTTTGTGACAAGAAACATTTTTATTCAACATTGTTTATTTTCAAACATAGAAGCTGCTAGGAATTGTCCTAATTTAAGTCATTTAAGACTTCTACTCTATTTGCTCATTACGCAATGGAGGGGGGGGTTTGTAGGCTGGGAGAGAAAGAGAGACGGAGGGGATGGGATATAGTTTGAAACAACTACACTTGTTCTGATTTTTAGATAGTTTAGAAATGCATCAAGGCCATTACACTTTTTCCCCCTTAAATTTAAGTTAAATGGTAGGTCTCAAAATGGGAAAATAAAAAAAATTATATTTAGTTTTTCAAATAACGCAAGAGACCAGTTTTACACGATAATATGAGAACTTAACATCAAATGTGTTTCTCAATCCAAATTTGTTTTTCACAAACTAACATCTTTTTAGTTTTAAGGTGTGTGGTTTTGTGATATTTTCATTCAACAGTTATTGTACTGTACATTTTGAAACATCGAAGTGCGACATTGAACATTAGCTGATGTCATGTAGAAACTGTCGTGACGGACTGTTGTTGACTCGAGGCAGGAAGCTACAGTAACAGGTGTAGCGGCTGGCTTCAAAGCAAGAATGATTCTCCTCAGCCAGTGTCTGGTGATGCAATGTAGATTCATGAAAAAAGTGTTGACAGGAAGTAACTTTTTTTCTCATTGAAATCACTTTGTTTATGACATGAATGACCACTGATAGAGCGCAACAGTCAATACAGTGTACACAATTCCGTGCATTTAAAATATTTCGATATAAATATTACGGCGTTTGTTTGTAATCTCTTTTAGAGTTTTATACAGGCACTAGATTGATTGGATTTTCACTAAATTGGGGAGAAAATCCACCAGAATGAGTGGACTTACACTACTCATAGTGGGCACTTAATCCCCTGCCCATTTCTCCATCCCCACCAGATTGTGTGGTGAATCATAAAAACGCAATGCGTTTACTGTCACCGTCATATATTCATGAAAGAATGATCAAAATATACGTTAAACTTCTGAATATAGATCGATTAAGAGCATCCTTGATCCATTTCAGTTTTGTGTTTCGGCTTCACAAAATCGTAATTTTCCATACATTATTCATTCCACTTTAGATTTTGGCAAGCTGGTTGTTTGGGCGTCTCCTTTGTTTATAATTGGCAGATTTGTCTTTTGTTTTCTGACAGCACTCCAAGCCAGTTAATTGTTTAAACCCTGAAATTGGCTTTGGTAATGAGGACATTTTGTCTGGAGGCAATGCCGGTACTTTGATGTGTGATTGGCCTCTACTACGTAATATTAGCACGATTACTGTAGCTGAGTAAACATGTACTTATTTAAGGTCGCTTACATTAAAGCAAACTACCACGGAGTTTTTATTTTAAAAGCAGTATTTCTTTAACTTCTTTATCGTATTTTAGAGATATTATTTAAGTTTAGTGCCTATGATTCGAATCCAATGTATGTACTTCATTCATCACAAGTAAAATCTTCAATGTACATGTGGTGACGCCATGATGTAAACATGCGCTCAATAAATGCGAGAGTTGAAGTAAACACTATTTTCGTTGTTCTCATACTGGTATCACATTTTAATGAATTAGGTATTTCCATTTTCAGGGAATAAAAACCCCCATAATTACAGTTGACTTTCGACAATTTTAATGCAATAATGCATAAACTGACAATAGTAAACTAGAGCACAAAAGGGAGAAGTTACTGTTGATTGGGTATAACATACCGCTAATGCTCACTTCTTGTTATCATCTGATTAAATTATACATATTTTAATTCGGTAAGAATAATAAGAAAACAGAGAAACATTCAATATATTTATTGACTCTTCAAACAAATTATTATAATTTATAACATTTCCATGTAATAATTCATATTGAGAGTCCCTTAACAACCATGAAGTCATGATTATTTGACTTGAGGTTACGATCGATAAAATACGCCGATGGATCAGTAGAGAAAAAAAAAAAAGTTTTAGGTGTCCCAAGACTTATAGTACATGAAAAAATTGCTTTAACTTCGTGTCCCAACTTTTATAGGTCATAAAAAAATTACTTTTGAAAATAATTAAGGGTGTCCTAAGACTTATAGTGTCCCAAGACTTACCGTCATTACGGTATAACAAAATTTTCAAAATGGCTGCTGCACCACAGCAAATCCATTTTCCATGGGGACTGACAATTATAAGAAGGTCTTTTTCCTAAATATCTCTCTCTCTCTCTCTCGTACTTAAAACTCTATTTCCACAACCCTTCTCTCTATCCATTTATCTATCTATATACATGTAAATGTCTGTCTTTGCTCTTCTAACTATATCTGCATTCTAAACCTTTCTCATCTATCTACACAAATTATTTACATATATCTGATTTGATAACTTTAATTATTGGCATAGAGTTTTAAGGTGCAAACAAAGATAGAAAGAAAATAAAAGTGATTCATTTGCAAAATAAATAAAATCTTGTTTTCTTAAAATAGCCCATATTTTATTTTACCTTATTTTGTTTACTCAAGTTGGGATATTATGTTTGGGGCAAGCTCAGATCTCCTAAGGGCAAGTTCAATTTTCCAGACAGCTTGACCTAGACTGACTTTTATTAAATTTGTAAAACCTTGGTTAGTTATAAAGTTTCTTGACATCTTATTGCCTGAGTGGCTTAAAAGACAAATTTATTACTACAACTTCTTCAAAATGGGAAAAATCTTTGGCAAGATGGACTTTAATTGGAAAGGACTTGATGTCGCCCCATCAATCTATACCGATTTTTTTGTGTGGAAAACCCCTGTCCTAAAGTACTTTTACAAAGGTTTCCACTGCAAATAAGTAAACTATTACATTGTAAAAAAAGATAATGGTATAAAAGCTAGAGTTGTTAGTAAGCAGCAGTGCACAAGATAAGCCCCACTTCTGTGGCATGAGTTAGTACTATTAAGTTCAATTAACTGTAGAAAACTGGTCACAGAAAGCATCTGATACCAATAGGTGTAGTGGTGTAGAAGCTGAGACCCAGACAGAACGATGGACACAATTTGTAAGCAATTTTTAATAAATCCTGGAAAGCAGGTCACAGCAACACAGTTTTGGTGCATGACACTTGTCCATCTTAAATGCACTTTTAGTGTCAGCTTGAGACAAATAGAACATGGACATGATTCTTAACCAATTTTTAATAAATGCTGGCAAGCAGATTACAGTGACCCAATTTTGGTGTGCAAAAACATGTACCTCCCAAGATGCACACACAGTGCAAGTTTAATGTCAATAGGTCAAGCAGTATGAAAGTTACAGTCTGGACTGGAAGGATGGACACAATTTAAAAATTCCTGTAAAGTAAGTCACAAATGACCATATTATGGTGCATGAAACATGTTCATCCTAAGATGTATGCTTAGTGTAAGCTTGGTGAAAACAGGTTGAACAGGTAATGGAATTTGCACCCAGACACCAATTTTAACCACTTTCATTAAATCCTGAAAGTAGGTCACATTGACCCATTTTAGAATGCAACACATCTTCAGCCCATAATGCATCAGCAAAGCAAATTTAATGCTAAAACATCAAGTAATATAGGAGTTATAGCTCTGACTTGGAAGATGGATGGACACTTGGATAAACAGATAAATGGACAAAAGTGAATCAAATATACCATCTGCTTGTCAAAGAGGGAGTAGAAAAAAGAAAGAAGTAAAAGAGCTTGTGTTGATTTTTCCCCAGAGGTCAGAAGTCCCTCTAGGAACTATTCTTATTGTATGTTCATGTACAGTAATAGTATTTAACATTTTCTCTTTACTACCTGTATGCACATTTAGAATCAGCTGTTCTTGTTGTTATGGTAACATGGGCCACATGACTGATGCTGGCCAAAGCTTCCCCACGGAAACCATACGTTGATATGGAATTCAGGTCCTCAAATGTTGACAATTTGCTAGTTGTGAATCTCTCACATACTATTTCCATATCCTCTTTCTGAAAAGGAACCAAGTTCATTACATGATTTTATTTCAAATGAAAATGTTTTAGTGATTTACTATATTACAACATCATCAAATGTTTTACAGATTTGCTATATTATTACAATGTTTTACAGATTTACTATATTACAACATAATCAAATAGTATATTATTTTACTGATTTACTATATTACAACATCAAATGTTTCAGTGATTTACTATATTACAACATCATCAAATATTATGTTTTACTGATTTACAATATTACAACATCATCAAATGTTTTAGTGATTTACTATATTACATCATCAAATGTTTTACTGATTTACTATATTACATCCAATGTTTTACTGATTTACTATATTACAACATCATCGAATGTTTTACTGATTTACTATATTACATCATCAAATGTTTAGTGATTTACTATATTACAACATCATCATACAATGTTTTAATGATTTACTATATTACATCATCAAATGTTTAAGTGATTTACTATATTACATCAAATGTTTTACAACATCATCAAATGTTTCAGTGATTGACTACATTACAACATCAAATGTTTTACTGATTTACTATATTACATCAAATGTTTTACTGATTCACTATATTACCTCAAATGTTTTAGTGATTTACTATATTACAACATCATCAAATGTTTTAATGATTTACTATATTACAACATCAAATGTTTTACTGATTTACTATATTACAACATCAAATGTTTTACTGATTTACTATATTACAATATCAAATGTTTTACTGATTTACTATATTACAACATCAAATGTTTTACTGATTTATTATATTACAACATCAAATTTTTTACTGATTTACTATATTACAACATCAAATGTTTTAGTGATTTACTATATTACAACATCAAATGTTTTACTGATTTACTATATTACAACATCAAATGTTTTAGTGATTTACTATATTACAACATCATCAAATGTTTTAGTGATTTACTATATTACATCAAATGTTTTAGTGATTTACTATATTACAACATCAAATGTTTTACTGATTTACTATATTACAACATCATCAAATGTTTTACTGATTTACTATATTACAACATCAAATGTTTTACTGATTTACTATATTACAACATCAAATGTTTTAGTGATTTACTATATTACAACATCAAACGTTTTACTGATTTACTATATTACAACATCAAATGTTTTAGTGATTTACTATATTACAACATCAAATGTTTTACTGATTTACTATATTACAACATCAAATGTTTTAGTGATTTACTATATTACAACATCATCAAATGTTTTAATGATTTACTACATTACAACATCAAATGTTTTAGTGATTTACTATATTACAACATCAAATGTTTTACTGATTTACTATATTACAACATCAAATGTTTTAGTGATTTACTATATTACAACATCAAATGTTTTACTGATTTACTATATTACAACATCAAATGTTTTACTGATTTACTATATTACAACATCAAATGTTTTACTGATTTACTATATTACAACATCAAATGTTTTACTGATTTACTATATTACAACATCAAATGTTTTACTGATTTACTATATTACATCAAATATTTTACTGATTTACTATATTACAACATCAAATGTTTTAGTGATTTACTATATTACAACATCAAATGTTTTACTGATTTACTATATTACAACATCATCAAATGTTTTAATGATTTACTATATTACATCATCAAATGTTTTACTGATTTACTATATTACAACATCATCAAATGTTTTAATGATTTACTATATTACAACATCATCAAATGTTTTACTGATTTACTATATTACAACATCATCAAATGTTTTACTGATTTACTATATTACAACATCAAATGTTTTACTGATTTACTATATTACAACATCATCAAATGTTTTAATGATTTACTATATTACATCATCAAATGTTTTAATGATTTACTATATTACAACATCATCAAATGTTTTAATGATTTACTATATTACATCAAATGTTTTAATGATTTACTATATTACAACAAATGTTTTACTGATTTACTATATTACATCATCAAATGTTTTAATGATTTACTATATTACAACATCAAATGTTTTAATGATTTACTATATTACATCATCAAATGTTTTAATGATTTACTATATTACATCATCAAATGTTTTACAGATTTATTATATTACAACATCAAATGTTTTAATGATTTACTATATTACAACATCAAATGTTTTAGTGATTTACTATATTACAACATCAAATGTTTTACTGATTTACTATATTACAACATCAAATGTTTTAGTGATTTACTATATTATAACATCATCAAAATTGTATAATCTGATTTAGACTAATATTTTCCTTTTCAGTGCAAAATATTTTTAAAATAATGGTGTTCCAGTTAGCTATATTTACCATAGATGGGAACAGCTGCCTGGTCTATTATTATGTGTGCTCATATTTATTTTCTATGGCACCATTCAATTTTTGTTAATGTCTCTAGATCAATTCTTTGGCACCACTCTATTCTTTTTAATGTCCTAAATGGTCAAGATCAATTTTATGGCACCACTCTATTTTTTTAAATGTCCCTAAATGGTCAAGATCAATTCTATGGCACCACTCTATTTTTTAAAATGTCCCTAAATGGTCAAGATCAAATCTATGGCACCACTCTATTTTTTTTAAATGTCCCTATATGGTCAAGATTAATTCTATGGCACCAATTTTTTTAAATGTCCCTATATGGTCAAGATCAATTCTCTGGCACCACTCAATTTTTTTTAAATGTCCCTAAATGGTCAAGATCATTTCTATGGAACCACTCTATTGTTGTTAATCATGTTAATGTCCCTAAATGTTCGAGATCAATCTTACATTGCATTCTTACCTGACAGCGCAGGTATCCACACATTGTAGTCAATAAGAAAATTACAGGGCTTCTGCTAGGATATATTTCCATAGGGAAATAGTCTCATTAAACCAGACTCATGTGACTCCATGAGCTTTTTGCCATATGATGGTCTGTTAATGTTAAATGCTTAATTGATCACTGTTACTGATAGAAGACCCTTTGGAAAAACTTGTAGAAGCAATACTACAACAATATTCCTATCTCTAAATTTTTCTAAACATTTTCTACAATCATTCAAGCCAAAATAATATTGTTAACTTAAAATGATAAAATTTAACACACTACCGATGCAGCAGGTGAGTCCCAATCAGACAGTGAAAATCGTCAACTAGGTGAAACATGATGTTATGTTATGATCACAATGACCTAAGATGTCACCTCATCTCATCAGCCAATGAAATCACTTTTTCAATTTTTTAGAAAGCCTTGTTCTGATGTTACAAGAAAAACTAAGTTTTTGACCAGACCCTTGTATGGAGAAGATCTCATGGGGCCACACAAGAGTTTGGTTGAAGAAGACTACAGGATCAGTGTGACCCCACCCTCTGCAGATTTTTCAAAGGGTCACTGTGGGTCATAGCAGGCAAGGAGAGGGTCAAAGATTGATAGATCAGATATGATGGATGGAAAGTTAATCAAAGAAGCCACTTGAATACAAAATATCTCCTTTTGTTTTATAAACTTGGGGTATTGCAAGCCATTTTGTATCACAATACAAATCACAAGAATTGCCCTCGATATGATATGTATCACTAATTAATGCATACATAAATAAACTGAAAAATACACTCAAGAAAAAATAAAAACATCACTCAAGGTCTGGAAACTAAACACAACATGTCTCGATGTCATTTCCCACCAAAATATACATGTATTGATTTGAACTGCAAAGGCCAAGTTCATATGGCAACGGCAAGGTCACATTTTATTTTGTGTTAATTTGTTCATCCAAAATCTCATGCATAAAATCTGACATGTTAAAGGATGTTGACTTGACTGCTTTTCTTAATAGAATTTCTTTATTGGATTTATCTAGGTCAAAGATAAGCACCTGCTTATATTTAAATGTGGAAGGGGGGAGGGCGTTTATTAAAGCAGAATATGATATGCACTTGTAGGGGAGGTACATTAATAATCAATCTATTGGATGGGATACGAGTACAAACACAGAAAATACTCAGGCTGAAATAATATCTATCAGAACTAATCAAAATGTACAAATAGTATTACTTTTAAAAATATATTTTCAAGTATTAATAACTGCTATCTCAAAAGCGACTACAATTCTTTGAATTTTCAAAGAGTGTCTGTAGGTAGATAAAGAGTATCGAAGGAAACAGTTTGCATGCTTGTTTTTAATGCCTTCTGGGATTTTGACTCATGGTTATTTTTATTGAATTTGTCTTGTTCACTCTTGTCTAAATCCACTTTCAAGTTCTAAAGTGTTCCAAAGAATTGTGTGCATTTGACCCAGTAAGCATTTCAACAAATTTAAACATTGGCATGAAAGTCTACATCAGAAAACCGGAAGTTATTGCTGGATGGTACATTTTTTCTCACACATTCTTTCAATTTTAAATATTGCTGTTACTTTCTTAGAAGTTAAACCCCAAACCGAAACAGCACTCTTAATGAAAATCTACCTGTACCACCGACATTTTGAACACAGGCTAAGACTGGTCACATGAGCATGTAAAACTATGTAATATTACTATAATATTGAGTACTGTTGTAAAATTGTTACAAACCGACAATTTTTTTCCATCAGAATTGTATTTTGTTTTTAAAATATAACTTCTATCACAAATAAAAATCTTAAAAGAAGTCTCTTGAATGATGATGCAAATCAGTAGAAAGTCTATCATGGACTATATCCAGTTTTACATGATCCCATGATCATGTGACCAGTCTGTGTCTGGTACAGGTACAGGTGTTGGCAGTACAGGTCGATTTTTACAAGAGTGCTGTTTCAGTTTGGGATTTACTTGCTAGGACAGTAATAACAACAATAACTCTGAGTTTTCTGATGTAGACTTTCATACCACGATTGATATTAGTTGAACTATTAACCAGGTCAAATGCACACAATTCTCCCAAACACCTTCTTAAGAACCTGCAAAGGAATTTCAATGAGAATGAACAATAAAAAGTCAGTAAAAAATATCTCTGAACACAAATCCATAAAGGGAATAATTTATTTAAAGGGGCTTTGTTGTTTACTTCATTCAAATGGATAAAAAGTTGACAAGAAAATTTGTACTTTTGGATGGTTTATGATTTAGTTTATTTTTCATTCTACTATTGTCCTGGGGGCCTCAGGTGGCTGAATGGTCTAAAGCACTCGCCTTTACAGATCACTCACACATCTCACTCTGTCCGCGCGAGTTCAAATCTCGGCTTGACCAACATGGGTATGTGAGAAAGCTTGCCAGTAGCTTCTCATGGGTTGGTGGTTCTTCCCAGGTTCTTCCATGGCTCTTCCTCCACCAAATATACTGGCCACCATTTATAGCCTATCATACGCTGAAAAATAGCATTAAACCCCACAAAGACAAAGACTATTGTCCTGTATTGATAGTTCAAGTCTGTATCATGATACACTAATGCCAGAGTAAATATCGTGATTCATTGGCGTATCGATGAAATCGAGCCAGCTCTATTATATAATAATAATAATGAGCAAAATGACAATTCATTAATGATTTTTTCTGATACATTTAATTATTTGGTGTACCAGACAATTCATTAATTATTTTTTCTGATACATTTAATTATATGGTGTACCAGTCAATTCATTAATCATTTTTTCTGATACATTTAATCATTTGGTGTACCAGACAATTCATTAATGATTGGTTCTGATGTGTTTAATCATTTGGTGTATCAGACAATTCATTAATGATTGTTTCTGATACATTTAACATCATTTGGTGTACCAGACAATTCAATAATGATTGTTTCTTAGACATTTAATCATTTGGTGTACCAGACAATTCAATAATGATTTTTTTCTGATGCATTTAATCATTTTGTGTACCAGACAATTCATTAATGATTGTTTCTGATGCATTTAATCATTTGGTGTACCAGATAATTCATTAATGATTGTTTCTGATGTATTTAATCATTTGGTGTACCAGACAATTCATTAATGATTTGTTTCTTATGCATTTAATCATTTGGTGTACCAGACAATTCATTAATGATTGTTTCTTATGCATTTAATCATTTGGTGTACCAGACAATTCAATAATGATTGCTTCTGATACATTTAATCATTTGGTGTACCAGACAATTAGTTAATAATTTCTTCTAATACATTTAATTATTTGGTGTACCAGACAATTAGTTAATGATTTTTTTTCTAATACATTAAATTATTTGGTGTACCAGACAATTAGTTAATTATTTTTTCTAATACATTTAATTATTTGGTGTACCAGACATTAGTTAATGATTTTTTCTAATACATTTAATTATTTGGTGTATCAGAAGGATATATTCTCTTCTGGATCTTACTCTCATTTAACTTCAGTTAATTACCCTTCATTTACTTTTGACTAATTCATCCCATCTCCGATTTTGCTATATTTTTTTTCAAACTGAATATATTGCTTGATTTTGCAAAACTGTGCATTGCTGGACATTGCTTTCTTCATAAACTGCATCACTTATATCAGCCTTACAACCTCAAAAATACACTACACTAGCTGCCGTCAGTGAATTTCAAGGGTAGAATGTCAGACTCTGCTAACAAAAGGAAAACACTTAAAATTTTCAACTGTCGAATTTTTTACTTTTAATAACAATGACATTTGAAAATTGTATAATCTTTGCTGATTTTAGCAATCCTCAGCACCAACAGAGAAAAGGCCTGTCTCTGAAATTCATTAAATTTATCAGCTACATAACTCAAATCACAAGTGCTCAACTCTCTTATTCTTTCATTGATAAATACATTTTTAATTCACAGCTGATTGTCATGTATAATTGTTTTTGTTTGCTGAATACAGTATGGAAATGGAAGTTGCATCTATTTTCAGTAGAACCAATCAGTGCCAAATATGCTTGCACTTCAGCCAATGAAAACAGGTATTTCAAAACCATGTCAGAGGTCAACAGGCACTTGTGGTCTACCTAAAAATCAATTATTTGCTAATTACAAATAATTAGGATACCATTTGCTGTCAGATATTGCACACAGAGAAAGATAAACCTCAGCCAACCCCTGACAGCAATCAAAAATGCGGGTCAGAATAAATTAGCATTTCATCAGATTGACACTGAATATTTTTTTAAAGGTGTAAACAATGTGTAAACAGAAGTTCTGAAATGATTTTGGAAAAGCACTCAAACTGACTGTAAATTTGATAATGCAGTTTCAGTTGCCAAGATGCCTACAAATGAAATCAGATTGTTGTGAACGGAAATGACCCATGTTTGGCTCGCACACTAACCACATCTGGATTTTGGAAGGCCTTCTCCAAATAAAAAAACATTCTCAGTGAGGTGTACCCATTTAGGAGACCTGAATTAGATGCATACAATGACTTTATTAATGTCATGCATCAAAAATATACTGGAACTGGGTATTATGAATATCATAACGCAATATTTTTCGTAAGCCTTTGACCTCACGTGTATAAATTAGCATTTTCACCCTAACGCTTGTTTGAGAGGCACTCTTTAAAGATCAATAAAACCATGTGACACCTGCAATATAAGAGCCATTGTGCTCAAACCACATCATATTTCACTTTGCGCTAATGAGAGGCAGTAAGTATGCTGAGTACAGAGTTTTTCAACCGCATGGTCGGTATTTTGTCGAGTTTTGTTTCAAAATAATTATATGAGAAACTTACTGCATATTATATTGTTGATACTGTTTATTATATTATTGATAATTTTTCTAAAGCAGCCGACCTTCAAACACTGTTCAGGTCAATATCTACCATGCCATTGTGCAGTTACAGACTTGTGGATTTATGGCTGCCGACAAGGACGCTATATGTCACTTAACCCGCCTGACTCCGAGATGTAATACTCTGCAGGGTTCAATACTGAATATTGCTAGCACTGTTGCTAACATGGACATATCCTCTATGAGAAAGAACAAAGCACACACCCAAAGCCACGTCGGTTGTTGACAAACAGCAAAGGCACTTGTAAAGGCAGATAACTCTTCCAGTTATAAGGTTGTGTACGGCCTGTCAATACCGTATTTAGCTGTGTATAACGCGCACTTTTTTCACCTAATTTTTTTATTTGAAATCAGGGTGCACGTTTTATAGAAGAACTAAAAAAAAAAGTTTTTTTCCAGGTCAATCTGATGAAAGGATGAAGGCACTATAACTGTCTTCATGTGTCACATTCACTCCTTGTGAAATATTAAATCCGTTGCAAGTTGCATTGTAATTAAATTGTTTACCGGTACTAGCCTTATTAATGAAATAAATAATGCTTACACACCTTGATAGTCATGTTCTTCGATTGCTTATGTTAATAAACTCGTTTCATTTCACATCACTGTGTAGCGTTTTGTTCTGTGCCTCGACCGGAAATACATGTATATAATGACTGGTGACTTGTTCTAAAGCTGTGCAAGGAACCGCATTGCAGCGGAACGAATATGATTACCGTACCTGTACTGTTAATGTTCAGTATTCTATAATTGTGGATCTAATACATTTTGTCTTAATTTATTCTTGGTTGAACTGAAATATAATATTTATAATTGAAGCGGTGTTAGTGTTCTCATCAGAGGCACCTTTAGGGGACATATTTTTTGCGACTACGGTTTGTCTGTTACGGTAAACGCTGACATATTGTGAAATAAAATAATCAATTAATGTATGAAGTTGGAAAACATTTTTTTTTTCATTTGGAAAATAAATTTAGTTCTTAGTTTTATTTCTCATCCGTGTGGTCTTTTCAAGGTTATCAGCGGTGCTAATATATGATTACCGTACCAGAAAATGTTCAATATTCGATAACTGTGCATCGAATTATTGTTTTCATCATTTATTCTTGTTTGAATTTAAAAATAATATTTAGAATTAAAGCAGTGTTCATTTTCTCATCAGAGGCACATTTATGGTACATCTTTTTCCTGACTACGGTTAGTCTGTTACGGTAACACTGACACATCGTGAAACAAAATAATCAATTAACATATGAAGTCGGAAAATATTCTTTTTTTTTTTCCTATGAAAAATAAGCTTGGTTCTTAGTTTTATTTCTCATCTTATTTCATAGTATTTGATATATTTTTGTAACTATACAGTGATCACTGCTTCATTGACTCCGTGTGATCTTTTCACTGTAATCAGCGCCGGCTAAGCATTGATGTGCTGAACATAGTTACAATGCTTTGTCTAGGTAAAGTTCCAATTTATTTACTTTTCTTCAGAAAATAACCTTGGTTCTTTGTTTTATTTCTCATCTTAAATCATAGTATTTGATATATCTTTGCGACTATACAGTCATCAATGCTTCATTGACTCCGTGTGATCTTTTCGCGGTAATCAGCGCCGGCTTAGCTTTGATGTGCTGAACATAGTTACAATGCTTTGTCTAGGTAAACTTGCAATTTATTTCCTATTCTTTCGAAAATAAGCTTTGTTCTTTGTTTTATTTCTAATCTTAAACCACAGCATTTGATCCTTCTTTGTTACAATAGAGTGAGCAATATTTAATTGACTCAGCGTGGTGTTTTTAAAGGTAATCAGTGCCGGCTAAAGTTTTGATGTGCCAAACATAATTACGAAGTATTGTCTTGGTAAATTCTATCTAGGACACTGAGATATATTTTAGAAGTGGCATGATAGTCCAAATAAGTTTAAATACTGGACATGAACTTTCACATAGCATCTTGTATTCGATCAAACGCCAGGAATGGTGACAGACGAGGGCATATGGCGACTTTTCGAGAGTGATGACGATGAAGAGCAATTTGAGGGATTTGATGCAATAGACTGAACTCCATCAACAAAGCGAACCTTATAAAATCTGAAAGATATACTTTAAAGTTTGCAACTTTTTCATTCTTTCATTCTTTCTTTTATGATATCTGTAAAAAAAAAAGTATTGGTTATAATCGGGTGTAGCGTACGGACAGAAAAGACCAGATGATCTGTGCACTATCCAAAATGGTTGACTGTTATCGCTATGAAATGGAGAGAAATTATTAAGATTTTGAATGTATTATATCACATGCGGGTTATATGACAGAACTACGTTTTTCCCCCTCATTCTGGGTCGAAAACTGGGGTGCACGTTATACACGAGTGTGTGTTATACACACCAAAATACGGTAGTAAGGTTGGCTTAAACTTAGCAACCGGAAAAATGTCAGAACACCCGAACTGTATTGAATTGAATAATTGAGCCCTGGAAATATAGCACCATTGCGTGCATTATTGCATATTTGCCCAAAAAACTGATAGCACATGCTGTTGTAGTGAGTGCTACTTGTGACATGGATATATGACGGGACCCCCAGTCGGGATTTGACCTTTGGGAAGAAAACGTTAACTGCTGTGCCTGATAATTTTTGCTAGAATCTAGTGCTTCCATAGGGGCTGCCTAAAATATAGGCCAGGCTTGAATTCTGAATGAAACCTGTTTGATACAAAATTGTACTGGGAAATTTGTTCTACATGTGATATTGATCATAATTGATGCAATGGATTTGTTCATGCTGTACAAGCACTTGACTACCCTTTTTGAGGGTATGATACAGTCAATATAACGTGCTAAAAGTGATGGAAATGAAAAAAAAAAATCTAACTTATTAGAGTCTTTGACTCGGCTGATCAACACTGCAACCTTACAGTGCATATACAGACAAAACGGGACAAAGTGGCAATGAAATGGAACCATATTAACCCAGAGGTCTGGGGAGTATTAAACAAAAAGCATATGCTGCTGACAAGAACTTTGTGACATTGAACAGGTCTGTTAGAGCTGTAATTTTGCCTATAGTTAAACCTTGATTAACACAAAGGTTGTAACCTCACAGTAAAAAAAAAAAAAAAGACAAGAAAAATAAATCAAAATTAAATAATGTGGTACCGGATTTATTTTCTGGTGATATGATAATGCATATAATTTCACTGGCATTGGCCCCAACAGGCACTACAGGTGTAGAGTGTTCAACAGCTTTTACTCGTAAAATAATCCCATACAATATGGACACATGAATGCAACTTGTTGCCAGAGAAAGAGTGAGAGGAAAAGAAAACAAAAAAACTGACCCATACGTTCATGCATGGCTAAATATGTACATGTCTTTGAGACATGGCAGTGGCCAATAGCTGCTAATTTGATTTTACAAATATTTACAAGACTGAATTTGACAAAATTAAAACCAAAACAGAATACCAAAATGCATCACAATTTCTGATGAACAAAAGATTCCAGTATAAATTAAAGTATAAAGTAGATGAAATGTTGTGGAAAGGAACTATAGTATCTTCATAACATAATAAGGAAGAGTTTATTTCAAATCTGTTCAAAGTACCAAAACTTAATGGTAAATTCAGACCCGGCATAAATCAAAAGACTTGCGATGACTTGTGAACATTTTTAAACAAGATGCTTATTTCAATTGGTCTGGAAATAATTACACGAAAATGATTTTAACATATCCATTGATCTAAGAGATGCATATTTCAGTGTTCCAATATATGAACATTTTCAAAATGTATATAAAAATGTACAAGTTTAGGTTGAATGTGATACTATAATACCTTATAAATTTGCTTGTTTAACCTTTGGGATTTCCAGTCCACAGAGGGCTGTTACCAACATTTGAAACCACCATATTTATCGTATTTGCCGGCATATAAGTCGATGCGGAGTATAAGTCAAATTTGCTAATTTCGTCAATTTTCAATCCTTCATCCATATATAAGTCGATGCGGAGTATAAGACGAAGCCAGATCAACACCTTGGCTTCGTCACTTTCGCTAGTAACTTCCGGTTTCCTGAATATTAATGGTATCACTATGCTATTCCAGATTAATTGGGAAAATGATTAAGATGGTCTGTACACGTATTATTTATAGGTATTATTTATTGGTACATTGTACGCAATGATCTGAACTCATGATGTCAAAAAATAAGTACAACTTGTATTCTTAGAGCAACAGTAACCTCATTATCAAATTATATTTACAATAAAAACTAAAAGAACTCGATTAAGACTTGTTGTTTTTAGTGAATGCATGTATGTGTCTGTATGTGTGTGAGAGAGAGAGAGGATGAAACAACGCTATGTCAGTGTGTAAGAACGTATGCATTCAGAGCAGTTTTTACTTGTAGCTTTTGGAGAGAGAGAGAGAGGTTACAGGACGATTGTAATATGTATTGTTGAGTTACCTGATGATTGTGATCTTACTCATGTACAGGAGCATTACTGTATTCCATTATCAATTAATATCTCTGAATAAACAGTTCATTCTTGTTTTTATATCCATTATCATAAAGAACCAACTGGCTTTGCAGTGTTATTTACATTCTAATTAAATATGCCTACAGCTTTGGCCAGGTCATTCCAGTTGACACCTGCAGTAGATGTGATCAAATTAGTGAGGCTACCAATAGGGAAATGAGGCTACCCATAGGGTATTTTAATCGATCCTGTAAAGCATGTTAATGTATGCAGGACTGTGTAATGACCTGTAATCCCAGGTGCTTGCTCATGTAAGTTTCTCAACCAGTGACATCTTTTGATCTCGCCGACAGAAGTGTCAGAGCTTTGAATTCATGAGCAAAGATCAAACCAAAATGCCCCCTAACTACAGGAAGTGTACATGCACTTACTGATAAAGGGTAATTTTATTTCGTGGGAATATAGAGTTCATTGTATTTGCAACAAAAAAAACAACACAGCATGGTAAATGGTCATCTTGCGATTTAAACTAAATGGAGTCTATATGAATATAAATATTGTGAATATTTAAATATAAATTATATATCTTTGAAACTGAAGGAGTATGGTATGCATTGTTTTAATTTTCATTGACTATTTCATTACTGTTTTCTCTCTTTGACAAAAGCTTCAGCTAAAAGGGGTCAGTAATGTACATTAAGCCAAATAGCATGAAGGGCCGAAATCTGTCTGTCTGTCTCTCTTTTATTTCGATCACAAGATGCAATAAGAAAAATGTGCAATGGAATACCCATGTCCATGCCATGGTTATCCGTTTTCTAACTTGTCTATTCTACTACACACATATGTAAGCAAACTTAAACAACATATATTACTAGTGCATGCTGCTTTCGCGCAATTACGTCTGATGCACGTGAATTTAATACTCACAATCAAGTAAATATTTCGGAATCCTTCTCCATGTCGGGTCCTATATTTTTTCGCACACGATCTCTTCCCAAAAATGATAATTATTTTTTTACACTATACTTTTCGTACTTTGAATTTTTTTTTTTTATTATTTTTTTTTACGGTAAAGCAATTTCAATGACATAATTCATATATAAGTCGATTCGGAGTATAAGACGAAGCCCAGACTTCCAGGTCAAAAAGTATCGACTTATAGGCTGGCAAATACGGTATAGTTCATACAACAGGGTATTTTTTGCTCCTGCTAACTTGATGACATCATCAACATCAATATATTCCCCAATTTATGCCCAGAAAATTTTATGCTGGAAAAAGTTGTATCTGGATTTTATGGTTAAGTACAAGAGAGTGCACTTCATTCTGTCTCAGGGATTAACTGAGTCGATTTATCATTTATTTAGCTGAATTCAAAACATGTCCTAATGTATAAAAGTTTTTGAAAAAAAAAAAAAAAAAAAAGGGGATATACATTGCCATTAAGATGTCCATCAAGACATTCCTTTCTACCAGACAGCATCTTTTATTGGTTTACTAGATGATACCTTTGAACAAACTTTAAAGGAAAGAGATAAAGTGCTTGGTCTTAAATAGTACCAGAATTTTGATGCACATATAAACCTGTACGATACAATAAGGCAGAGCCAAAATGTTGATCTGAAAATACAAAATGCAATGATAAAAAGCTTAGACCCATAACAGTTGATTTTGTTATTTACACAGATGCATCCAAAGATGAGTGGTGAGTTCTTTCAGCAGATTCAAATCAACCTGTTTGTGGCCATTGGCCAGTTGAAGAATCAAATTATCATACATTAATTATACAGAATTTCTTGCCATATTTCATAACTTGCAATCTCTCTTCTGTCTGGTTCAGAATAAACTGATTCGTACTCTAACATGGCAATACATGTGCATTCTCCTAAATTAATTATGTCACTCTGTCCAGGGAAATGAATGCTCTCCCTAAATCTACACTGTACTTGGTAGTGGTCACTGCCTTGAAAGAGGTGTATAATTTTCAGCCATCTGTTTAACACGAGTAGATAATACCTGTACTGATTTGTACTCTGGAAATTTTTACAAATCTACAGAGTGTATGTTAAATAGAGAAATTTTGCTTCTAAATTTTCAAATTGATAAATTTACTTTATAAAATCCAGAACCTGGAGCATTTATTTTGGGATACTTTTTACTGTTGGTGGCATGAGTTTGGGTCATACAAATTCCTCATTTCCACTTAGTAGTGATTCTTTATGCAGACTACATAAGGTATCTTCTGTTTTTGGTACCAACTGTCAAAGTACCTTATGAAGGTAAGAAGCAGGGCTCGAAATCAGAATTTTTTTTCACTAACCCACAGGATTACCAAAATAAAATTTTTACTGATCCTGCTAAAATCAAACAGAAACCAGTTCAGTTGCTAATTCAACATTAATTATTCATTAACATCAACTCAAAACAATAACAACTGTATTGCACCAACACGACCCAGGAATGAAGTACCCCACACACATTGGTATCTCTCCAAATACTCAGTGCAGAAAGTGCACAACATCATAGCCTCTCCTGGGTCATACTTCAGCCATTTGTCTTCATGTTCCCAGCATTTCTGGACTTTCTTAGTCTCTTCTCTTGATCATATTTGCAATCATGCTCTCTCTTGTCATCATCTAATTTCTACCGTTTCAGTGGTGGCTGTGCACCTTGCAAATACTTCCACGTTTACTATTGTCACCGCACAATGCACTGAATGTTTATAAACAATGATATAAATAATAAAATAGTGTTCTGTATAATTCTGGATTATTCATCGAGTTGGTGAATGAAACCTTATCTGGTTGGTCAATACTAGTCCAGGACCCTATACCTTTTGTTACCATCAGTTATGAAATCAGTGCTTGGGGGCAGTACACAAGGCTAGTTCCATGTGTGCAAAGACGGTTTCGACAATAATTACACTAATTTACTTAATGAGTGCGCGAGTTGTTTAACATGTGTCAATTTGCACAGCAAGCATTTAGTGTACCTCATCAAGTGCAGGATGTTGGTAGATACTCAATTAACACAATAAACAGATCAATTAACCACTAAAGGTAATACTAACTCACGACCACTTCTTAACTGTTAAGATAGCAACACTGCTCCCACGGATTAGTGACGGCTGGGTTTTAATGATCCGTTGGCAAAATCACTAACCGCAGGATAGCGGATAAGCGCTAATTTCAAGCTCTGGTAAGAAAGCATATGTGTGGCCTAGCTAGGGCTTCACACCTAAACCACCCCAACCCCTAATACAGTGCTGGTGATCACCAAAGTCGCCAAATTAAATCAAAATATTCAGATGGAGGTTCATTTCAATCAAAACTACAAATCTGACAATTGAACATTAAGAGATTGGTCTTCTTTTCTGCTGATTTTTGCTTAGGAAAGTCAATGTTGACCACAATGCAATTTGTTTGCAAGGTTTACCTATGATATAAAGGACTCAATTTCTTAAGAAAATAACTTCAAGAAATGCATAACTTAGCATTAAATAAAATATGGATCATTGTGACAACATAAGGACAAAAATATTTTGCATTGCAGTGTATTTTCCGATTCATCAATTAATGTGATTTCTATAATTTTCATGGGGTACCAATTTTTATGGATTTCATGGTTGCTACAAACCACAAATTTAAAAACCCAACAAACAACAATGCCTCGTTGGAAACATTAGGACTCCTTCCCTAATCCACAAATTTATGTACATGTACCCACAAAAATGCCATTTCCTGCAAAACCACAAAATTAAATGAATTCACTGTAATCAAACATGTAAAATTCAAGCCTGAGCAAAATTTGGCAACTACCTAGGAAATTCTAGCCACCTCATTTCTCTACATGGGTGTTCTACACCCAGCCATCTGAATCAACATCCCTTTTCCACCTCCAATATCAATATCCCCATGCTCAAAAGTTGATCATACCCTTATTCCAGAGCCATTGTCCTGAATCTGGAGCAGTTTAAGACCTCCTTGTTTGACAGTCACTTGGATAGATGTTGCCTTTGCATCGAGGCTGGAAAAACAAAGAGATAATAGTTAAGAAATATATTTTTAAAAACACAAGGCCCAAGTGAGTCTGGGATTGTTCACCTGGCTGATATCGCCCCAATTTTCAGATGTAATGATACCAATTGGTTAGGTAACCCATGTCTAAGTTTCCTAATGCCAGAATGATACCAATCAAATCTGGTAATAATGAGTCAGCCTTTTTTGTTTTGAGATTATTTGTCACCAATTTTCTTATGATTTTAGCAATGGCAGAAACAGCTGCTGCCAAATTGACATCAATCATGTGCATATACATAAAAGGATTAAGTGCCAAAAAGTTGATAATTTCTGGGAGTCAAGACTTTCCCTATTAGGTCAAAGAGAAACCATCTCCTCAGTCATAACTTGGAAACTATTGAGATCACCACCTTATAACCATATATGTTCTTAATGTCCATAAAATATATTTTTCCAGGAGTAAAACTAATTTTAATTATGTAATACTTACCTGTTACTATTGCTTTGCTCTCCTTTTCAGGGCCGCTAAGTCTCCAGCCCAAGCTAAATATTCCCTCCTCCAATTATTAATTGGAGGCCCAGAACTGAAGAGAACATTATCCCAGTCTGATTCCTTGGTCACAGCCAACATACGGATTTTATTCCTCTTTTGACTTGGACTGAGAATACAGGACATCAGAGCGGAGTGGGAGGAGAGAATCAATACGTTAATAGCAGGTAAGTATTACATAATTAAAATTAGTTTTAGCCCCACAACTACAACATTTTAATAGCAATAATACATTATCTGCTACTACTGCATTGCTGAATATACCAGTTTGGCGGGCGGCTGATGACCTCAAAAACAAAAACTGGTATAAGAAAATTGCACTTACCCTTACTGTAGGAGTGTTTCTTAGTGCAATAGGCCTAACTTCATGGACTTTAATTCTCATGAAATAAAGATCGCTCTTGGTGAGGGACAGATAAGCTCTCTTGATAGTGAGAACAATCCACATGGAAATTGTGGCCGCTGAAATATCAGTAGAACCACTGTAGAGGAAGAAAGAGACGGAACCCATAAAGAATTAGGAGTATTAGAAAGGGCTGCCCTATAGGCCTTAATGGTAGATACGAAACATTCTCTTTCCTTGAAACGGAAGAGAAGAAAGTCAGCAACTGCAGTAAAAGGGGGTCAGATAGGATCAATGCGTTTCCTACTGCACCTATTACAGAAGATCCTCCACTTTGCATTGTAAACTTTGATAGTAGACTGCCTCCTAGCCTGAGCGATGCAGTTGGCAACCCTACTTGAAAACTGGTCTTGGCAGATTGATCGTTCAAGATGAGCCAAGCATGAAGGTGTGAATCTGTGGATTGTTGTGTAGGAGAGATACCCTGTACTGCACCAGCAGGTCTCTTTGTGGTAATCTCTTGGGCTCTTCTACCAACAAGTTGAGTCGATCGCTGAACCATGACCTGTTGGGACTACACATGGGCTATTAGAAAGAACTGAGACAGGGAGATCCCGACTTAATGGAGAACCTGCGGAATTATTTTGAAAGGTGGGAAGGCGTAAGTGTACAGACAATCCCACTTTACACTTAATGTGTCTCCCGCCCAGGTCCTCTGATATGGTACTGGAAAGACATAAAGAGGGAGTTTGTTGTTCAGTCTCATAGCAATCAATTCCACTTACTATCCTTCCCCACAGTTGAAAAAGTGACTCCGCCACCAACTGGTAAAGTTAATATTGTTACAACTGAAAATATATGTTAATAGTCTGATATTATCAAGATGTTGCATGAGTGAGATTATGAGCAAGATCTATGCATATTAATGTGGTAATCTTGTATCTGATTATAATGGATACATTTTAATGGTGTTTACAGTCTTGTAATTTTTCATTTAAATTCTTCAGACAGATTGAAAATATATTTTGTTATATTCTCCCCCCCCCAATCTCTTTGAAAAAGACTCTTTGAACTGATATGCAAGAAACCTTTTGCTTAAATATTTTCATAGCATTGCATTCAGCTTGATTTAAAACTTCTACACTACTTTATTTACTGTTTTCTCTTTTTTGGTATCAGATGCAAAAGTGGAACTGATCTAAACAAACCTTTCATTTTATATGTATCAGTTAGTAACAGATGACTAATTATTTTACAAGGTACTGAATCAGCCTATGTGTTGTGGAATATTATACACCTTATTTAAAAGAATGAAGGTTGCCGTTTGGCTGAAAAAAATTGACGGGAAAAATAATGTATGTAATTTTTTCAGAAGACTTTGTATGGGTAAATTGTACAAGTCTTTTTCTCCCCAGTCCTTGTATTAATTGTGTGTTTTTGTGTTCCTTTTTGCTAAATTTAAAGGGTTTTTGCACTCTGCTCAGCAATGCGGTGTTTCGGTTAAATTGTTCCTCCTTCTTAGTACCGGTGTCAGGGTAAGTATCACCTACCCTTTTTAGCTTACCTCTACTTCTATTGTACTGCCCCTGGCATTGGCATCCACAAATAAAAGCATATACATATGTACACCCTCATTCAGTGTCAACCATTCTTTCTTCCTAGGTGCTAGGCAACAGTTCTGAGTAGGTTTCATAGCACCTACCCCCAGGGGAGAAGGCTAAATTTGTACAAACATGTACATTAGGTGAACATTCTTCATAGTTTTGTGTTTAGCTCTGGCGTTTTGCACTCTATAAATACATAAATACTGTTATATCTGGAATCATAAAATTTGGTGAGGGGATGAATCTTGATGAATATTACACCCTCCTCACAAATGCAAGTCACTGTGACCTATATTTCACACTTCAATGACTGCTTCAATTTTGTAGTTTATGTTTATTTCTCAAGCTCAGTTCATGATAGATCATCAAACTATATGACTGTATCTCTATTAGAACCAAACCCTTACCACAAAGAAAGGTCAATGTGACCTACATTTCACATTTTAATGGCTTAGGTTAAGTTTTGTGTTTAGCTCATGACCAAAGAGGTTAAATTTAGCACCTTGTACATATAACTAGATTCATGAAACTTGGTGTGGGAATGCATCTTCATGAGTACTACACTCTCATCACAAAGGTAGGTCACTTTGACCTATATTTCATGCTTCATTGATTCTGGTTAAATGTGTTTTAAGTTTATTTCTTGAGCTCTGTTCATGCTAGAATCATCAAACTAAAGAATTGTATGCATCTCTATTAGAACCACACCCTTACCATAAAAGAATGCCACTGTGACCTACTTTACATTTTACTGGCTTATGCCAAATTGGTTTTATCATACCTAGATTCATGAAACTTCATCAGGAAATACATCCTGACGAGTACTACACTCTTATCACAAAGGTAGGTCACTGTGATGTATAGTTCAGTCTTCACTAACTTTGGTTAAATGTTGTGTTTAAATTTATTTATTTCTCAAGCTCTGTTCATGCTAGAATCATCAAACTATATGATTGTATGCATCTCTATTGTTAGTACCACACACATACCACAAAAGAATGTCACTGTGATCTGCATTTCACATTTTACTGGCTTATGTCAAGTTTTTGTGTTTAGCTGATTTCCAAATCTCATAGCACCCTGTAGATATATAGTTATAATTAGTCATAAAAGTTGGCAAGGAGATGTATCTTAATGAGTACTACACCCTCACCACAGAAGCAGGTCACTGTGACCTATATTTCATGCTCCACCGCCTTTGGTAAAATTGTGTTTTAAGTTTAGCTCTCAAGCTCTGTGTAAGCTAGAATAATCCAACTAGGATGATTGTATGCAGCTCTATAGGCACTACACCCTTACCACAAAAGAATGCTGCCATGACCTACATTTCACATTTTACTGACTTAGGTTAAGTTTTTGCGTTTAGCTTATGACCACTTAGTTTTTAGCACCCTGCATATACACTGTTATACCTACATTCACAAAACTTGGTGAGGGAATGCACCTTGATGAATATTACAATCTCATTACAAAAAAGGTCAATTTAGACTTATATTTCATGCTTCACAGACTTGGGTTAAATGTTGTGTTTTAAGTTCATTTCCTCAGCTCTGTTCATGCTAGGATCATCGAACTAGATAATTGTATGCATCTCAGTTAGTACCACACCCTTACCACAAAAGAATGTCACTGTGAACTATATTTCTCATTTTACTGGCTTATGTTTCAAAACCCTGTATATATACTGTTATGCTTAGATTCATGAAACTTGGTGAGGGAATGCATGTTGATGAGAACTACACTCATGACAAAGGTAGGTCACTGTGACCTATATTTCATGCTTCACTTACTTTGGTAAATTTGTCTGCTTTAAGTTTATTTCTCAAACTCTGTTTATGCTAGAACCATCAAACTGGATGATTGTATGCATCTCTATTAGTACCACAACCATGCCACAAATGAAATGTCACTATGACCTACATTTCACATTTTACTAGCTTAGGTTAAATTTTGAGAATTAGCTCCAAACCAAATAGGTTTTCTTTAGCACCCTGTATGCATACTGTTATACTAAGATTCATGAAATCTGGTGAGGGGATGTATCTTGATGAGTACCACGCTCTCATACAGAAGTAGGTCACTGGGACACATATTTCAAGCTTCACTGCCTTGGTTTCAGACTCAAGCACTGTTTATGCCAGAATCAGCAAACTAAATGATTGCATGCATCCCTATTAGTACCACACCCTTACAGCACAAGGTCATTGTGACCTACATGTAACATTTAACTGGCTCATGTTTTTGGATTTAGCATTTGACCTCATTGATGTTTTATCAACTGTATAATACTGCTGTAGGTGGCGCTCAACATATATTACATACTTCTGACAGAGTGACACTTGGAAGGTGAATTTGTTGGCAGTTGTGATATGCACAGTGGAGAGAATGTTGGCATACCCCTATGCAACTTTCATGTACTGTAGCTGAAATTGCTTTACATATTGTACTTGTGGAAATCGGGCATGATCTAGAGCAGACAGCTACCATAATAACGTTAAGTCTTGGGACACAAAAAAATTATTTGTTTTCATGTCCCAAGACTTACATGCATGTAAAATATATAAAATGTTCAGTGTCCCAAAACTTGTAGACACAAAAAAATAATAATTTAAAGACAAAATTGGAAAGATTGCCATACGTCACACAGCAGTGACCAGCTCGTTCAATTACCACGTCAATATTCTGTTATAAACTACAATGATTGTTATTATGTTATTATTTTGCATGTGCATATTTTCCGATTTCTCTGACACGATTTAAAATAAAGTTAAATACAGACTTCATAATTCACGGGCCGCTTATATTTAACGAGAGACCTGTACTGTACGGTACTTACACTGTGCAAATCGTGTTTCGCGTCACTTATATCCTTGTCTATTCCCAAAAATATTCTATGCAGATTTTGCTTTATTCATCGTTTTACCATATCGCATTCTTCCAGATCACATTTCAGCTACACATTCATTGCCGTTTCATTAATTTTGATTCATGCGCTCAACAGTTACTGTTTTTTCAGTGGTATAAGCGATCCTACAAAGTGAAAAGGCACACGTGTTTAATTATATAAAGCACATAACCAGCATAAATTCACATAACTGTCGTATATTCATGAAAGAATGATCGTAATATATGTTAAAATTCTGAATATAGATCGATTAAGAGCATCCTTGATCCATTTTAGTTTTGTGTTTCGGCTTCACAAAATGATAATTTTCCACACATTATTCATTCCGCTTTAGATTTTGGTAAGCTGGTTGTTTTGGCATCTCCCTTGTTTATAATTGGCGGATTTGTCTTTTGTTTTCACACAGCAATCCAGGCCAATTAAATGTTAAAACCCTGAAATTGGCTTGGGTAAAGAGGAATTTTGTCCGGCAGCAATGCCAGTACTTTGATGTGTGATTGGCTTCTACTGAGTAATATTAGCACGATTACCGTAGCTTAGTAAACAGGAACTTATTTAAGGTCACTTACATCAAAGCAAACTACCACAGAGTTTTTATTTTAAAAGCATTATTTCTTAAACTTCTTTATCGTATTTTAAAGATATTATTTAAGTTTAGTGCAGTGGTGCCTATGATTCGAATCCAATGTATGTACTTCATTCATCACAAGTAAAATCTTCAATGTACACGTGGTGACGCCATGATGCTAGAGTTAAAATAAACACTATTTTCGTTGTTCTCATCCTGGTATCGCATTGTAATGAATTAGGTATTTCCATTTTCAGGGAATAAAAAAAACTCCCCAATAATTACAGGAGACTTTCGACAATTTTTATGCAATAATGCATAAACTGACAATAGTAAACTAGAGCACAATAGGGAGAAGTTATTGTTGAATGGGTATAACATACCGCTAATGTTCAATTCTTGTCATCGTCTGATTAAATTATACATATTTTAATTTGATAGAAATAATAAGAAAACTGAAAAAATCAATATATTTATTGACTCTTCAAACAAATTATAATAATTTATAATGTTTCCATGTAATAATTCATAATGAGAGTCCCTTAACAACCACGAAGTCCTGTTTATTTTACATGAGGTTACGATCGATAAAATACACCGATCGATCAGTAGAAAGCAAACAAATGTTTTAGGTGTCCCAAGACTTATAGTACATGAAAAAATTGCTTTAACTTCGTGTCCCAACTTTTATAGGTCATAAAAAAATTACTTTTGAAAATTATTAAGGGTGTCCCAAGACTTATAGTGTCCCAAGACTTACCGTGATTACGGTATCTCTTTTACTACCACACTCTTACAACAAAAGAGGCTCATTGTGGCCTATATTTCATCTTTTACTGGCTTTGGTTACATATATGCATTTATCTCATGATCATGTGAGTTTCGGCATGTTATATGCATACTATCCTACGTAGAATTGTGAAACTTGGTGAGTGGATGCATCTTTACATGTTCTATATCCTTTTGTAACCTATATTTTATGCTCAGTTACTTTGTTCAAATTGTTTGTTAAAAGCTAAATTCTTGGGTGCTGTTTATGTTGCGGTCATGAAATTTGATAATTGGATGCATCTCTGTTACTACAATGCCCTTAAAACCAAAGAAGGTCAATGTGACCTTCATTGTGTGCTTTACTAACCTGAGTTAAGTATTTGCATTTATGATCACACTGATTCATCCATGCTAGACCTATATATATCCTACCCTGTTCAGAAGGCCCTTTGTGACTAAATGTGGTTAGACATACTCATTTCCATAAAGAAACTTGACTGGTAGTTCAACCAAATTCGGCATTCCTCAGCTACTATCATTCTTGAACCAACCGAAATGGCAGCCTACAATAACAAAAAGGGTAATTTCTACATTTCTTGGAAATAAAGCACACGATTCATGAAAATCTGCACACAATCGTTATTTTTTTACATGATTTTGTCCACAATGATTCACAAATTATGTGCAAAAGTTTCAATTTTAGTGGGATTTTCACAATCGCATATCCTAGATGCAACGCTGAGCATATATTCCAAGTCTGATAAAAACCGGATTAGAAATATGGCCTCCAGAGTGGTAACTAGGTCAGCCAATGAGATGCAAGTCCACCTCATTAATATGTGAGGTTATTATATACTTTATAAACAGTCCCATTAGTTTAATGTTGTTGCTACAAGTCAATATTCAGCGGTATTGACCAGAGTTAAGTAAAAATATTCACCGTCCTTGTATCGTAAACATGTGACCGCATTCGATAAACTACTTCTGACTACAGCTAAATAAAAACGGTGACGGAAACATAGAATGCTGACCATGTCATAAATCTGATGGCCATCAGAGACTAACAATGACCAATTCTTTCTACCTAACAAAAATGCTGGAGAATCAGTAGATTTAACTCTCATCCAAAGAAATATATCTATCATCCAAATTAAATAATGAAAATCTGAATACCTCCAATGACTTAAATTGCAAGGAGGAGACAAAAAAATATGATTTATAAAAATACTGACAATGGATGGCTAGTGATCGCTTGTTCCTGCTGTTAGTAAAAGAGAGAGGGAGAGAGTCAAACTGACCTTTGATACATGTATCAGTCAACAACTTCTATTTCATGCATACAATGCACTTTTATCCACTCTGACTAGCATTTTTTATTCTGTACCAGGAATTCAGTGAAACACAAGTGACTCCAAAATTAATCTATATTGTTTTTTTTGAGTTTCAATTTATGAATTCAGCATTGGACAAACTAGCAAACAACCTTGTAGCGAATGGTAATAATAACTTTACAATTACTCGTCGATACTTCGGTGCTTCCCCTACTGAAATATAGAAGTTCAACCTGATGACTCATAAAGGAGTGTATCCCTACAATTGCATGGGCAGATGGAAAAAGTTTACTGAAACTCAATCACCACCAATCAAGGCATTTTATTCATCATTGTCCTGCGAAGGAATTTCCACCAACAACTACACAGATGCAAACAAAGTCGGTCCACATTCAAATCCAAAAACATGAGCGACTATCACAATATGTATTTGCACACCGATGTGTTGCTGATCACAGATGTGTTTTATGCATTTCATGATACCGCTATGTGGGAGTATAAATGTGCACACAAAAATCATTAATAAAATATGTAACCAGAACCAAACCAGATATTGGAACCCACTCAATGTATTTAAGTATCCAATCGGTCTGGTTTGGCTCAATAGCAATTTTTAGGTATCTTGCTCACTAAAAAGTGTGAGAGGTCAATGCACAAAACCAATGTCTCCCACCTTGATTGGGAGGGGTAGGTTGTAAGAGACCCGATTGAGAGGGTCTGGGTGGAGAAGACCGAATGGTCATTGTAAAATTCCATCGACAGGTTTACTCAAACATGCAACTTATGAAATGACTTGCAAGTTAGGGTCTTTTGGTACAAAATATCATCAGGAAAAAAATCTCAGCATAAGACATTTATAATTCTGTGAGAAATGGAACTGTGAGATGGTCCAAAATTCTCCTATATTTTTCCTCACATGGACCAGTCGAGCTAACAAGATTTATCTGTTTAATTCAAATCTATATCCATCTTTCCAATATAAATAACTAGAGTAAAAAAAAGTTGAAATATTGCATGAAAAGCTATTCAAAATGCGGATTTAATATAGCCAACTTTTCTGAACCATGAACTTGATGAATAGATAAATTTGTTGGTAAAATTTTGTGCCATTAATGTCAGCTACATGTAAAAGAACAGATTATATGGAAACTGAGTAACATATTTAAATGAAATAATTACTTTATTTCAACAAAGTTGCTTTCAATAAAGCATTACCAAATATTTTTGCCAATTTCAACATCTCAGAGAAAGCAAACATTTTAAATATAGGAATTTATTGGAATTTAAACAAAATATAGAAATTCCTGAATTTATAGGAACTTGACACCCTGGTTTAGTCTTTCTATCCCACTTCTGGGTGGCTGGTTATTGTCTAACTTCTGACCTGTTCTCAATCATCTCTTTAATGGCATTTGATGGCCTCTGGATGACTTCTCCAGCTGCAATTCTGTTTACCACCACCTCATCAAGCTTTTGTATGATTCCTGGTTGTGGTATGCATGCCATTTCTGCTGTAGAAAAAGATATATTATTAGTTTTGGTTCTAATGGATACATGTATCTTACAGTTAAATCTAGGATGAATTATTTAAACCAATGGTGCACAAATAATTATTGATGACCCACTTAAATATAATGGGCACCTCCATGATGCAGCATCCAAGTAGTAAGGCTGCAAAGTTTACAGGTGTAAATGGCTTACCAGTTGTTCAGTTTACTGCCTGTAAATATTTACTAAATTGGTAACCATGGAAACAAACATGTACATGGTACCGGTACATCTGGTGCTAGCCGATGCACATGTCCAGCCAGTATGTCTGGTTTCATTATCTATATTTTCATCATGAACATATATGTAACAGTAAGAAACAATATCATGACAATATAATCCTATGGATGTTTTACTGAAACTGTCAGATATATTAACCAATGATATGTCTTACAAGCCGAATCCTCTGATAATAAGAGATAAAAGACTTACAGCAAATTAAACAATCTCAAGTTGAGCAAGGTACAGTCTGCACATTGTCAATGGCTTACATATATATAGTTGTCAGCTGTAAGACTAACATGCTGATCGGGGGAAAAAAATTGAGTTTAGAACTGGTTCAAATTATTGAGATTATTGGTACTGTATATTGTGTACACATTTAGAAATTCTGGTAAATATTGCTGCTTTACAAAGTAGGTAGTGAAACTTTCACGTCTCCTTGTCTATGTTCATCCATATTGTGAATTCAGTCAAATTTCTACGATATATATTATTAAGATAAGCATATGACTGATGCAGACTGGTTTAGCTCAACTAGAGTCACTGTATTATATGATTTCATAATTAACACATCTCAGAAAGGTAACCCATCATTCCACCTGCAAGCATGTTTTCATGCAGGATGATCTGCAAACTGCAAAAATTGCCAAAAATAATTATTACAATGATACTGTCTCAAATCAGGTAAAGAACCTTCTTTCTTATTCATCAAATTAACCATCACAACTGACAACAATCAACCTGCGAAAAGACATCAGACCATTAACAAAATCAACATAAAGTATAACAGTTTGCATACAATTGTGATAAAAATGTTATTAAAATTCAAATTTGCATCGAAATGGAGAAAAAATGTAAAACAATGCATACTATATTGAAGTTTTCTACATAAAAGCATTTATTCAAAACACTTTAATTAAGATGCCATGGATTTTCTTGGGTGACTGGAAGCATGGCCTGGGCCAATCATTTGGGGAAAAAAATTATCAAGTGGGAATAAGATTTTCACAAGTAAATTGATGATATTGGGAATTCTGCATGAGCCCACTCACATTATGATCCTGGCATATTTTTGGCCCTAGAGATCCCCCTAAGAAAATATGTTCTATCACACCACAAGACTAACTTTGTAAGACCAATCTGAGCCCAGAACTGCCAACCCCAACAAGACCTTCTCAGTAAGGTTGTCAAAATTTTTCTGCAAGTTAGACCAGTTTTCAGTAAGGTGTAATGAAATATGTACTGCTATTGTTGACTTCAAAAACATGTATTTGGAAAGTTTAGATGTGTGATCTGATGCAGCAAAGGCAAGATTATGTTCAACATAAATGTTCATGAAGCACACTTTAACCTTAATGACCTCCAGTTCAGTTTCAGAAACTACATTTCCAAACCCCATTGAGGTCAATGGCTTCTTGCTAGATCTCTCAACTTGAACTAATCTTTGGTTTTTTAATTTCACATGGTGGCAGCAACTGTCTCTCTGACCATGTATAATACTCAAATCAACACAACATGATGTCTAATAAATGTAATTGTTGACTTTCCTGCTTTCTTCCAAGCATTGCGAAGAATGTGAATATTTCTGTGCTGTCTTAACTGTTTAAGAGGCTGATTGTCTCTCTTGCCTTAAATGCGTTTTTGTTTGTTGAACGACATTTCTAGATAATGCTATAACTTAAAAGCAAAAGCTTGATCATGCAGGTGTTTTGCATTAAAGCATCTGAGGTACTCCTGTAAAGTCAAACTGGTTCCCTGACCAGCTCCATTGAAACTAAGATGAAAACCTAGACCTGAACAAAACCCAGACAAGCCAAATATCTGGATTTGACTGCAACAATCATATTTTTGAAAGCATATACAGAACTTTATGAATGTTATTAGTAAATTGAACCTTGGATGTTATATGACTGAACAACATGGGTATTATCAGTCCGGAGGGAGGGTGGGGAGGTGGGAGGGGGCAAAATAGATCAGCCTCATTCAATCCCATTTCCTATTATTAGATTGTATCATGCTCATTTATTTCAATCTATTTCATTGGCCAAGCTTTCAGCTCAAAGTGCAATTAAAATGCATTTTATTGGTGAACTGTGAAGCCCCTTATGATCTCATCATTTCTGTCCACTGCCAGCTTGGATCCAAAGTCGGGTAGTTGTATTTAGTTCAAATATGATGCTCAAGTAGTCATTTTCCCAACTTTTTCCATTACTATTTTTTTAATAATATTGGTTACCCAGATAGTACACATATGTTGGGCCAATGCTGGCAGATAATTGCATGGTTGGCTTTGGGTATATGACATTGGGCCAACATCAGATCATTCATCAATTGCCAACATTGGACACGCACTAAATGGGCCAATGATGTTCAGCGGTTGTAATCCAGACGTTGGAAAAACACTATTTGGGCCAACACTCTTCTTTGTTTGTAATTCCCATGTTGGGATATATCAGGGATGGTGTTGACTTTAAAAATGTTGTCGCCAAAAAAATCGCAAATCTCGATATTTTGTCGTTAATTTTCAAAAAGTGTCGGGAAGCAAGGAGTAAGTATTTTTCCATGTCTAATAATGTAGTAGGCAATGAAAATTGAAAAAGATGGACTATTTATTACTTTATTGACAACAAACAATACAGTACAACAGTATTACAGAATAAATCATTACACGACTGTTTTGTATGCTTATTTATAATGTTTTGCACTATTAAAATGTTGTTACATAAAAATAATAAAATCAAATGTCACACGAGTATGCGTCGTGATTTTACGGTTCCTCACTTGCTGAATGCAGTTTCAAAGTCGAAGTCTCCTTCACATTCGTACGTGCCGATTCTCATTAGATTCTCTCTCTTTGATGTACTTAACTTCAGACAAATTGGTTTGTTCCACTTAGTGTACTTTACCTATGCAAATTAGCCTAATGGGCTCCCCCTCAGCAGTGCTCAAAGGATTTGACATGACACATCACCCTAGCTATTGTGAGCCAATTCAATAAATCTCTGAAAGGTGTCTGTTTATATCTGACCGCCTTACCTTTTAATTGTCTTTAAACAGTTGTATAAACTGACCGACTTTTTATCATATTAAATGATACACTGTATCCAGTTTATTACAGACTTAGTATTTGTAAATTTCTTGTGTCGGCTGAACAGTAGAATCTTAAGCTGCCTGTCTTAGCTAGACGAGAACCATGTATATTTCAGTGTCATACGGTCACAGGGGTGTGATTGATACATCCTGTTGTGTGCCTCAAAGCCTTATTATGTACATATTTCAATATAGTTTTCTAAAGTTTCTAAAGACTACCGTTCAAGACTAGTTTTCTTTATAATATTTTCTCTTTTTTTTGCCCGCACTGACACACCAATAATCAGCACACGGAAAATCGAGAGTATGCCTCCTATGTGTATACGATTTATTGAACATAGTTTACCTCTTATAGGGCAAGAAAACCTTATACATGAATACATTTGCGTAAATTCAATTTATGTATGAGAATAAACGGTAACCTTGGAAATATTCAATTGGGATGGACCTAATCGTTTGAATGTAAAATTCTTGAAGAGTGTCCGAAAAGTATGAAATGCACTAAATCCAGATGCTGTTAATTTTGTTAACTTAATCTTAGGATGAGATGATAAACATGAAAAGTCTAACTTACGTTTACCCATTACAGTATATAGTTCTGATTGAGACTGAATTTTATTTTTCATTTACTTTGTATTTATACAGAACGATTGTTGCTTCAAAGGTAATCAGTTTTCTTTGAAGTTTCAGCAAAACTTTTTTATTTCTGGTACATTTTTCCAAAACAAAAAACAACAAAAAAACAAAAGGATTAGCGGTTGTTTGGTCGATTGTAGCTAGTCCGGTGTGACTATTGGAGTGTATTGCCGCATTCAGTACTCGGGCCAGATGTCAGCATAAGCGGTCAATATGAACAAAGGATTTGTTTATGTAACAATAGATAGATTCCAGTGCATTTTATACCAAAGTTTGTGGCTTCCTTTCATGGTGCCTTTGAATTCCTCCACTACAAACCCAAGACTGTATATACAAGTTTTAACAGCCAAAAACATTGTCGCCAAAAAAATCGCCAGATGGAATATTTTGTCGCCAATCAGGAAAAAAAATCGCAATTTGCGACATTGGCGATGCCCAGCGCGATCCCTGGATATATGCGTTAGGCGTTAAGCCAAGTTTTTCCAGGTTTATTAGTTTCTACATATAAAATAAATCACGTGGCACCCCTTGAAACTAGATCTGTAGAACCCATACGTGAGGCAGAGTACTTGTTTGAACAGTTCAGTACGTGATCATTTTTTTAAATATAAATTTTACTCTGCAGTTATTGGAATATTTTTTTTATTGTACCATGTAAACAGTTTTGTTTTCATGAATTTAGAATATTTATATTTACATATATTTGAGAATCATATTCAGCACAGAAATTACAAAAATGTTTGTGGAAACCAGACTGAATGGTTTGACTCAAGGATGGCATAAAATGCCGGGATGGTCAAGTTTGAAAGTTTATATACCGTCTATACTCATGTATAAGCCAATATCAAATGCAAACTGCATTGACCCAGATCTTCTGTCGCTTAATGCGCCAGCAGATCTGGGTCTATGCAGTTTGTAAGGACCAATCCGTAGAACAAACAACATAGACCCTGATCTGCTAGCGCATTATGCGACAGCAGATCAGGGTATATGTTGTTTACATTTGGACTCGGGTTATACACAGGTATATCATTTTGTTATCAGACCTAAGATTATTTTTATAACTTAATCGTAGTTTCTTTTGAGGCTTAAATCAGCTGGGATAGATTCTTTATTTAGAACATTACACACGTCGATTTATGTAAAAAGTCATATGTTATCATACATAACTGTCAAACATTATTTTGTTCATTGGTCCTCTCTTGGGCCAATGTGTCAAATCAATGTTGGCCCAACGGATCATCATAAAATTGTGACACTGATCAGACATTGGTTCAACTATGCTCACTGTTGGGACAATGAGCAAAATGATGTTGGGCTGACATTGGCCCAAAGTGGGTATGCTATCTGGGTAGTTCTTTAGCAAACATTTCTTGTATGTTTTATTTTTATTTCTATTAACTGAATGCTGGTTAAAAAAATTCATAACTTATAATGACCTATTTGACCTGACAGTAAAATTGTCCACTCTGGTAAATTCAGCAACTCCTTTGGTGGGAACGCAAATCAATTATACATTTTTTTTCAAAATGCGTACCCTGTATTTTAGGATTTTAATTTTAAATTTGTAATATGCTTCCCAATTAACTTTAATATCACCGTCTAATGGCAATGAAGTCAAAATAGAAAATAGAATCTAATACACCAGGGGTCACGCTACTAGGTGAAGTGGGCAATCCAAGTTGCCGACAAAATGTAAACTTCTTCTATTAGGAAAGTGAAAAGGACTTCACCCTGTCATTTTTTTTTATCTACATCCAGTGACAGTAGTTTATGGCTTTTGAGATGCTCCTTCAACCCAGCCAAGTACAGTGTATATAGTTAGTGTTAAGCCCCAGGCGAAATGAATTGCATGTTGTCTTGGCAGGTGTTCATATAAATTGCGTCAACAAAACAAACTCTTGCACATTCACTGGCATGTGTTTTAATAGCTGATTGACCAATTAAGTCTTTCCCCCCACAAGATATCGCTGCCTGATTTCCGCAAGTTATCATATGATGATGAAAACTTAACTTGTTTCGAAAGTAAATCATCTATATGTAAATAACAGTTTGTGTTTTAAGAATAGAATTTGTGAAAGCACTTTCTAAATGTATATTTTGAAGATTTTAACTGCCGTGCTTGCATTATTTTCTTCATAAAATCAGATTGAAACCGTACGTGAACCTGTTAAGGGAGTAATTATGGCGGACATCGCTGTGTCTTGGAAGTATGTCTTCATTAGACTGTCTGTTTTCGTAATTCACTGGGTACATAAATTTAAGAGAATTATACAATTCGTACAACACAAAGTGTAACTAATATGTGATAAAAGATTTAGCCTAAAAATAAAAATTGGTTGGTCAGAAATGTATGGGACAATGCTTGTGGAATGGATAAGCGCTGTAACTTAAGGTCAAGGTTTTTTTCTTACATCACTCATTTTTTTTAAAATACGAGAAAAAGTAGCAAAGAAAAACAATATCCAACCAATACACGACGTTATTATGACTACGTAGGCAAATATTAAAACCATAAATTTTCAATCCTATCAAGGGATTGTTGTAAAGAAGCTAGAGAGTGGTCATATGAATAAAATCCCAGTTTCTAAAAATAGATGCATCTACTTTTAAAAACTTCCCCTAAAAAATGAGTCAAAAGATTCACATTTCATTTAGAATCAACCCCCTCAAAATGTAGTTGTGAAGTTGAGATTACTCATCAGTGACCACTGTGGTTTGAATGGATCAACACAATAATGTTGAAGACACATGTACATGTGCTCTCATGTGCGTGTTATAGCCCACAATAGGGGTTGTTTAAACCAGTTAAAAATGTTTTTGACTGCCATTTTCTAGCGAAGAAACTAACAATAAATCAAATTTGTTCTTGAAGTGGCAGTTGCTTAAGTATTTTTACCTATTTGTAATTACAATACTGTAATCTAGGTACTCCTGTCAGTTAAAATTAAATACAATGTATAGTTTCTGCTATGCTATTTTGAAGTCATATGGCCAATATACATTGCATATTTCTCTCCATCTAAACATACACACTTTTAACTATGAATGCACTGCATACTTACAAAATGTGTTTATAATATACATACAACATAGAGAATTTTCTACTTGAAGATGAAATATTGCTTAAAATGCAAATATGCATAATGAGAAATACAGGACACAGTTCAAATAAGAGAACCAGAGCACACACACACACACAGACATACATGTATTTATTACATTTCTTACTATGCTGCCACTTCTCCCTGTTCTGCTCTCACTTTTCCCTATTCTGTCCAAAAGGAGAAGTCACTTCTTCGTAAAATTCAAGTCTAGCTTGACCCCTGATACACTAATATAAATGTACCTACCTAATTAATTTCTTACACTGTCCAATACAATGACCAATGATACACTAATATAAATGTAACTACCTGATTAATTTCTTACACTGTCCAATACAATGACCCTTGATACACTAATATAAATGTACCTACATGATTACTTTCTTACACTGTCCAATACAATTCAACAGTATAGATAGTCCTCTAAATTATCAATTTATCCTTTTGTAATTTTACTTTTAATGTTCAAAATTGACCGGAAGTACTTTAAAAAAAAAAATCCAACTGACTGGATGTACCCGCCATGTGTCTGATTTTTATCCACAATGAGACCGACTGTACCCAACATTAGCATGAACCAACAAATGACACAACTCTTACTGCCCTAAAAATACAGCATCACTTTCATGTCTACATTGACTGGCTTATCTGGGGTGTTTGATTATGCAGTTTCTTACTTTTATTTACATTTGTTGTTTAAAAAGCAGCCAATAGGAACTCTTGATACATTAAACTTGTAGTGCAGTCACAATACGTTCCAAATACGTTCTGGAAAGGAGGTAAACGATCGTTGTGAAAACTTCAGAAAGCTGAATTCCTTGCTAATAGCATCTGCACCTATTTAATATTAGGATATTTTTGAAGCACAATCATCAAACAATATATAGCTACAAGGATATATATGTGCAAACCAGAAGTTTATATATTAAAGATGGTGGACCCCATAAGAACTTCAGTGTATTGGACACTGACGTCATAGGTTTCAGCACTGAATGCTTCTGAATAACATTTTGTTGGTTGAATAATCCATAGGAAAGGAAAGGTTAAAGTCACACTTCTTCTCAGAAGGGTCTGCTCATAATTACTCACTTTTCAGCCTATTTTAAGCTCTGTGTAGTTCCAAACAGCTATCAATATTAAACTTTTCATGAAATGGTCCTTTCAAAGACTTGTTTCATGTTCTACTCATGTTTAAAACTGATGTCTAAGTTTTGAACCTCTAGCATACAATAAAGAGATACATAATGTGGGAAGGTTTTTAGAATTTGTTCTTCTTTAAAGGTTATATGATAAAGTTGAGGGGAGACCTGGCCCAGGCAAGGACCCAGAAGACTGAAGGGAGTTATAACACTAAAAGATGTACAGATCACAAACAGAACAAATTCCAATAATGGGAGACACACAAAAAGGTTTCCCTAGCTTGAACACTATTTCCTTACTTTTTCAATGCAGTGTTAAGTACTAACATCGCAACTTTTGAAACAGTGGAAGGTAGAGTATTTTTGTCATCATTTTGACATTGTTTCACTACGGACACCTGTAAATTAAAATTTTGCTTCAGTCGAAATCCATTTGATTATCTCTTTATATCAAAATCAATTGCGTGTCATAACCCTTTACCTCATGTAAACACTTTTGGACGCCTCTACCCCATTCTCATGGAAGCGCTAGTGGACGCCTCTATACACCCGATTTGCATGGAAGCGTGTTTTGATGCCTCGACACTATCCGCATGGAAACATGTTTGGACGCCGACAGTAAAAATCTGCCATTTTGAGCTGGTTTTCGTAGTGCCACCTTTGGGGAAAACCCCCTATTAGATACTACAGGCATTTAGGTAAATGACCATTATGTCAGATCATGTAGTTGCTATTTAAGATCTAGTCGTAATCTGCTATTTAAAGTAACTAGGTCAGATTCTCCACTCTCAAAAATGAAGGCCGCGGATTTCATTCAGCACTTTCTTGAGTTTGGATTATTAGAATTACAACTATGAAAGCTTCAATAAGTCAGATATCGGCTCCGATGTCAATGTAGGCAACACTGATTTTTGAGAATTTATCAAATTCTGATGATTTAGCGATGTAGATATAGACAACGAACTGATAGAATTCAAGGTTGAGAAATGTCAGCTACAGTTGGTCACACTGCTTCAATGACTTGATGATGAACGAGTTCTCCCCATGGGCGCACGTCATCTCCAGCTAATTATCATATTAAATGTATGAATTCGCGCAAGAATCTCTTTGATCCACTGTTTTGTTTTGTTTTTAAATCCAGATTTAAAAAAAAAAAAAAAAAAAACATACATCTGTTTAGAAACATAAACTGTGATGTGACTTAATTACACTCATTGCTTTGAATTAAATCTTTATTTGAATTATGATTATTTTTGTGCACAAAAACTTACCACTCCCCCGCAGGCGAACATGTTATCTCCAGCTAATTATCGTATTCGATGTATGAATTCGCGCAAGAATCTCTTTAACATTTATTGTTTCTATGATTATCAAATGTTTTTAAGTTTGATTCATGCAATGCTGTTACTAAGGTGCAGAGAAACACGACCGAAAAAGGCTGCCGGAAAAAACATAATAACTCCCGGAAAGCACCTTGAAATTTTATAAAGTGTCATATTTCATGCATGATTATGTAAGCAGCCAATATTTCTATGATAATTGGTCTACAGCCAAAATGCTTCCGCAATAAATGTTCTCAAACTTTACTAATTCTGGGTCACTGAGAACGAAAATGATGCTTAAAATTGTTGATTGGCTCTAGTTTTAAAGATATGATACTGGGTCAGTATATATGACCCTTGACTGGGAATGGCGGACAATAAGTGAGTTATAAAGGGAAGGGATCTCAATTTAAACCAGAAATGACTAAAATACATCTTTGACTGGATCTATGAATAAATCTATGACTGGGTTTGGACAGTACTTGCTTTTTAGGCAAAACAATGAATGATGCTATCTGAAGCTGGTATTGCATCATACATGATATGAATTGCATCATGTTCTTCCTAGAAGTCATGGATGATGCAATCATAACTAAGCTTACATCACTCTGCTGAAGAAATTGCCCTATATCAGCTCTACAAATCATACAGTGTCGTGCTCTCTTATTTGTCAGTGTTTGATTTTGCAAAGGGACACATTTCTGTTTAGCCAAAGTGAGCAGAGATGCCTCATACTTGTGTGAACAATGCAGATAACTTCTGCTACGTTTGTGGTGAAGTGACTTTTGCATCACAAAAGCGCAGTATAACCACTATGGTTAAGAAAGCCTATCACCTTTATTTTGGCTGCAAAATTGGAGATCAGGACAAGATGTGGGCCCCATACATCTGCAACACTTGTGCAACAAATCTTCGCCAGTGGTTGAACAGGAAAAGGAAATCTATGCCTTTTGCAGTGCCAATGATTTGGAGAGAGCCAACAGATCATATCAGCAATTGTTACTTCTGCATGGTGCCTCCAGTTGGGAAAGGTGTGTCAAAGAAGAAAAAGTGGACTGTGCATTATCCAAACATTCCATCAGCTATATGCCCAGTACCCCACGGAGAAGGACTGCCGGTTCCTGATGCACCAGAATCATTCTCACTTGAGTCAGATGAGGAAGAGGAAGAGGATGAAACTTCTAGTCCTGAACCATCAATGTCACATGACCCATATTTTCTCCCATCCTCCTCCTCTGAAACACACCTCATAACACAAGGTGAACTGAATGACCTTGTCAGGTATTTGGAACTACCCAAGAGTAATGCAGAGCTGTTGGGCTCCAGACTACAGCAGTGGAATCTCCTGGCAGGTGATGTTAGGGTTTCCATGTTCCATGACCGTCAAAAGGATCTTGTACCATTCTTCTTCATGGAAGGTGATCTTGTAGCCTGCAACAACATCGATGGTGTGATGGCAGCCCTCAACATCATTCATGATCCAGATTTCCAAGGTTAAGTGAAACTAAGATAAAGAAAGGTGTCTTTGTTGGTCCTCAGATTCGTCAACTTCTTTGAGATAATGCATTTCACTGTGCACTGCGTGGCAAGGAAAAGTCAGCATGGAAAGCCTTCCATTTAGTGGCAACAAATTTCTCTGAAACAACAAGGCAGACAACTACAGGGAGCTGGTGGAAAACCTCCTCAAGGCATACAAAAGCCTTGGTTGCAACATGTCACTAAAGATACATTTTTTGCACTTTCATCTTGATATTTTTCCACTGAACTGCGGAGCTGTGAGCGACGAGCAAGGCAAGCGATTTCACCAGGACATTGCAACAATGGAGAAACGCTATCAGGGCAAATGGAGCCCATCAATGCTTGCAGACTATTGTTGGACAGTGACAAGAGATGCTCCATTTAATGAATACAAGAGACAAGCCAAGAAGCGCCGCGTAGACACTGAATAAGGACTAAACTATGTACTTATATTTACATAATAGTTTTTTGACTTTTGTTTCAATATATTTTTTATTTATATAACCCTTTTGCTGTTTTTTAAAGTGTTACATAAACAGGACAGGTGAAATATTATCATGTAAAGCAACCATAAACACATGAAAAGACCTAATATACATAGACGTAAAATTTAAAAACTTAAATATCTTGTAAACAGTATCCAATCAGTTGTTTTAATTGTCATATTTGAATTCAGCACATCAAAATTCCTAATAAATAGCACATTTTATCTCTGAAGCAGACGACTTTGAAAAAATTGTAGACCAGTGTAATAATCAGTGTTGCAAGTTTGATCAGTCAAGGGACATGCTGTTACTCATCTGCCATGAAATGCGACTGAAAATAAAATAAAACATCTCTCTGTTTTTTGGTGTTTTTCCAGTCAATCTATGCACAGTGTAAAGGACATGACTCCTGAATTTTTTATATATAATATTATCCACTTTTTTTCCAATACCCTGAAGGTCCAAGCAAAAAACAGTCAACGAAATTTCAATTCAGTAAACATTCTATTTCTAATGAACTAATTATAAAAGGCAAGAACAAAATCAATCAAGGTTTATAATAGTAAAAAGAATCCATTCTAATAATCCGTAATGATACGCAAGCATTCATTATCGGCGTGTGCATTACCAATGATTAAAAAGATGATTAGAAGAGTATTATTCAATCATAGATCAATAAATAAACTTCATTGAACTAATAAAAGAACAAAATCAATACCATGTAAAAAATAAATTAAATTTAGTGGGGGCGTTTTTGTCATGATGCGAGTTTGAAATGGGGGCGATCTTGAAAAGTGGGGGCGTTATTGACGGGGGCGATTTTGCAATGGGGCTTATTGACATGTATTCATTGAGAACAACATCGCACTTGCGTTTAATGTTATGATGTGACCGAAATTACCCGTGTTTATCCTATTTCAACATTTTGACCTTTTTTAAGATTGATATGTACCACTGATGATTCAAGAAAACTGGATGTTAATGCAACGCTGAATTTTCAACATTTCTAACGTTCTCCCATTTTCGCGCTAAACATATGTGAGCAATTATTATTTCCCTGTGGAAGAGTCTTTACAAAGGGACAATATTCAAACATTTCCATGGATACAAAAAAACTAGTTCTGTAACAGATTCTTGCGCTCCAACCTTTTTACTTATAGAAAGACTTGAAATATCCTAATCAATTTAGTCTTTCCAGTCTTAGTCATTAATTTGTCTATAATAAAGATGTTCATGTCTCCACGTTTAACTATTCAAACGAGTTCTTTTAAAAATTGTTTTGGATCTATATTCTTGTCTTTCACGACAATAAACAATATGGCGGCCCTGGTGTGAGACTGCTTGTCCGGTTTGTATTTGTCCAAAACAATGTGACAAATAGTGATATTCCTATATAAAAAAAACCAATGCCAGCCGTTGAAACTTTAAATAGCCACCCTGGGCACACTTTTGCGGACCCAGGGCAGGGGCTTCTCATCGACACCATGAGATTGGAGGAGCCGAGAAAGCAGCAAAAGGTTCCAAACCACCTGCTCGAGACAAGTAAAATGCTAAACATTTTTTTTTTTAATGTATCTTTTTGATTTTCTTTAATTTTAAAGTGTTGGTGTCTCTTGTGAAATATTGGACAAGGAGACACATTCCCAGATTGCTATTTACGATGGTACTATCCAAGATTTGTCAAATAACATTACGGTGTAGATAGTCCGACAATGTAAGACCTCTGCCATGATATTGATGTTGTTTGGGACGGCATAAATATCTGGGTAGATGTCTTATATTGTATGACTTCAGTGTAGATAGATAAATACTGGAACCGGGAAAGAGTTGTCTTGATAAATATCGGGGTAGACGCCTAGTCCTACAATGTAAGATGTCCACGAGGATATTTATGATATTTGGGTGCAATATCTTATGTCCAAACAAACGTTGTTGTGTAGCGTGTTCCCCGGTCGACCGATAGGGGAATTAGAGGCCAAATCTTCAGGAATATTTCACACACTTGGCAGCCCATATTGACACTTGTCTACAAATTAAAGTCTAATTGCTTTAGTCGGACTATGCTTACTCTGATGTCTTTTTCCTAACAGAATCAAATTCTGACACAAGCTAGTGGACGCATTTTCAAGTTCCACTGACATACATTTCAGTTGGTTAAAATGTAAGGGGAGGCAAGGAATGTCAAAGTCATTAAAGGAGAGATAAGTTTCTTGAATGTAACAAAGCTATATAATCGCTTTTATCAACATTAATATATTTTTTTCATTTCATTAAAGAAACATACTCCAACTTAAACCAACTTCTTGGATCTAAATTTGTCCCTAATTTGACCCAGATATAGTTAATACTAATATTAGTGCCCCTACCTTCTCTGTCAATGGGGTAATAATTGGATCAATGGAGCAGCCAGGTGAGATTCACACCTGGGTTTTTTTCCCCACACTTTTGCTCATGTTCGTGACAATAAAAACTATTACAGACTGAAGTCTCCTTAGTTTATTCCAGCTAAAAACAAATGCATGGTCTTACCAAAAACGACTCTAAGTGTGCTCTAAACAATCGAAACATAATAGGCCACCATTTGGGATGAGCACAACACACAGACAAAAAAAGTTCCATGTCATATTGATATGCTCATGCTTAGTAAGAAGAGACACGAATTGTTTGTTAACTTTGACTGTAATTTTGTTGCTTCATTAACAACTATAAGATCACTTTGATTCGTTGCTAGGATGTAGTATGCAATGAGCTAATACCAAAAACCATTATTCCAGCTTGGAAACCAATTGTACAATTAGTCCACATTTCCTCTGACCTTTCCCACTCCATTTTAGATATTTTGACATTTATGTTGGGGTGTGAGGTTAGAGCACATTGCCTAACAAAAAGTTGGAATTCACATGAACCATGCGGTGTCAGTATAGGGTAGCCACTTACTACTGGGCCTAGCAAATTTAAATGATCTTACATTGAGTCCTACCTGCATTAAATCAATAGGAAGATAATTATCTTCTCAGAAAGTTTAAGTATAATATTCATTATGTCTTTAATTCATTGACAGAGGAGACAAAACTAGAGCATTGATGAAATTTGACCTGGTACTCTCCATTTTGCATTGCTAGTCACATGACTACCCAAATCTTGCAGCCTACATGTCCATGACATCAGAGTTCCTATTGTCATGTGATACCAGCAAAAATCCCTATTCCAATGTTGTTGTACAAAAAATTCAAAATATTAAATGAAATTCACGTAATGTTTGTGAAAAAAATGAAAGGACACATAATTTTCAACATATTTATTCCAAGAACAATTACCAGAAATCATTTGCTGTCACAGCAACTGGAAAAACCCAGATTCACCATGCAGAGAGCACATTTCAATGCGGTTTTTGTTGGTATCACATGACTACTGCATTGACATGCTCTCTGCATGATGCAAGGGGACAAAACCATAGTCAATTTGTTTGCATTTCGTTCCTATAATTGGAATTGTACTTCGATGTTAGAGATTACATCATATCCATCATCAAAAAAGAATGTTTACATGCAGTTGACACTGATTTTATAAGGCAAAAATGCAGCATTTTCCCAGGTGTAGTCAGCCCTCAAGGTGTGACTTAGGTGTCAATAAACATTTTTAAGGTGAGTTAGGGGTTTTTATATTTTAGTTGCAAATATTTAAGTGACACCCACTGCAAAGGTACAACCACTGACCATCTTGTAGCAAATGCACCAAAAAATGTGCGTGTAAAGTGGACATGCATGCACAATCATGGTACACCTCTCCCTTGATAATTCACACACAATGGGGTCCCAAAACATAGACTGCACTATAAGTGAGGGCACGAGTTACCAAGGGACCTCAACAAATGTAAGAAGGGGATGCCAACCCCGCTGGACATCGAGAAGACTCCGGGGGGGGGGGGGGGGGGATAACAGGGCTGTTTAATGGTTGATTACTCGTTTTATAATCACGTTGGGAATGATTGTCTATAAGAGCTTCTTCTAATGAAGTTGTTCGCTTTTCTGTGTAAACTACCTTTATTTTCAAGATACCCAACCTCTGAAAGATCGTTAACAACATTACTCCAAGACATTTCATCAACCATCACATGTATGTGAAAACATTGTGTGTCACATCACTGCTTTTTGTTGTGGTTGATTCACAACAAAACAAGATTACTTTTTTTTTTAAACTAGGGACATTTGTTTCATGAAACAACTATCAACGTTGAAACTTTATTTTTTTTCAATATTATTAATGTTCTATTAGTAAAATATTGATGCCATGATTTCATTGCAAGTAATAGTGAAACTTCTTCTCATCCTTGGAGAAATCTCTGAGTGCCAATTTAGGAATTTTAGTTCACTACAAACTCTGAGACTCGCTTCTCCATAATAAACCAGATCTGCAAAACAAAGCTTTTTATTCACCAAGTACTCATTTGCTTGGTTGCCTTATTATCTTTGATCACATTTGTGAATGAGTGGGCTAACTTAAGGCTGTTTAAATATATCACTTATATAATAATATTTATGACAGTGTTGGATTGATCAATTGAAACGAGTTGATATCACACACGACTGTGACTGACAACTCTTACGCAGGTAGGATTTGCATGCCTTTTTACCTTTCTTTTATTCCACCCCCTTTATTTGATTTGATACAAAAGACATAATTAATGTGATAATACAAAGCAGGTCTGCTTTTAAATGAGTGTAATAATACAACAAATACTTCTGCAAGTCAGAGATCAAAACATGGTCGGCACTTAATTAGGTTCTTACAGAAACACTTGTGGACATAGCTGTGATGGTAGAATAACATTTTTCACATTAGGATACAAGAGGGCGTATTGCATTTATGATTTGTACACTGAAACCAAATTAAAAGATAGAACTAAAACACGAATTTCACTTGACAAAACTTATTTAATTGATATTTATTTATTAAAGTGTTGCCACCAGTAGGCATTAGTGACATTTTCATTGATCGAAATTTCATAGAATATTGTTATTTACAGTGTACTGAGAATGTTGTTTGGAAAGAAAATTTAACAAAATATACGACAACTTATTAAAAGTTTATAATTTCATAATGTTGATTCAAATTTCCAGGTCCTAATCACCGTTTTTGACAATAAAACTAGCGATCTATCAAGGTTTCATTTACCAATTTTGATCATAATTTTCTTCACGTTCAATAAATAGGGGCCAATTTTGGGGGTATTCCAGTAAAAAAAAAATGGGATCCACGTCCGTCCCCGCGTTATAAGCATTTTCACAAGTTATCCAGGCGCAAGTTATTGAGGGAGTGGTGTAACTGGTACATCATGATAACTAGTCACTAGCCAGTAGTCTCTGTAAATTCTTCAAATTATAATTGTTATGATTTTTTGGAGACTGTTGTTTATTTCAGAGATCTACACCCAAGTGACACAAAATGCTATGGTCCAAGCTAAACCAGCAGTTATACACTTTGGTGGATTTGAAGTGGAAAACAAACAGACAGCATCTCTCAGCATTGTCAATGTGTCAACTGAAGTCATAAGAATGCATATCATATCCCCACAAACCAAGTATTTCAACATTAAGTACCAGAAAACAGTAAGGATCATATTTTCATGAACTTTGCAAGGATGCTGAATTTACAAAATTCTTTTCACAATAAAGTCTGTAATGCAGTGTAACCTACGTTAAATTAATCCTTATTGCATGAATATTTGTATAATGTTATTATGTGCGCAAGAAAATCATGATATATTAGAGAACTGTATATTTAGGGGAGAAATTCCCCCCACTATTCAAAACAAGGGGGTGTTATTTTTAAGTATAGGATGGATTTAATGAATACATAAATTTAGAGTTTGCAAATATGATGGGCAAATTTAACACAATCAGTTCATTTTTTGGTACGTTTTGATGAGAAATTAGCATGAATCTCGCAATCACATGACCTAGAATAGACTTTGAAAAATTAAATGAGTTTAAAATATCCTGATTTTTTTTTTTTTACTATCTTATTTTCTCATCATTGGTCTTTGCACACATGTTTATACCCTTACACTCTATTGATCTTGCTGATTGTTAAAGTAACTGAAACTACAAAGTAGATCAAACAAATGATTCGAGTTGTTCAAATGCATGTAATGAAGATTGTCTCTTTAGAGCAGCAAGTCAAGGGCATGCTACAAAACATTTGTTGTTTAGATAAAAAATGCTTTTTACATTTAAAACTCCATTTAGCCAGAATACCAACCAGTGTTTTATTGTGACCCAAAAACGGTGAAAACAATCAATTTGTCATTTTGTGAAAAATGATATTTTCATTGGTACTTTAATTGGTGGATTTGGGAACTGTGATACAGGGAATAAAACTAAATTTTCTGAGCACTTGCCAAACAAAGCAAGTGACTTGTAACATCCACTTGCCTGGACTATTTTCACACTCGCCCAAAGACTGAAACAAAGAAAATACAGTAAAGTCTCCTTGCACTCAGTGCCTCATAAATAAATCATGATTTGTCATTATTGATCAACCACGGCCAACCTGCTCGCCATTTGGGAAGAAATACCCTGGTTCTTTTCTTTTCATATTCTTCCTTGTTGCTTCATTTTGTCTGTGCAACTTTTGTTTTTGCAACAGGAGCTTTTTGCCCAGAAATATGTCTCTACATATTTACAACACTGACTTGGTAAAAAGTCCTATCATTGCAAGTCATTTATAGTAGGATATCACCAATTAGTTGCTTTGTAGAATTAAACCAATCACATATCAGGTGAATGCAGAGATGAAGAGCAGCAAGCTACTCCATTGTTTCATACTTCCCAGTCAGCAACAATTCTGTTATTAATAATCAACACATGAACACAACCTGTTGCCGCATTTTTACTATGGAAAAAAAAATGTTATTGATTGTTTGAGCGAAATTGCAGAAATATAAAGTGCTAGAGGACACATTAGAAATGACCTTTAGCTGAATGAGCCAATCACCAAACTGAGCAAGTACAGTTCAAGTTCTACCGACTTTCCATGGTGAGCAGACAAGTGCTAATTTTACACCCTGTCTTATTGTTTTTACAGCAGGATCATTATTTGTTGGGTCTTTAAATTTGTGATTTGTAGCAATCACGAATTCCACAAAAATTGGTACCCGATGAAAAATATTGAATTCACACATATTCATGAAAGAATAAATCTACTTAACTGCTTTTCAGGAGAGACTGGTACCAGGTCTTACCATTGAATGTACAGTAGAGTTTACCCCTGATGAGTGGAGGTACTACTATGACTGCATTCGTATTAACTGCCCAGTAAGTCTCTTTCACATAATTTGATGGATACTAGTTTTTGTCACATGCATGGTGAAATCTTTTCTAAAGCTGATTGTTTGTTAGTTGTAAAATAAATCCTTACAACTTACCATATATACTTGCTTATAAGTCAGGTCCAACTGCAAACATAGACCTTGATCTGCCAGCACATGATGTGATGGCAGATCTGGGTCTATGTGGTTTGTAGTTGAATCTGACTTTTATGCGAATATATACAGTACTGTATTAAATATAATAAAAGCATTGTGCAACTTAAAATATTACTATTTTGATAAATTTTATCGGGCTAAAGTTCATCATAATAAGCACACATGATGTCATATACAAGTTCCCCCATCATGTGTAACCTTAAGTCGTCACATTAGCACCAGGAACATTATCTCCCTTTGTGTTTGGGGCTTTCTGCTTTGGAGGTGCATTCTCACCCTATATAAATAATATGAAAGATCTCTTTTTGAGACTGATTTAACCTACAACTTTAAGTGGTAAAGATACACCAGGCATGAATTTTGAAAAGTTCCAAGAAAATCATGATGTTCCAGGTACATGTAGGTTTTAGGTAGGTTTTAAAAGATGCTTCCATTCCACGAGGAATGCGCATATTATGTTGAATATGGTATTAAGTACTCTTAATGGCTCAAATGAGGACATATATTGGTCTTTTCGGTGGAGAGAACTGGCCTGACTGGAGATCATAAAACTTTGAGTTTGAGATTGAGTTTTCACTCTCAGCTAATCAAAATTGGCATTACAACAGTAAAACCCTTTGTGATTGGCTAACACAAAATCTTAAGCTCAAACTCAAGCTCAGAAGTTGTATGATTTTCTGGAGAATCCAGAGGAAACCAATGACCTTGGATGGTAAACCACTTAGTTGACATGTTACTGAGCCTGGGATAAAACCTGAGACTTCAGAGGTTCAAGGAGCACTGTGCTATCCAGGTTCTGATAATGGATGAAGAAATTAGCTACCTATTTCATGTACATTTTTTGCATACAAATGTTATAGCTTCTCTATGTTCTTCCATAAATTTGTTCCATTTGTTTATCTCTAATTACTATTGGCATCCCTAAAACAAACAAAAAATTAACACAAAAAACAAAGACAATAATTACAGTGCCAATGAAGCATTGTCAGTTGTTAGGAGATAACAGTTATATTCATTATTCCAACTTTACACTGGTTCAGAACTAGGATACACATGTATTCTCTCAGAATCTCACCCTGCCTCATCTTATTTACCATGAAAAGAAAAATGTAATTTATTTATGCCCTGAAATATATGCATTCAAAGGCATTTTCTCAGGTGTGTATTCATTTTTTACAAGAAAACTGCCTCATCCTCATATGTTTTCTAAAAATGCAACATAAAGATCATCTTATGTATATCTCTTGGTGGATATGACTAAAATCAACTGATACAATATTGTAGAGATGTTTGTGAGAGCATACGAATACAATTTCAATGAAATACACACAAGTTACCTACTTATTTGCAATGATTTGTTTGGTGGAAATTATCCACAACTCATGTATAAGCAGATACCAACTGCAAACTGCATAGACCCAGATCTGCCATTGCATAATGCACCGGCAGATCTGGGTCTATGCGGTTTGTAAGGACTAATCGGTAGAACAAACAACATAAACCTTGATCTGCCGGTGCATTATGCGATGGCAGATCAGGGTCTACGTTGTTTTCATTTGGACCCAGCTTATACGTGAGTGTATACGGTATCCTCAATTACACAGCTATTGACTGTGATAACCCAATTAACATGGACAACAGTCATAGGCAAATGAACCTGTGAAAAGACATGAGTACGAAGGATGTGTATATAATAGTTACGTGGTTAATCTTGACAAATTGATACTGCATGCTCAGCAGCTTTTGATATACAAGAGTCTTACTTTTGAAACTGTGTGCCCAAAGTTCACATTGCAATGTAAAATTTAGAGTTCAGGTCTCGTTTATGAGCATCCAGGATGCAGGAATGCACTCTGCTGCGAGCTCTGGTTTATAACAGCAGGATAAATATGGTGGACATTCTATCACAAATTTCTAAAAGTAAATGATAGGTATTTTATTTGAATTTTTTTTTTTTTTTTTAAAGTTAATTAATTCATTGCAAATAAAAAGGAACACTCCACATGTTTGTCATCTTAGGCCTACTTGAGACCAAATATGACCTTCAATCCCATTGGACAAATTATTTTAAAATCATGCTAAATTACAAATTTGGATAATTTACTCTTTGAATTTTAGTTTCCCAAATAAAGCATACTTTGTTAAGAATATTTCCCAAAAGTAAGGGGCTGGGCCCATTGGAAAGATGTTAGGGGGGAAAAAACCTGCCACAGTGAAATATTTACTTGATACATAGACACATTCAGTTCATCTTAATGATTAACTTTTTACCTACAGGGGGAGGAAAATCTGCTCATTCCAATCCATGCATATCCTGTGATGAGCACCAAAGATTTTCCACAGCTCTTCAACTTTCCTCCAGTGCCTGTTGGACATAAGTAAGTACATACTATGTTCTTGATGAGTTGTTAGATATTAAAGAGGTTTTTGTATGATAGCTTTTACATTCTCTGGAGGGAGCATACGCATATTTTGTTATCCAAGTCCTTCATATCTTCATACATCTGTCCTATACATAATGAATTTTGTTTTTCCTCAATAATGTTTGAAGAACTAGAATAGAAACAGATTTAGTATGGAGGTTAGCATCAAGAAAACCTAGATCAGTTTCAGTTGTCATAAAATGTTTTGTTCTTGTCACAATCTGACACACACACACATACACACACACACACACATATAAATATATATATATATATATATATATATATATATATATATATATAATGTTGGACTTTTAGTATAACAAAGCAATTATCAGCTGTAAACTTGAACTGAAGAGGATAAGTAAATCAGGATAATATGAAGCAGTCAGATTTTAAAAAGATATTTTATGAACTGCATGTAATCAGTCTACTAATGGAATTTTAAGAAGCCAGGATGGAAGATTTCATTACTAACATGCAAATACCTGTGCAAGTTTTTTGAAAGTTGTCAGCCTGAATATTATCATGTATATCAGCAAGGGCTTTCTACCACCACCACTCACCCTCCCCCCCCCCCTTCTTCTTTCCAGTCAATATCACTTATTTTACAGGCTACAAGTTTACCCAATAGAGAACTCAAATTCAGAAAAATAACAACCTCTTAATGAATATAGCCCATGTCAGTTACATCTACAAGTCAGGTCCAACTGCAAACAACATAGACCCTGATCTGCCATTACATAATGCACTGGCAGATCAGGGTTTTTGTTGTTTGTTCTAATGACTACTCATAACAAACTGCATAGACCCAGATCTGCTGGTGCATTATGCAATGGCAGGTCTGTGTCTGTGCATTTTGTAGTTGGACTCAACTTGTAAATGAGTGTATACGGTACTACTGATTTTGAAAATGAGTATATACAGTACCACTGATTTTATAAATGAAAATATCAAGAGTTAGAGTGAATGGATCGCTGAATGCAGTACATTGTTAATGCATTGTTTTTCCTTCCCTTCACCATTCATATGAACTTGCATTTGCTTGCCAAGAAAAAGAAGAAGAAGAAGAGTAGACCTTTGTATTCCTGATAGACTGTTCAGCGAAAGGCTCCTTTCACATAGTCTTGAGATGCAATAGATTTACAATATTAAGAAAATTTGCAGTTAATACAGTGAACTTCAGCTATTAGCAGTGGGTGCATCACAAAGGGTCCTGCCCATTACAGTTTGCTCAACAGGGCTTTAAATGGAGGTACGGGCATCAGCGGCCATAATTCTTCTAAATGATGATGCAGAATGCTGAATATTAAACTGATTCAATGTCTCATCAGTGTAATGGTGCCAGCCAAATTTGGTTGAAATCCAACAGTGCTTGGTAAAATAATGCAGCAGAAAGCAAAGTCAGTAGGATGGACAATCATGGGGTATAGCTCCTGTATATGATGTCATAAAATGCTGGAAATTGAGCTAATTCTAGATCTTATCAACATAAAGCCACATGCCAAATATGGGTGAAATCCAACAAACCTTGGCAAAGTTATGCTACAGAAGCCAAAGTCAGGAGGATGGCAATCAAGGGGCATCACTCCTGCAAAGGATGTCATGGAATCCAGGTAATTTAACTAATTCAAGGTTTCACCAATATAGAGCTACATGCCAAATTTGGTTGAAGTCCAACAATCCTTGGGAAATTAATTTGCGGAAACAAATGCTAGTGGGATAGATAATCAGGGGCCATAACTCCTGTAAATGGTGACAGAGAAGGCTGGAAATCAAATTATTTCAAGGTCCTATCAATATAAAACTGCATACCAAATTTGGTTACAATCCAACAATTTCCAGTAAAGTTATCTTGCAGAAACCAATTTGTTGACAGACAAACAGGTGGATGGATATGATTACTATAGAGCTGTACCAACTTCAGTGAATGGGACCCTAATTAAATTTATAGTAGTAACTATCTCAGATTGAAAGCAGCAAGAAATGCCATAATATTGGAAAAGAAAGAGGGTACTATATTTGTATTTAAAAGTAGCAACAGTTGTACAAAAATGTATATCAATAGGTAAATCATATCAGATCATGACCCCATTGTATTTTAAACCTTTTCTTTTGTGTTTTGGAACACTCGGTGTTGGTAATAGAGTATGTGTAGCATCTATACACATTATCTTTACAAATAATTGTTATCAGGATATAGCATAATGCACTGGCAGATCTGAGTCTATGCAGTTTGCAGTTGGTATAAGCATATACACGAGTTTATACAGTTGTAGTCTCAAAGTGGTTTGATGGGTTCCTTTAAGTACAACAGTTCCCTTCACTTTCAGTATGCTTCTTGAAATTGCATGGTGAACCTCATTGACAGCCATTTATCTCACCATTACCATAATATGACACCCAGCTTTGAGATGCAATAGATTTACAATATTAACACCCATATCTGCCATCACATAATGCACCAACAGATTAATGTCTAACCTATTAATTTGAAATGATACCATATATACTTGCTTTTAAGTCAAGTACAACTGCAAACTGCGCAGACCACAATCTGCCATAGCATAATGCACCAGCAGATCTGGGTCTATACAGTTTGTTAGGAGTAAGCAGTAGAATAAACAACATAGACCCTGATCTGATGGCACATAATGCTATGACAGTTCAGGATCTTTGTTGTTTGCAGTTGGACTTGTAAGCAAGTATATTCAATAAGTAAAATGTACCACATAAACCCTGATCTGCCAGCACATTGTAAAACCAGAAAACTAGGTCCACACTGTTCACATTTGGGTTCATATTATGCTGGAGTTTTATACAAAATTAAGGAAAAATTATGACATTGTTTGTCAACTTTCACATTATGTGCTGGTCTTTTGCAGAATGACCAAATTATTCCCTCTGAGATGTGATGCTCCTGTAGATTTTGAATTCCAGTTGACTTATCTCCAGCCTCACCCAGCATTCATGGTCAACCCAATGGAGGGTACGTACATAATTGTGTCCCTGAACAGAGTTCACACAACCCTATGGAGGGTACATACATAATTACACACAGCCTTGATAAACCCTTGTGTTTTAGGTTTAGTGCTGTCTTGAAAGGTATTTGCGGAAATGGAGCTAATCTAAGGCAGTCTTGGTGATACCTGCCAAAGCTGGCAAAGGTCGGCTGCCTCAGTGTATCTTTTAGAAATGCACTTAGTTCGCATTTCATCTGCATGATATAACCAATAATGTGTTGAAAGTGCTGTCAAAAACCAACCAACTGAATTTCTCCTTCAAATACATTCCCCGATCACATTAACATTAGCAACTAAGCTCTGCTACATCCCAAATGTACATCATCTGGAACATACAGTGTCTGCGTACTTTGGTCGGAGGATATTTGGTCCACAGTATTATGGAAGAGTGCTAAGAACAGAGAGAAATAGGTCAAGTCTCACCCCAAGACAGAATAAATTGCAAGCTTAGTGGGGGACATTGCTGTGGTACACCACCACCACTGAAAATGAGATATATGATACCAGCTGCTACTATTACTTCAACCAAATTGGAGGAGCAAGGGGCTGTGGTTTTGCCGTCCTTGCATTCTTCTATGCTGTTGCTAGGGCTACAGATGCATCGCCTGGTGCAGGAGGCGATAATGCAGTTACTAACTTTGAGACAGTTTCTGCCCATATGCTCATCTCACACCTCAGTAGAAAGTTTTGGCCTTATGGGGGAGAGTCCCCCCATTTCTTGGCAGCCCAATAGGCATAATTCCCCCCGCATGTCCGAGCATGGCCTTCGGGGATGTAAGTCCAGGTGCATGGGGTTTTTACCTGACCTTAATGATCCATTCCATCATACCATAATTCCTGACCAGCCTGTCCAACTGTCCGTCAACTATACTTACTGCCCAGTGCCCATAGATCGGTCACTTTGGCAATCCATCCCACCTACAGGCATATGGGGCCTTGGAACATGGACACATATGGAGATTTAACTGATGGATCCATCCGTTTTACTATATCTTCGGCACGTGCAGTACTGGAACCAACCGTACCAACATCTACATGGTCAACCAGCCATCCATACCAGTACAACAGATCCATCCCATGCATCCAGCTAGCCATATGTTCACTGTATACCCATTGGCATGGTACCATGATACATACAGGGATGATGGTAATGCCTCTTCCCAGCCTCCTAGCATGTTTGACACAGACATGAAAGCAGAGCTTGACGAGAATAACCCACACAGTGAGTGTGAGGGTAAACTAGAAGATTTAACATACTCGGATCTGACAATGGAGAGAACTGAGTTTAGTTTTAAGACTGCAGTGGAAGAAATTTATCGGGTGTTGCCGGTTTCTGAATGCCTTCCACCTCCCACAGCCAGTCAGCGTATAAGCGCAAGGCGTCATTAGACTTAGACGAGGAGGAGAATCACTCTTTCCGTCTTCTTCCGCAGTCTTCAAAACTTAAGGAAATTGCAGACCATCTGTCCAACAAGATAAGCTTTCTTCACAGAGAGTCAATAATCGATGACCTTTTTATCTTGCTGGTACAGGACTCACTCAGATACCTTTCATACTGAGCTTCCAACTTTAGACAAGAATATTGTAGCTGTAAATATGACTGCTCCTTTATTATATAAAGTTGACAAATTTACATGCCATATCGAAACTGGTAATATCATAGCGATGTCATCAATGTTGGACTTAGTGTCATTAGCTATATTTTGGCTTGCTGAAAAATCAGGTAACGATCGTGTCTGGGAGTAAATGGCTCCAATTGCAAAAGTCATCAACAGAGCGGATATCATACTATGGCAAATGCTTTGACTGCCCCTGCCAACTTGGATATGGTGTGACAATATGCATGTCTTCATTTGACACCACTTGAACTGCATCATGCCCTGACACTGAGGACGACATCTTTTGGATCGCCATTGCTATGAGGAAGTGAGGAGATAGGCAGCTCCAACTTGCTGCTCAGCCTCCACAGCTGTACAAGCCCAAATAATCTAAACCCCAAAGGAGAGATGATCAGAGACAAAGAGATAATGGATCATTTAGTGCTCAATTACAGAATCAGTCTCAGTCCCAATCAAATATCAGGAGGCAACAACCTATAAGGAGACAGCCTTATAGAGGGGGCAAGAAACAGGGTCTCTCATTTCCCAAGCCTACTAACTCCCTCCATTGACTCACCACCCTGACCACCCACAGACAGCCAAATGGTGGGCACCAGACTCCTGCATTTCCACTATCGTTGGATTGCTCCATTTCTACAGAACAAGTAGCCAGTCTAAATCATTTCAGAGGGGCTTCAGATTTCATTTTTCCAACCCTCTCCTCTTTCATCCTTTCCACTCATGATGGACATGCCATCAGATCCAGAGAAGGACAAAATTAAGCAGCTGGAGATCTTGTCATTAATTGACAAGCTAGCGGTGGAGATTGTTCAAAAACAGCAATCTTCAGGGTTCTATTCCAGGCTCTTCTTTGTGCAAAAGGCCAACAGCAAGCTCAGGCCGATCATCAACCAATACATAGTTCCACCGAAATTCAAGATGGAGATGGCATGATCAATACAACTCTCAATCAGAAGGAACAAGTTTGCCATCAGTCTCAATCTGACATGTATACTTTAACATCCCTATTCACCTGGCATCGCAGAAATTCGTTCGATTTGCATACCATGGAAATATTTACCAGTTTTTAGCCCTTCCATTTGGTCTTAACATCAGCTCATGCATCATCACCCTGTAACAGTCAACTTCATCCACAGCATATTTGGACGTCATCCTCCAGAAACATATGGCAAGTTCTGATCTTGTCAAGGTCAGGAACAACTTCCTATTCCTTTTGAGACATCTAGGTTTTCTACTGAACTGGGATAAATCCAACCTCCATCCATCCCAGCATTTTGTCCATCTGGGTATGGAGTTTATCACCAATCTTAATCTCATACAACTTATCCCATGTTTGCAGGGTACATATCATTAAAATCGTAGAGTCCATTTCCAACAAGGAGTGGATCATAGTGAAAGAGTTTTGCATCTCCTTGAATTACTCAGTGCGATGGTATATCTGATTCTGCTGGGCTGTCTTTTCATGCACCCCTTACAGATGACCTTGCTTTCTCAATGGCGCCCCTTTTTCTGTCCATTTGATCAGAAGGTCAGTATCACAAATGAGGTAGTATCATTCCTGGCACAACCAGGGTTGGCTTGCATCAGGAATCCCTCTGGAAAAATCCCAACTGGAAGTTATAAATATGTTCGAACGCCAGTGCATACAGTTGGGGAGCACAACTGTTGCCGGGCTTCAAAATCGTTAGCAGCAAGTGGGTACCAGAGGAAATACCTTTTTGCATCAGCTTTCTTGAAATTAAGGTTATAATCAATGCTTTTCATTTCTGGAAGGACCACCTCTGCAGGAAAGTTGTCCTAATCATGTCAAACAACTTGGTGGTTGTGACCTACTTCCTCAAACAAGAGGGAACTAAATGACCCAACCTATGCATTCTGGTTTGGCAGTTTCTGTGTTGTTGCTTCCAACTCAATATAATTGTACAAATCAGACACATTCCCAGCAGACTTAATGTCCTGGCCAACTCTCTGTCAAGATAGGGGCAAATCATTCATACCAGATGGTCGATTGATCAATCGATCTTTCATCGGATTTTGATCTGTTTGTGACAAGGTGGAACCGCAAGCTGCCCACATTTGTGTCTCCAGTTTCAGACCCAGAAGCCTGGGCTGTGGACACATTTTCAATAAGTTGGGAGGGGTTGTGGGCCTTTGCCTGCCCACCTATAGTCTTAGTACCAAAAATAATATGGAAGTTTTGAGGGGTCAGAACTTCAAACTGATTCTGATAGCCCCACTCAGATGGGACAAATCCTGGGTCAACGATCTACTCCAATAGATCTGCCCAGGATATCAAACAGCCACCATCACAGGTATTCCATCCCTGTCCAGATGGTCTCCACCTTCACACCTGACTTTTGTAACAGAGCCTTGCGAAGGAAAGAATTTAAACCTTCAGTTGTGGAGAGAATCTTGCGAGCAAGAAGGCCATCCACTTTGAAGGTATATGGAGGAAAGTTGCATGTATTCAGGGACTGTTATAAAGTCAACAATGTCATCCTTTTGAGTGCCTAAATACCACAACTGGCTGGCTTTTTCCATGGCTGTTTGAGAAGAAAAGTTGGCCCGATTACCATCAAAGGCTACCACTCCATGATATCAGACACTTTCAGACATCATGGCAGAGGGGATATTAGTCATGATAAAGATCAATCAGATTTACTGGCCATTTTTGACCTGAATAGACCAAAATCTCTCACCCTGTTTCAAAAGTGGAATCTTTCTTGGGTTCTTACATAGCTCAATTCAGATAAATTTGAACTTTTGGCCAGAACATCGCTGAAGTTACAAAACATGTTTCCTGATAACTTTAGCTTCATCATGCAGGGTGAACAAGTTACATCTCCTCTCAATGGACCTGGACTCTCTACAGTTCAGATCAGATGGTTCTGGGGTCCTAATGATGCAACCAGGTTTTGTAGCCAAGAATAGGTTGCCATCAGTGGGCAATCAGAAAGTTGTTATACACCCTCTCTCCTGCATAGAAAAGTCAAGAGAGGCTTTTGAGCAAGGCCCTGTCCATACTCTCAAGCATTACTTGGAGCACACAGAGAAAATTTGTGGGACACGAAAACATCTCTTTCTTCTGGTTAAGATCTGGAAAGAGGATATAATTCATCAAGCCCTTTCATCATGGCTGATGTGGGTAATACGTTTGGTGTACCGTATATACTCGATTATAAGTTGACTCAACTATAAGTCAACCCCCCCTTTTTAGGGCTGCAAAAAGTGATTTTCTCTATGACCCTCCTATAAGTCAGGGTGTATTTTGGAATTCAGATCCATCTGAAGGGGTGACTTCTTAGTGAGTCAGAAATGCACTTTGGAAATATAAACAAGCCAAACTGGATAGATAGATAAGAAAAATAAAGACAAAACCAGTGTAAAATACAATTATATTATTGAGTGAAATATGTCACAAATAAATTTACAACTTACAATTTGACCATCTTTATGTAATAAAGTCCATTGAAATCCATAATGCTTGACATTTTAAATCCATTTATATGATAAATCCACTAATTCAATTATAGGTCACATACCGGTATAAAAATAGAAGTTCAGAATGATCCGATTCACAATATCCCGTAATATGTTAATTCCACACGTCGTACAAATAAACAATGAAAGTTAAGTCCACTTTTTTGTGATTCACAGTATCCTATAAATGTCACTATCTAATGTCATCTGGTACAAAGTCCAAGAATTAATCCTCATTGTCTGATAAAGTTCTGAAATCCTACATCGTCGTCTAGTCATTGTAAATTGTCGTCGTCTAGTCATCGTAAATCTCGTCCGACTCTGATTCTTGGCTTTACTGTCATATGCGGATGCTTATGCAAAGACTGAGCTTGGGCTCTGTGAGTAACACTTTGATCATAAAGTCAGAAATCTATTAAAGGCTGCAACTGAACACATGTCAATTGTGCGGCAAGATCACAGGGAGTTCAAATAGCCAACCTCTGTTACTTGGCACTGAACATGGATCAAACTCTCGGCTTGATCAAAGGGTTGTCACGTGGGAAAACAAAGAGTGTGGTGCCTTTACAAGCTAAGGGATTAAGGTCAAAGTATATGCACAGGAAGTTGTAGAACTCTACTTGGCACTGAACAAGTATAGATTGGCGGCTCGATCAAAAGGATTGTCAACTTGAAAACAAAGTGAGTCCCTTTACAAGCCAAAGGCTTATCGGCCCACGTGCACTGGCAGATAACTTGGGAATTAAATCTGACTTGTGGAAAAGGAAAATACAAATTAAATCAAAACTTTTATTGCATCAAGCACAGTCTTTATAAAGCAAAACACAAATATTAATACAAATACAGGTTGTTCGGACTTGCACGAAAATGGAGGCAATATACTTACTAGTAAACACCCACGGTAAACATTTTTGATGGACACTTCATTTTGCGGTAGGTAGTATTTAATTTACTGGTAATATTTTCAAATTAATAAAATCCCAATAACTGTAGATACATGTATTGTATAATGAATACCGTCATGAAACGGATAAACACAGTGCATACCATATATGCATTACTGCATAGGAATAGTGGCATGAAAACGTAAAAATATATGAATTGACAGTATTTTTATGTACTGCAAACATCTAGAGTTTCCAACATTACCTCAAGATTTTTTTATTTTTTTAATGTCGCTCTTATAAGACGACTCCTACTCTGCATTAGTCGAATTCTAAGTAAAAAATGTCGACTTATAAGCGAGTATATATGGTACTCTAAAGTCTCACAAGAATAGAGTCACCTCATGAAGATCTTGGCTCGTGGGATTAGAGCAATCTCTGCGAGCCTTGCTTTCAAACGCAATGTTTTGATCAGAGACATAATATCAGCTGTTGGCTGGCATGCACAGTCAACCTTCTTGATTTTTTTTTTCTCCAGATTTAGCAAAGACAAAATTTGAGTCTGGTAGGTCCAGTGGCTGTTGCATAGATGACCACCAGACCCAGTTGAAGTCAGCACAACCTTCTCTATGCACTTTTTACGGCTTTTGCTGGACTCACCTGGAAATTCTTGATCAGTGAGAATAGATCAATCATTCCTTCTTAACTATATATATATATACATACACACACACACTGGCCACAAGTCACATGACCATCGGTTGTGCTGCTTTCAAGTTAGGAGAGCAGGTTATCTTTGATAAAGGGAATCCAGCCATTCTTCTTTGAAAGGATGCCCAGCATATAGGTAGGATGCTCAGCATTCCCTCCTCCTATTTCCTTTTCTCCTAACATTAATGTGATCAGGGAACATATTTAAAGGAGAAAGCAAATTTGTCAGTACATTATGTTTCTCCAAGAATACTTATCCAATCACATTACATTAAAACCCTCCCAACCTCCCTGCAAATGCAAGCATCCTGGTTGATGTAACACTCAGTTTAAAACTAGCACCACCTGGTGGCAGCAAGGAGAGGTAATTGGCAAGAATTAGTGCCTTTGGTCTATATGATATAGATGGAAAAGACGATTTTCATCTTTTTGGAAGGGCTTGATTCAGGATGTAGCAGATCTTAGTTCCTAATGTTAATGTGATTGGGTAAATATTCTTGGAGAAACATAATTTACTGACAAATTTGCTTTTTAATCAGTGTTTTAAAAACCACTTAAAAATGTACCAGATTACCTGGAAGGTTATTGGGCATTACATATGTGGTTGTTTATTAAGCAGGAGTGATGGTACACTTTCGATTACAGGAATTGTCTTCATATTAACTTTCTCCAAAGTGTCCACTGATAATAATTTTTTTTCTTTGAACCTGTTTTGAACATTATTCTGTTGGAATACTTTGGTTAGGATTCCTATTCAACATATGCAGCGGAGATAATTTAAATTCCAGATTAGGAAACTTTTTGGAGACTAATGCTGGGAATGCTGTATAAATACTACATTGCAGAAGGGTCAGAATTGGAGAATTTGTATCTAAATCTCTTGCAAAGTAAAAAAGCTCACTTTCACTTTCAGTATGAAAATTTGATAGTATTTATATGTATGCAGAGTAAAAAGGCTCACTTTCAGTATGAAAATTTGATAGTATTTATATGTATGCAGAGTAAAAAGGCTCACTTTCAGTACGAAAATTTGATAGTATTCATATGTATGCAGAGTAAAAAGGCTCACTTTCAATATGAAAATTTGATAGTATTTATATGTATGCAAAGTGAAAAGGCTCACTTTCAGTATGAAAATTTGATAGTATTTATATGTATGCAAAGTAAAAAGGCTCACTTTCAGTATGAAAATTTGATAGTATTTATATGTATGCAGAGTAAAAAGGCTCACTTTCAGTATGAAAATTTGATAGTATTTATATGTATGCAGAGTAAAAAGGTTCACTTTCAGTATGAAAATTTGATAGTATTTATATGTATGCAGAGTAAAAAGGCTCACTTTCAATATGAAAATTTGATAGTATTTATATGTATGCAAAGTGAAAAGGCTCACTTTCAGTATGAAAATTTGATAGTATTTATATGTTTGCAAAGTATAAAGGCTCACTTTAAATATGAAAATTTGATAGTATTTATATGTATGCAAAGTAAAAAGGCTCACTTTCACTTTCAGTATGAAAATTTGATAGTATTTATACGTATGCAATAGTATTTATATGTATGCAATAGTATTTATATGACAGGGTTTTCTAAAAAATGAGTATGCATCCTTGATTGTTTTGTAAGTGCTACATCATACTACAAAATTTCATCTGGGTGCCATGTATGTTCTAATGGAACCTTCTATAACGACTGATAATCTTGCAGACTTAAAATACTATAAACATTCCATGTTTAGTTAGTAATTAAATAACTTTGTCTTCAAATAATTAGTCTCCATTAAGGAACAAATAGAATAATCTCTTATCTTTCTATCAGTGTATATGTTTGTTAACAGCTCAAAGATGACACAATAGCAGAGCAAACATTTATTCATGAAATATCTCATATCGGATCTCTAGATAAGAATTTAATAAATTGGGTATTTTACTCCATGGTATGAAACTAATTGCATTTTTTTTAAAATTCATTGGGGTATTTTGTGAATACTGCATAACCCACAAGATGCAAGCTTACACTAACAAACTGAGCACTGTCATTTCAGACATGCCTGGAACATCTGGAACTTGAATCAATAGCATTGTTTATATTGATCAAATGTGCAATCATACAACATGGACTATACTTATTGCAGGAGCTGTATGCTGACAACTTTGACATGTTTTGCATAATTTGAATCCATTTTTAGTCAGTTTGTCCGTCTAAAATATGCTTATCTAGAGTTCTGTTATATTGAAATTCACTTTTTTTCCCAGAGAGATAGGGGACCTCTCATATTAAAACACACCTACCATAGTTCATGCTTGAGTGTTTAATCAGCTGTTAATTTTCCATGATGATTCCAAGAATTTCTTTGTATAAATGCAATCTGTACTTAAACTGGTTTTAACTTAAATCCATAGATTATTTCACTTTTTCTGTTTTCCACAGGTATAATACCAGCCAATGGTGAAGCTGAGATCACAGTGACCTTTGCCCCTATCGAGTTTCACACAGCCTGTATGAGAATTCAGCTGGTTATATCGCAATTCAATTCCAAACCAATTGTGTGCACCATAACAGGGACCTCACCTCCTGGACTACTCAAGTATGTAGATAATTCTCTCTCTCTCTCTTTTCCTTTATGTCTGAACTGCTGTCTGTATCTGTTTCTTTCAAAACTTTGCATCTTTCTTTTTTTTTGTGCCCACTGTCAGTTAAGCTCAAAACCCATTTTGTTCACCTTTACAGGTACATTTGAGCCCCCTGCCCCAGGTCACTCAGTCATGTAGATACCTCAGTCTTTTTCTTTGTTTACCTGCCTAATACTCTCTCTCTCTCTCTCTCTCTCTCTCTCTCTCTCTCTCTCTCTCTCTCTCTCTCTCTCTCTCTCTCTCTCTCTCTCTCTCTCTCTCTCTAGGTATCTGTCTCCTCTGTTTTCTCCATCTCTGCCATAGTATTTTCTGTTGAATACATCACCAGATCACATTAACATTAGTGGGTTAACTTCTGCTACCCTTGAATTCAATATGTTCACATGGCAGATACTGCTTATATTTCTTCAAGTGCTTTAATTTAGTGCCTTTATTGATATAGTTTGCTCATGGGATTGAATTCAACCTCACTAACTTATATCACCAGTCATTGCTGTCTGCTGCTGCACTGGTCACTGACTATAGCTATTGGCTACCAGAGGTTGGTTTCTTCGAGGAGGAATGCTGCAAGCCAGCCATACATTAAGTTGTATACGGCATGTTACAGGGACAAGTTCAACTGGTCCATCCAGCTGCCTGTCCAGTTGCCCCTCGAGCCAGCTGTCCCAGCAACACAAATCACATCAGTTGCCTATCAGCCATTTAAGTCGATGGGTGGTGTTGTATCCAGTGGTCAGATACCAAAATACACCAACAAACAATGCCACTTTTTCTTCCATGCCACTTGGTATGATGTACATGGACATGGATGCAGTGTCAGATGAGAATAACATAACCCCCTCCCCAGTGAACTCTTGGAAAACCACAATCACTTGGACCCAATTTACTGCCTTTTGTCACTAGCCAGGTGCCCCCACCACTGTCTGTGAGTTAGGCCTACAGTGTTATGGAATTGGTAGAATAAGATTAAGAGGAAAAACACCACTTCTTCCCATCTACTGCCACAGTTGGTGAATATTAAGGAGATATCCAATCATCTGCCAGACAAAATCTGAAACTCCAAAATCTCCAAGGCCTTCTTCTAAGAGAGCTAGTTGCCAGTATCCTCCTCCTGCTAGTACCAGTCACAATGGAGAGATGATTGTATGCAGAAGGAGGGAAGGCTGAATACTGCTCAGCAACAGTAATTTTGCCCACAATCAAATTGTATGCACCAACAGGCCCTTCAATTTGGTTGGCAATCCAATGAAGGGCAGAGGAAGCCAAGTTTGTTTCTTCTTCCCCAAGCCTTCCAGTAACCGTCAGTGACTCTCTTCCTCAGCCACCTGCCAACAGTCTACCTGTTGGTGCCAGGCTCCTTCTTTTTCAGCAGGCTTGGATAGATTTTTTTCCAGAAAAGGAATGAGTGCTTCATAGGAACTTTGGATTTTGTTCATCCAGCCACATCTGCTTTCCCAAGAAGACAGTTTCTACAAAAGGAGCTTGCTCTTTGTGATTGGAAAACTCTGACTGGTTATAGGCTTGAGCCAGCTCAACATAGCCAGGCAAGGTTTATAATGGAGATGACATGATCCTGAAAGCTTTCCATCAAAGAGTTTGCTATCAGTCTTGATCTGACCAAATGAATACTTTCATATCCCTATCCATCTGGCTTTGTGCAAGTTCCTTCACTTCACATTTCAAGGAATCATATACAAGTTTGATGCACTCCCATTTGGACTCTATCTCAACCTATGGGCCTTCATGAAGACCATCAACTGCATCATCAACCTGTTCAGTTTGACCTCATCAACAGCAACTGCACTGCATCTGCACGACATTCTTCAGAAACATATTTTAAGTTAAATTCTATTGCAGAACTTGAACAGCCTTCTCTCCATGTCTCTCAGCTAGGATTTCTTGTGAACAGGGAGAAGCCAGATTTCACCTTGTCCCAGCATTTTGTCCATCTTGGTATCGAATCTTTAACTCATCTCAACCTTGTTCACCTCCTAAGTACATTGCACGAATCTTTTGCATTCAATTTCCAACAGAGACTGGATTTTCAGCAAGAGAGTTTTGGCAACTCCGCAGTTTATTCAATGTGGCTTCAGAACTGCTTCACCCTGGATGCCTGTTTATGCGCCCCCTATAGATGCTCCTTCTGGCCCACTGGCACCCTTTTCTGGTTGCTTAGATCATCATATTTCAATCTGGACCAAGATTAAACATTTCCTGCAACAGTGGCAGAACAGGGGATTGGTTTACAGCAGAAATACCTGTGGAAGAACCCCAACCAGAGATTACTGTTTGTACTGATGCCAGTTCACACAGTTGCACATCTGCTGCCCTACTTCACCACAGCATTTTTTTGTATTTCTTGGAGGGCTGGATTCGAGAGGTAGCAGACATTAACCCCAAATATTAATATGATTGGGCAAGTATTGTTGGAGAAACATAATTTACGATAAAAGTTTACTTTCTGCTTGCATCTTTTTGTTTTCCTGTCTCTATCTCATTTTTCTATGATCTCTGTTTCTTTTTGTATACTTCCACTGCATTACACCTATAAGACTGTCAATTTGTAGGCAATGTTTTATCATGCATAAAATCAAGAATGTTTAATTTTACATAAATTGCAGATGCAACTTCTTATACTTCTGCACAAAGTGAATACATGTATCTGAAGAATGCTATGTCTTACCTGCATACAGCTATATCATGTTTGTTATTTTACTTTCAAAAATTTTAAAAGTGAATCTTAAGATTGTTGGCAATGACAGTTATTACATGTTTCCTGTGAAAGATGGTTTTTCATTTGATGGCACAGCATTATGTGATATTTCTTCATGTCACATTGTGATGAGATGATGAGATTCAGTTCTTAGTGTCATGCAGTTGAAATGGGATTGGTAAAATTCTAAAGGAAAATAATGCAATTTTGTTTCTTTCTAAATCATGTAATAAAACAAATAAAGACCTGTGTATTGATGAACATGAAGTTTTATGAACCAGTAAAGTTTTTAACCTATCATATTGAACTCTGCTTTGCATCAGTCAGTGTGAAGTCTACTGGTTCTTAAAACTTTATGTTAACCTCAACAAAGGTCTGTAGTTGTATTTAGTACATCAGATATGATAAATTCTTGAGCTCTGATTGGCTAACTATAGGTATTTATTTTAGGACAGTAGGCATTTCTCCTTGACTACAAAATGCTATACCTGACTTTGGTCATTACATCAGTACCAGTATACATGTGAAATATTAAATCTGTTATTGCCTTCTCCCCTGGGAGTTTGTTTCCTCTGGTATTGCCTGGTGGTGTATAGTGCCCAAATCAAAGGCTCTGACAGTATAACCACTAGACAATACTCTGGGACAACAGTTCCCTCATGAGAAGGTAGTAATTATTGATTATAAATATTATTCATTGTCAGTTAATTTCTGTATATTCAGGGAGATAACAGAAAACAAATATTCCACCATTAGTGAAGACACTGCCATTCTTGATCCTCGTAGTCTCACACCTCTCGGTCGAGCGAGGAAGAAAAAGAAGTTGCAATTCCAAAAGGAAACAACTATGCCTGTTGTTGGTGTTCCCCAGGTATATAATGTACAGCATCTTTCATTTGCAAAATAATTCACTTAATTATCAATCGACCCAAACTAAGAGTATGCCCAAAAGTATTGTCTCTTATTTTGACACTCTTACTAAAATCCAAACTACAACCTCTTTTTAGCCATTTCTGTTTTCCTTGAAACGTAAATAGTTCTGTTGTGTTCAAGTTTTCATCTAGCATCTTCAAAAAGTCATTTTTTAATATTTCTCTCACATTTCCCTGCACAACTGTTCTTCTTAAAAAAGTAACTAAATTATAGATTCTGAAATAATAACATTGTGGCTGAAATAAAACATCAGGGAAGCAGTATTTTATATGCCCATCATAAGACAGAATGTATCATCTTATGACATTGTCTATCTATTCCTGATAGTGTTTCTGCAAATTAACTCAAGTTCTCTGCCATCTACCATTACCAAACTTTCAAAATAGCTTCTGTTTGGGGAAGGAAAAAGCCTATCAGTTTTGGAGTCAACAGTTCAAGGTCACTGTGGCTGAAAGAAGAAAAATGGTTTCTATACAATAACATTAGTTTTACATCACAGCATGGACTAAAAGTTGTGAATGGCTTGCACTTGGAGTAAGGTAGAAGCTTATTAATTTGGGGTCAAAAGGTCAAAGGTCAATGTCACAGCTAAAAAAAAATGAAAAATTGTTTGTGCACAAAAGTTTAAGTTTGCAACCATGTACCTTCACCAGAGTTTGTGGATGGCTTTCACTTTGGGTAAGAAAGAAGCCTATTGATTTCAGGATCAAACAGTCAAAGGTTAGGCTCACTGTGACTGAAAGAAGAAAATTGGTTTTTACATCATAACTTTACTTCTAGATCACTCATCTTAACCAGAGTTTGTGAAGGGCTTGCACTTAAGGTAAGGAAGAGTCCTGTTGATTTTTAGGTCAAAGGTCAAGGTCATTAGGATGCAAAGAAAAATAGGTGTCACACAATAACTTCTGTTCTAGAGTAAGTTCTTTGATAAAACTTTGTGAATGACTTGCACTTAGGATAAGAAAGAAACCTTTAGATTTTTGGGATTGAAAGGTCAAAGGTCAAGGTCATGGTAAGTCTGATAGAAAAATTATTGGTTTCTGCACAGTAAGTTTACTTCAAGACTGTAAACCTTGAGACTTGTTGGTAAATAATCTCCAGATTCAACTATGCCCTACTAGTACCAACAGAGAGGACTATTAAACACGGGTTGGGAGTATAATGTACTGTTCACAATACTCTTGTTCCTCCATGTCATGCAGCAGTCTTCAACATCATGGCATTTATTACTTGTTTGTTCAAGTAAATCAAAAGACAGTGAATTCAATTGTATTACAGGAAATAGAGTACCAAGGTTTGAAGTTTCCAGTCCAATTGGACACTCCATATGCTGTAGCGAAGGTGCTTGCTCAAGAGCCAGGCAAATTGAAAGCCAAATATTTACGAGAAGGTAATTAATTACTTTTTCTTTTAACTGTGAGCATTGTTGTTGTTGTTGTTTTTGTTGTTTGTGTAGATCCAGCATTAAACTTTGCTTTAAGCTCCATTTTATTGACACTGTTGCATGTACAGTTATAAAATGTTTATGGATGCATTTGTTTTGGGGAGTACTAGTTATATTTAGCAACAGGTCTGCTGCCATGCCATGGGATGGAGTGATTATTGCAGAAAAGATCAGGAGCCTTTTAAAACTCAATTGCAGATTGCACACATTACTTGCGCTTCCCATGATTTGTTGTACCCAATGCACAAACTTCTTTTTTTTTATAATTAAAAAAAAAAAAAGTGTTTATCGTATCATTGTGTTTATATTCTTTTGTCCACAAGCTCAGCTGATTTGCATTCAAGTAGATTAGTGTTTGCATACAAGTGCTTGTATGATCAAGATCTGAGTAGGGTTTATGCATCGGTTCTGAATGAATTGTCTCCCAGAGGAGTAATGCCAGTTGATCCAGTGATCAGCTTTGAAGGAAATGTATAGAGAATGAAAGGTCAGTAACAGCACAAATCCTGTCAAAACTTAAGATAAGTGATTACTTAAGGAATGGGGGTGACACTGATTGATCGTCTGCTCAAGATGACACATGGGGAGATGATTGGACATTGCGACATCAGGGCTCGAAATTAATGATAATCCGCTAACCCACAGTTACTGACTCTGCTGACAGATCACTAAAACCCCAGCCATCATCAATCCATTTGATCAGTGCAAATTACTGCCGGTCATTATCATAACAGTTAACAAGTGGTCTTATGTCTTATGTGTAAAATAAAAAGTGAGTTGACATTCCCTTTAATGGTTAATGGATCTGTTTTTTGTGTTTATTGAGTACCTACCAATATCCTGCAACTGACAAGATACAATAAATGCTTGTGGCACAAATGGACAGGTGTTAAACCACTCATTCATTCATGAAGTAAATTATTGATTATTGTCAAAACAGTCTTCACGCACATGGAACTAATCCAGTATACTGGCCCCAAGCACTGATTTCATTACTGATGATAACAAAAGGTATAGGGTATCAGACTAGTACTGACCAATCAGAAAAGGTTGCGTTTGCCGACTCAACAAATAATCCAGAATTTTACTGAACAATGTGTTTTAATATTGATATCATTGTTGATAAATATTCATTGCATTGGATGGTGACAGTTGTAAATGTGGAAGTATTTGCAAGGTGTGCAGCCGCCACCAAAATGGCAGAAATTAGATGATGACAAGAGAGAGCATGATCGCTGAAATGATCAAGAGAAGAAACTAAGAAAGTACCAGTAATGCTGGTTAAAGGAATGCAAATGGCTGAAGTATGACACATGAAAGACTGTGATGTTGTGCACTTTCTGCACTGAGGATTAAAAAGTGCGTGGAGTACTTTATTTGTTGATGGGCATACAAACTTTCATAAATCATACCTGGAATCACACAGTGCAAGCTCCCTACACATAATGGCAGAGGGTTACATGAAATCAAAGCAGAAAGTAGGTCTTCAGAAGCAGAGCAAATTGTGTCATCTTTGAACAAAAGCATCTTGAAGAAGCTTGAACATGAACTTTCAACTTTTCATGATTCATGTTGGTGAAATCCAGTTGTTATTGTTTTGAGTTAATGTTAATGAATAATAAATGTTGAATTAGAAACTGAACTGGCTTCTGTTTGATTTTAGCAGGATTAGAGAAATTTAGGCAGGATCAGTAAACAATTTGTTATGGTGTCCTCTGGGTTAGTGGAAAAAATCCTAATTTTGAGCCCTGTGACACCAACTCAAAAAAGCACAGACAGAAGTGATGCTAAATTTTTCTTAAACATCAGTATCTTAGCATTTTAATTTAGCTTACACAGCTCAAGGCTTGAAAAAAATACACTTTTCCACTTGTCCTGATGAGAGATGGAATAAGGATGAGATAAATTAGCAAGAAATTATTGAATAGTCTCGACTAGTACTTAAGGACAAATAGCAATAAAAACATTTCTCAAGGCATGCCGTTGTTTATACAAGTATGAAACAACTTGGCAAGTACATTATTTCTGAGAACTAATATTCACAAGCATGAAAATTACACTGTAATGACCTACTTTTCTTCCTCTTATTGCTGTGTTACATGTATGTCACTGTTTGGTATGATCCAGATTTCATCTTGTACATGTATTTGATGTAGATATGAAGTCTTACAGCTGATTTATTTTTTACAGCTGTTGTGACAAAAGATTCCAAGCCCAAAGCAGCTACAAGACAGATGAAGGTTTGTACAGTTAATATGATCACAATGAAACGATTCAATTTCAAGATGAAGTTTGGGTTGGTATACTGGGATCAGCTTGTCCATCCATCCATCCATCCTTCCATTACGTTTTTGTTTACCTAATATCTCATGAACCCATTGACATATCTTGGCAGGGGTATAAATGTCATATTTGCACATTTCCAGTTTCATCAGGTTGCAGTTTCATCAGGCTGGGATTTATTATATTGTAAATGTCTTTACAGAGCAGATTTAGATGAGTCCCCCCAACTTCACTCCTCTCTAATTCACACAGGTATCAGTCTTGGGCTTTGCCTCTGAATCCTAATTAGGAATCTAGGCGGCCCCCTGACTCCTGTACTCTTAAATTCTGCCACCCCCTTCCCATTCCTAAATCCACATCAATATAAGATCATTGTAATATAACTTACAATACATTTTTAAAATCTCAGATGCATGTAGTGGATTATCACGCTTGTTAATACGGTATGGAAAGTCAGTTTTATACCAACTAAATACACAAGGAACAATAGGTATCAGTGGGATTGCAATCTTGTGTTTAAGGATTTAAAAGTGTTAATGGCGGTTTTTTTGTCACAAAAAGAGTTTTGCCCATGTGACAATAGTTCCTGCAGGAACAGATGTAATGATTATTGCCACTTATTGTATCCCCGAGTCCAGAACCCTTACTGTCCTAACATAAAACCTTGTTGTTAGCCAATCAGATCTCAAGAATTTATCATGTTAATATCTTTCAAAACTCAGTTTGATATATGGATAACACAACAAAATAATCCTTCAGAAAACTACAGTGAATTATCATTTCCCTGTTACATAGCTATTCCAGATAAAATTGCAACCAAAATTTGTTTTAAATTTAATAATGGCAGTATCTCAGACATAACACCCACTTTAGATACGTAATTTCTCTCCTTGTAAAAGGGTCTTCTTTCTATAAAGGTATATCTCTGAGAAGTTGATATTTAAACTACACATCATGAAAACACATCCACACAAACAGAATCTACCAAATATTGTTTTGTACCTGATGGAAACAGGAAATATGTATTAGTGGACTTCACGACACATATTCTCACCCTAATGTGATTGATAGCACATACTAAACTTGATGTAAGATAAAGACTTTATTCTGTTTTCTTGTAAACATTGTTAAAAAGTGAATTTTAAATTAAATATGAGGACAGATTGACCAGCAAAAAATACAGATTTTTCATTAAAATCCCTGATTTTTTTAACCAAGGATTCCAAATTTTAGGTTTGGGACTTATCACGTGTGAAATACCCAGACACAAGCAAAATCATTATGCCCACACATTTTAGGAAATTTTGTGTAGAAGTTATGACATTTTGCATAGTTTCACATCATATGATCCTTTATGATGTCAAATTGGAATTTATTTTTTTCACTAATTTACTGCAGCATGTTTCAACTTTCCAACAATCAGTTTATAGATATTCACAAAAAAATTAATGTGAAAATCTTATTTGTTCCCAATTTTGTTCAAATTTTAACAGATAAAGCCATAGCTTCTTTATTCCAGGAGGCAGCATTTGAACACCAGGTGCGACAAAATGTGTATGAGGAGCGACAGAACCAACTGCGGTGGCAAGTAAAGTTGGGTGACAAGCAGATCAGTAACGAAGATCGAGCCAAAAACCTGGCCAGCAGAAACGAAGCATGGAACATTTATAGGGTATGCTTTCATCAGAAAGGAAGGGAGGAAAAATGAAAGAAGTTGTGTTAGGTTTTATATTAAGTAAAACTGATATTATACTTTTCATCATCATCACCATCAAAGTATTGGACTTGTTTTAGGTTTTAAAAATGTAAATCACATCTTTGTGCATTCTTTCAGACATGGTTTTGTTCTAAGTACTGGGAGAACAATAAGCAGATCTATGAAGCACTTTTTTTCTCTGTATCAAACCATGTGTGACATAGTTTGCCCATGTAAAGCAAGCCATGTGTAATTAATAGAATCCATCATATGTTTGATTGGTGCGAGATAAGGAAATCCTTCCTACCACTGTGATCAGAAATTGTTGGCAGGAACTCGGCAAAGCCTCAAAGTCTCATTCCTGACAACAAATCTGACCCTCATGTGGGTTTTTCCTATCCCACACTAACTAATGCATATGATGGCTTCTATTGTTCTTGTGTGGAATTTTTTAAAAGAGGAAACTCTGTTATACACATATATATATATATATATATATATATATATATATATATATATATATATATATATATATATATATATATATATATATATAGGAATGAGGGAATATACATATCTCATATAGGTGCCCATAATGACACAATAAGAGGTCATACTACAGATTACAAACAATAAAAAAAACTAAATTTGCTAGCATATAAACAAGAATTTGGGTTTACAACAATGCCTTACTGTAAACTAGACTTCTTATTCTGTTTCCATTGATGTTGAAAATCGTGAAACCTAATCTTGTATTTACGGCTATGCCTACATAATAATTTTGTTTTAACCATCACTACTTGGTTACAAATGAGATAGATAAATGACCAATCAAATATATAGTTGTAGCAAAGATGCCAAGTATTCCTGGTTTTGTGGAATTATTACAAATTTTTTTTTTAAATTCAGCATTCCAAGTTACATTTGCGAAATTCCTGGAAATAAAAAATGTATGGGATAAAAATTTTAACAGGAGTTTTTCATGTAGACATAGGTAGGGAGAAAAGTACTTCAGCATAAAATCTTAGACTCGTACACATAATATAGTTTGTCAATGAACACATACAAATATAACTAATAACCAAGAAACCAGTTGATTAGATTGTAAACAGGTCAAAAATGGTGGCAGAGATGAAGAAAAAAAGAAAGATGCAGATAATCAGATAATTCCTGAAGAAAACTAAAGTTTATGGTTAATGTTGTACCAAAATGTTGAAGAAAATCTAGGCACATGAATTTGAGGAATAGATACACTGTATTTATTCTCACTGGACCTGGATTGTTACTGAGTACAGGTATGTATAGGCTCATAGGAAGATGCTTTTATAGAAGTTTATTACTTATAAAGAATGTATTATCCATTCCAAACAGGCTTCATAGATGCTGATAAATTAATACTAGGATTCCTGATAAGCATACCCATGGGTTGGCAACTCTGGTACATGCAGAGAAATAATAATAATACTAATAATAATGAGGACTTTAAAAACTATAAGCACTTTACAATACTAGATAACACATACAAATATATATAAAGACATGATTACAAAAACAAACACCATGAAATTAGAAAACAAAAACATGCTGACAATAATTAAGGTAAAGAAACATTATTAAGTCTTTAAGTCTGTTCTTGCAGTCGAAATAGGTGAGTTTTAAGAGCACTCTTGAATGCGATCACAGTGTCCTTGTGTCTAAGTTCAATGGGCAATTCGTTCCACATAGCAGGGCCCTGGTATGCAAATGAACATTGTCCATATGACTTCGTTTTGATAGTGGGAATAATGAGAATACGAGTGTCGGAAGAGGAGCATAAGTATCTTGCTGGGGTGTACACATGGGTGAGGTCAGATAAGTATTTTGGACTGGAGTCAGTCAATGAAATGTGGTATGGAGAATACATTTTGTGTTTGATTCTGGATCAGATGGGTAGCCAGTGTAGGGTACAGAGCAGGGGGAAGGTGTGCTCAGTTCTTTGTACTCTAAGGATGATCAGAGCAGCTGAGCTTTGAACTTTTTGAAGTTTCTGTAGTAGATACTGAGACGAACCAGATAGAAGTCAATTACAATAGCCCAGTCTTGAAAGTACTAAGGAACACACAAGTGTTTTAGTGGCATCAACTGCAAGAAAATTGCAGATGGAGCTGATGTGTCTCAGCTCCAGATATGCAGCCTTGCATATGCTCATGACATGTTGGTGTAATGAAAGAGTACTGTCGAGAGTAACACCTAGGTTTCATACTGACTGTGTGAATTTAATCTCTTTTCTGCGATCAGAATTCATGAGCAGGATTTGATTCTCTTTATCCAAAATGAGACAAAGTCACTATATCAGTGTAATTAGCATTTATATATGTAATACCTCACTGTAGAGTTCTTTTTTTTTTTTAGTATCAGAGGCGTGGTGACCCTATTCCTGAGAATGAGTACAAGAGAACGTGTACCTCCTGCACCTTTAGGCGAACATTAAGGGACATGGATCAGGTTTGTTGAAAAACTTTGCTTTGCTAGCTAATGAATGTTCCATTTACAAAATTTAATGCATAAACAATGACGTGTGTTAAGTTAATTAGATAAACCTTTATCATTATTTGTATTATTGTTATTTGCCCAGAGAGCTCATAGGTGAAACTTATTGTTTGTACTCCTGAGAATTTAAATTTGATCCTTGAAACTGTCAGTTGAACATGTTTGTGATGAATCCCTCTGTCCTAAATTTGTAGCTTACCCAGCCATAAGGCCAAGTGAGCTTAATGGTATGGCCCTGCATCCATCATGTGTCATCTGTTGTCCATTTTACGTTGTACATTCAATTTGTCTGTCTATCAATAGTTGCTTGTTACCACTCTGGAATCCATATTTCTGATCCAATTCCAATTAAACTTGGAATGTGGCCTCATATCATCAAAATCTCAGACCAGTTTAATAATGAGCAAGGTCCAAGCATATTAATGAGGTGATCTTACATCTGATTGACTGACCTTGTTACCACTCTGGAGTCCATATTTCTGATCTGATTTTGATCAAACTTGAGTTTATGCTTATATCATTAGGATTTGGGATGAGTTCAATAGTGAGCGAGATACACGCATAATAATAAGGTGATCTCGAATCAGATTGGCTGATCTTGTTACCACTCTGGTGGCCATATTTCTGATCTGATTTTAATCAGACTTCAAATATATGCTTATAACATCAAGATCTGGAACAAGTTTGATAGCGAGAGAGATCCATGCATATTAATTTAATGAGATGAACTTGCATATGGTGGCTGAGCTTGTTAACACTCTGGAAGCCATATTTCTGATCAGATTTTGATCAAGCTTAAATATGGACTTGTATTATCAAGATCTTGTATGGGTTCAATAATAAGCAAGATCCATGCATATTAATGAGGTAATTTTGCATTTGATTGGCTGACCTTTTTACCACTCTGGAGACCAAATTTCTGATCTGATTTTGATCAGACTTGGGATATATGCTTATATCATTTAGAAACTATCATATTAGACATAATGCGCCAGCAGATCAGGGTCTATGTTGTTTGTTTTACTGATTAATCCTTACAAACTGCATAGACCCAAATCTGCCAGCGCATTATGCGACGGCAGATCTGGGTCTCTGCAGTTGGTATCGGCTTATACGCGAGTATATACAGTACCTTTATCTTTAGAAAGAATTGTTATCAGGATATAGGTACAATCAACATGCTGTAAAGTTTGGGAGATAGTTTACATAGGTTGTGTTGTTATCATACTAGATAAGCCTGCTTAGTGAAATGGTCCACTGTTAAGTTATGTAAGCCAGGTGAGCAGTATCAGGCCCACTTGGGCCCCTTATTCATTTTTTAAACTTTTATTTTTCAGGTTCATAAATAATTAATAATAAAGAATGGAACATTACTTTCAGCTGATTTCCATGTATGAAAATGACTGGATTTATCGGATATAATTATCTCTATTAATTAATTACAGAAACAAATACCTGTGTGAGATAATTACTTACAGAAACAAATACCTGTATGAAATAATTACCGCTATTAATTACTTACAGAAACAAATACCTGTATGAAATAATTATTTCTATTAATTACATACAGAAACAGATACTGGTATGATATAATTACCTCTATTTAAAGGGGTTTTAAGTTAAGCAAGTCATTTTACTACATACTGTAAAATGGTCTAAAAACATTGCTTTCAGATTTAAATGCTGTTTTGATGCAAAACAAACTTTTAGCTAAGCAAATAGATTGAGGCACTTTGTAAATTTTGTTTACTAAGCTGATTAATTTTCAAAATAAAATGACTCATTGGGTCACATATACCTGGTAAATTGTAAAAATCATTCCCATCTGCATCTCGGTATTTCCATTATGTTTAGTATACCATAATTAATTGTTTTGCATAAAAAAGTTTGCTATTGGTTTATTTCAAGCATGGTAACCTATGAATTTTCTTTCATTTTCAAAAGCTGATGTCATTCAAAATATCTTTGCAAAATTTTTGAAAACCTTGATGTGATGAAAGATAAAATGTTGAAAAAACTTCTCCTCAAGGCCAAACTCTTATTGAATCTTATGTAAACTCAGTTGAGAGGGTGATATATTACAGTGATGTCTAAAGTGACAAAACTATTTTGGTTGCACCCCTCTTTTTTCACTTTAACATGCTTATTATTGACCAGTCTTCAACTGATTTCAGTCTAATTTCAGGATGAAAAATGTCGTGTATTGTTCTACCTTAAGCTCAAATTTTGATGAACTAAGATTGATAACCAATTCAAAACCAATTTGTGCACACTGTATTTAAGAAATAATGACTTCAGAAGAGGTATCTGTTTCAATAGATAATACCTGTTTTCAATTTTGCAATTTTAAATAACCCCTGAGCACACCAACACAAGGGGATTAAGTAAAAATTGCAACATTGAAAACAGGTATTATCTTTTGAAATGGATACCTCTTGTCAAGTCATTGTTTAAATTCTGACCTGGCAAATAAACAAAATTTGGCTTGTTTACATGCATTAACCTGTTGATCTAGTACTATAGCATGTGTCTTGCTCTGCCATTGGCTGTACACTCATGTGATGCTTTCAGAATGTTATAACATACACCTGCTCATCCATTGGCTGTGCATTCATGTGACAATGTCAAAATGTTATGTCGCTCATCCATTGGCTGTGCATTCATGTGATGAGGCCAGAATGCTATGTCACACACTCACTCAACCATTGGCTGTGCATTCAGGTGATGATGTCAAAATCCCCTGTCATGCACTTGCTCAACCATTGGCTGTTTATTCATGTGATGATGTCAAAATGCCCTGTCATGCACTTGCCCAACCATTGGCTGTGCATTCATGTGATAATGTCAGAATGCCCTGTCATGCACTTGCCCAACCATTGGCTGTGTATTCATGTGATGATGTCAAAATGCCCTGTCATGCACTTGCCCAACCATTGGCTGTGCATTCATGTGATAATGTCAGAATGCTATGTCATGGCTGTGCATTCATGTGCTGATGTCAGAATGTTATGTCATGGCTGTGTATTCATGTGATGATGTCAGAATGCTATGTCATGGCTGTGCATTCATGTGATGATGTCAGAATTCTATGTCATGGCTGTGCATTCATGTGATGATGTCAGAATGCCCTGTCATACACTTGCCTAACCATTGGCTGTGTATTCATGTGATAATGTCAGAATACTATGTCATACACTTGCTCAACCATTTGCTGTGCATTCATGTGATAATGACAGAATACTATTTCATACATTTGCTCATCCATTGGCTGTGCATTCATGTGATAATGTCAGAATACTATGTCATACACTTGCTCATCCATTGGCTGTGCTTTCATGTGATAATGTCAGAATTCTATGTCATTCACTTGCTCAACCATTGGCTGTGCATTCATGTGATAATGTCAGAATACTAGGTCATAGCTGTGCATTCATGTGATGATATCAGAATACTATGTCATACACTTGCTCAACCATTGGCTGTGCATTCATCTGATGATGTCAGAATACTATGTCATACACTTGCTCAACCATTGGTTGTGCATTCATGTGATGATATCAGAATACTATGTCATGGCTGTGCATTCATGTGATGATATCAGAATGCTATGTCATGGCTGTGCATTTATGTGATGATATCAGAATGCTATGTCATGGCTGTGCATTCATGTGATGATATCAGAATGCTATGTCATGGCTGTACATGCGTGTCATGATATCAGAATGCTATGCAATGGCTCTGCATTCATGTGATGATGTCAAAATGCTATGTCATGACTATGCATGCGTGTCATGATATCAGAATGCAATACAATGGCTGTGCATTCATGTGATGATGTCAAAATGCAATGTTGTGATATCAGAATGCTATGTCATACAATGCATTACTTTTGGTGACACATGCAGGCCTGCAAAAGAGGTATCTATTGTGCAAGATAAAACTTTGCACCATGCATTGTGTAAGACACAGAATATATTCATGTTAGAATTACCCACATATAAAGTGTGCATTTGTGAACAGCATACACCCAGATCTGCCATGGCAAAATCCTCCTACAGATCAAGAGTCCATGCTTCATCAGCTAGTACATTATGTAACAACAGATGTGCCATGGCAAAATCCTCCTACAGATTAGAGTCCATGCTTTTCATCAGCTAGTACATTATGTAACAACAGATCTGTAATGGCAGAATCCTCCTACAGATGAGGGTCTGCATTGTTCACAATTGTTTATTTATTATACATGAGTAACTATGGTGTATTTATAGGTTATTGGTTTGATACTGAAAAATATTGTGAACAAGTTCGAATCATGCTCCTAAGGTTGAGCGATACGATCAAGAACATGTTCAAATATTTTTTGGTATCAGACCAATAACCTTTTTATTATATAATCCAGAAATATACTAACTTTCAACGGAACAAAGTTTATAGTTCATAAAATATATTTTTGTTATAAAAAAAGCAAATTTCAACAAAAAAAACTGTAAGTAAAAGTTTTAATGCTAAAACAAAATTCCATTTTGTAGTGCATTGATATACATTACACAAATAGCTAACCCCACCCACTAGATTTCCCCACATCTAAAAATAGCACTGACTATGACATCATTGAGACAGGAACACTATGCTAAATCTCAATGACGCTATCACAAATACAGAGACAAAAAAAAAAAAAAAAAACTGGGAACAAGTCACTTATTCATTTATGGTTCCAGTTCAGTGTCAGATTATTTATATAACTCCTTGAAATAAAATGAGAACATGCGACAAGGTTGGCTTCGGGTAACTGGCAAGATGGTGGAAACTCATCGTCTTACTTCAGCATTGTACAGTTAGCTTGTAGATGAGGGGTAATATTCTGGACATTTATTGTTCAACTAAGGATACTGCTCAATCTTGCATGTTCCTCCATGGAATGCTTCAAGTCACATGCAAAAGGGGAGTATGGTTTACGGTTAAGTTCCTATAGTGAGCAGGTCTTGTATTCCTTATACAGAAAGTATTTTCCTTAAAAGGAAAGTATTTAATATCAAAAGTGTATGATATTGAAAGTGTTTAATATCAAAGGTGTATGATATTGAAAGTGTTTAATATCAAAAGTGTATGATATTGAAAGTATTTAATATCAAAAGTGTATGATATTGAAAGTGTTTAATATCAAAAGTGTATGATATTGAAAGTGTTTAATATCAAAAGTGTATGATATTGAAAGTGTTTAATATCAAAAGTGTATGATATTGAAAGTGTTTAATATCAAAAGTGTATGATATTGAAAGTGTTTAATATCACAGGATATTGCATATTTTGAATATAAGGGAAACAGAAGGACAATTTATTTACTATGTAATAAAATCGTGTATCAAGATAAAATTTAGTACAACCAAAGATACCAACATGTCTGATTTTAGTGTAGTTTCTCTGATTGTTTAACAGAAAACCCACACTCCAAAATTATGGTCTCTTTTCTCCGATTTTGTGCAGTGTCAACTTTGTGGTAAAATTACATTTTAAGCAGTAAAAATGTTCTAAGATAAGAAAACTTCCTATCACCAGTTCTGTTTCCAGTAACTGGTACACATGCTATACTGTGTCCTTATCACTACAAGATACAGTACAGGAAACCTGAGTATCAGTCTAGATACTTAAAGTCACATGGAAAATCACAGCCAATGAAACACTACCAAGAAAGAAAACAATGATTTTGAGTCACAATAACAATATTTAGAAGAGTATTCCATTGTTTCCTATCTTTTCTGTGTCACAAGTTGAATTTTACAAGGTCTGTGCAAGTTACATAAATCTAGCACATGGAATAAAATCGGGTCTGAGGACTCAACAAATTTTTAAGAATTATTCATGCAGCAGAATGATTTATCAATCATTAAAGTGAAGTCATCTTTACAAAGTTTCTTGTTGAAGACAATCTTTGTCGGAGACAGACGCGGCAGGAAAAATATTTCAGAACATGTTTCCAATTTCCAACATGGCCAAGAAATATGGATGTGGTAGGACCCTCTTTAAATTCTTGGAAAAAATATTCATCTGAATTTCAACATCATAAATAGAATAGTTTGTGTACAATTCATCGGATCATTTTTCTGTTAAGGGTAGGCCATCTACAACAAGATGAAAATTGAGAACTGTTTCAGCTTCGGGGGGGGGGCAGGTTTGCTTTCCCCAAACTTGCCCTGTGGTAAATGATTTGATGAATTGTACACAAACTTTTTGACTTATGGTGTTGAAATTCATATGAATATTATTTTCCGGTACAATCCTTTGTTATAAAGCCCTATTGTATATCACTGCCTCTCTTATAACACGCGTGTGATCATGGATCACTGCCCCTCTTATAACACTGGTGTGATCATGGATCACTGCCCCTCTTATGGCATGGGTGTGATCATAGACCACTGCTCCTCTTATATCATGGTACAATCATGAATTTCTTCCCCTCTTATAACATTGGTGTTATAATGGATCACTGCCCCTCTTATAACATGGGTGTGATCATGGACCATTGCCCCTCTTATGACATGGGTGTGATCATGAATCACTGCTCCTCTTATAACATGGGTACAATCATGAATTTCTTCCCCTCTTATAACATGGGTGTGATCATGGACCATGGACCCTCTTATAACATGGGTGTGATCATGGATGATTGCCCTTATAACACTGGTGTGATCATGGATCACTGCCCCTCTTATAACATGGGTGTGATCATGGACCACTTCCCCTATTGTAATGTAGGTGTGATCATTGATCACTACCCCTCTATAACATTGGTGTGATCATGGATCACTGCTCTTATAACATGAGTGCAATCATGGTTTTCTGCCCTTATAACATAAGTGTGATCATGGATCACTGCCCTTATAACATGGGTGTGATCATGGATCACTGCCCTTCTTATAGCACTGGTGTGATCATGGATTTCTGCCCTTCTTATAACATGGGTTTAATCATGGATCACTAGCCCTCTTTTAACACAGGTGCGATCATGGATTTCTGCTCATCTTATAACATGGATGTGATCATGGATTTCAGCCCTTCTTATAACATGGATGTGATCATGGATTTCTGCCCATCTTATAACATAGATGTAATGATGGATTTCTGCCCTTCTTATAACATAGATGTGATCATGGATTTCTGCCCATCTTATAACATAAATGTGATCATGGATTTCTGCCCATCTTATAATGTGATCATGGATTTCTGTCCCTCTTATAACATAGATGTGATCAGGGATTTCTGCCCATCTTATAACATAGATGTGATCATGGATTTCTGCCCTTCTTATAATGTAGATGTGATCATGGATTTCTGCCCTTCTTATAACATAGATGTGATCATGGATTTCTGCCCATCTTATAACATAGATGTGATCATGGATCTCATTCAATTGTTTATTTAAAAAAATTAATTGCCATTGGAATTATTTTACTTAATTTTAATTCTTGGATAATGAGAACCAATTTTAATGTAATTTCACATAAATAAATATTCTATTTTTGTTTTTATGCACAATTATGACACATCTTTGTTGAACATCCTCAGCATGCCATTTTGATTTTATGGCTCCCACAAGCAGTTTTATATGAATGAAGCACTGTAATTATATTTTAAAAAACTCATTAAAATATTACATTCTTATATGCACTTTGAAACCTACAGTATTTCAGGTTGGAAACAAGTGCTAATCAGATGTAGTTGCTAAATATCCTTATATGTCCAGTGATTTCTCCAGGATTTTAACACGGAGGGGAATTTCCCTCTGGCATTTTGTAAGGGGGGATTTTCAGTTTTTATTAAGGAGGTGGGGGATGGGAGCAGATTATATATGAAAAAAGTATCTATTAATCGACTGTTATTGATAAATAACTTGTAATGAATATAGATAAAACTACAAAGTTTATCTTCATTGTTATTGTTATGACAATGGCACTATGTCATATGCATTAGAACTGCATGTAACAACAGAGACATTACCACTGAATACCAATAACTACATGTTCATCATTGTGCAACCTCAACAAGTTGCATTTGGTAAAATACTTTACATAACTAGATAATCAGTGAAAGCATCTCATTGCTTTTTTTGCAAGAAGTCACTAACTAAGTGCTTTATTATGTTGGTTGATCCAGAATTCAAGCACTTACATGATTGGATTCAGATTTGTTAATATAAATGACTGTTCATTGTGCTCACAGCAATTGGACTGTGTGCCATGTTTGCATGTTCTCACTCATTTCTTTGAGAGGAACAATTAATGTAGGTGGGGAATCACTTAATAACATGTTCTGGAGAAAAACATTACCTATCATTTTACTATTAGTCTGGCAGCCACCAGTTATCTTGCAGTGAATAAAATAGCCAGGTACTTTTCCATTTGTCCTGATAATACCACTTCTATTTGACAGCTGGCATTCAAGGGAGCACAGTTTGATATGTACTCCAATAACATGTGGGCAGTGAGACACTCAGCATTGGACAGATTTGCCCAGGCAGCCAGAAGGGTTGGTATTACATTGAAGTCATATATTTGACATCTTTTCATAAAAGAGAATTTTTTAGAAGCCATTTTCTCTATTAATCTATTAATATAGTAAATGGAAATTATACAAAATACATACCATATTACTTCAGTTTTAAAGATATATAATTTATATTTAAATATTCACAATATTTACAACCATATAAACTCCATTTAGTTTAAATCCCAAGAATGATCATTTAGAATGCTGTGTTGTTTTCTCTGCAAGTGGAATCACGTTCACATTTCCACCAAAGAAGATTACCCATTATCAGTAAGTACATATACATTTCCTGTAGTTAGGCAGCATTTGGTTTGATCTTTGCTCATTGTCAATCATGGTTGCTACATTGATTCAAGATTTTACATTTTATGTCAGTGAATACAAAGGTGTCACTGATTAAGAAACATGAGTAGCACCTGGCATTACACTGTACCCTATACGGTAACATAAATAAATATTAAATGGAAACAAAGAAAGATTGAAAATATATACCAAGCAGCACATGTCCAAAAAACTAATTCAAACTAAATATGTTGATTAGTAAACAGTGTTAATTTTTAAGAGTTAGACCTAGGAAAAAAGGTGGGATTTAATCCTACGACATGTATGGTATTTTAAGCTGGAATCTTGTGATTGCAGATGTAAACTGTTGTTAGGACAAATTCACATAAGCTTGACATATTTATACTAAACAATCGCAACTCAAATGGAAAATTCATTAGGTCCTGACTGTTTCCCTCATTGTTTTCGCTTACAAGGAGCTTTGATTTATATAGCACAAAGCTCATGTGTACAGAATTATCACATCATCTGAAAAAAGGCACTGAATAACGGAGACTAGAACAGATTTTCAGTAAAGATCTGCTTTATTTTTGCCATTTTTGTACAATATTAGGTTTTAGATTTCCTTTGTACAAAAAAATTTAAAATGTTCAGTTATAAAACAAACTTCTAAGAATTAAAATTTTTTAGTACAAAATAATAATTTTAACTTTAATGGATCAGCTGTGTGCAAAATATTAAAGGGTACAAAAAATTACAAGAATATGGTATGTGGTGAAACTTGCTAGAATTCAGAAAGATTTTCAAACTTAAGATTCTCTCTAAGAGTCAAAACTCCGGTTTTAGAAATCACACTTTGATTCCTTGATACAGAGCTTCACTGCATGTTCTAAATGTTATATCGTGAAACCTGCTAGAATTCTGAAAGCTTCTCAAATTTTAGATTCTCTCTTGGAGTCAGAACTTGGATTTTAGAAATCACACTTTGATTCCTTGATACAGAGCTTTCACTACATCTTCTCAATGTCATTTGGTGAAACCTACTAGAATTCAAAAAGCTTCTCAAATTTAAGATTCACTTAAATTGTGTATGTCATGATCTTTTTTTTCAGGTAATCATTCGACAACGAGCAGAGTTCAAATTGAAATCCTTACGAAAAGTAATCGTTGATTGGTATAAAAAGAAATCCTATACAGGAACATTGACAGGTAGGAAAATATTCAGTGTTTTAGAGTGTTACCTAAATATTTTGCCTCTTCATATTTTGCGAAACCCACATCCTGCCATTCATTTGGTTCCCATTTTGCATTTATTATTTTCTGGTCTCAATTAGCCCCCTCCTTCACCCCATTATAACTTCTCTCTCTATACCAGCATTGCTATTTTCTGGTTTCAATTACCCCCCTCCCACACCCCATTATAACTTCTCTCTCTATGGCAATATTTGTTATTTTCTGGACTCAATTAGCACCACCCATACCCCATTATAACTTCTCTCTATCAGATTTCATTGAAAATTATATGAAAATGTTACATGAATACATGTAACTGAGATCTTTTTCTTTTCATACTGTACTATATTACCATATATTCTCACTTATAACTTGAGTCCAACTGAAAACTGCATAGACCCGGATCTGCCATCGTATAATGCACCAGCAGATCTGGGTCTGTGCAGTTTGTTAGGAGTAATCAGTAGAACAAACAACATAGACCCTGATCTGCTGGCATATTATGGGTAAGGCACTTTACTTCCATTGTCTTAACACCATATATCCTTTCATGTGTTGATGTGCCACTAAACACCCAAACCAACAAACAAAACTATGTGGTCAATTTCTGGTTCATGGATGTGCAAATGTTCATGGTCAGTCATCCAAGGTCAGTAGTTTTGCCTAGGTCCTCCAGACATTAGGCCAGAATAATGCAGTGGTAACATGCTTGATTTATGTCCATGTAGTCCTGGATTCAATCCCCAGCTCCAGTTTGTGGGAGGGTAAAGTATTTGCCCATCCAAAGTCAGTGGTTTTCTCTGGGTCCTCTTGTTTCCTTCATCACAAAAGACTACACCAATATCTGAGCCAAAAGTGCTTAATATAAGTGATAAAACTTGTTGTACAGTCAGCGTTACATTTTTTGAAAGTTCTCCAGTTTCCTTGATCCCTCAAAAAAAGCATTTTATGCCAACACTTGGGCTGTCAATAGTTACACCTTGGTTGAGCTGTCAGGGGGACTTTTAACAAATCCCCATATCTTGATCATTATAGGAGAACAGAGGGTCCTCCTATAATGATCAAGATATGGGGATTTGTTAAATTTAGGGGGACACTTGGCAGTTTGGGGTGGAAGTCTGTTCCTTGGGCCCACTAAAGGTGCAACACTGAATATGCTAATGAGCAGGGAGAGCATAATCAGTGGATCAGTTGAAAGAGAACAATAAAATGTAACTAATTAATTAAATAGCTGTATATTAATGTGGTAGATGTAGGATAAACTATGATTCTGATGCAGATGGTTGGCATTTAAATCCAGAGTACTAAAAATGTGTTAATTTTAGGACAAGAAATTTGAATACCATATCAAACTACAACCATACATATGTTCAGAGGGATTTGCAGGGATCTTCAGGGGCAGAAAATGGGACCATATCCCTATATTAATGATTCACAATTTTAGCATTTTCAGGGAAAAAAAAAATTACTCCTTCTTGGTTATATCCCCACCAGCACCAAATAATGGGCCCAGGACTTATTCCCATAATTGTGGAAAAATCCCCAGTTGAGAACAATTGTTTTTTCTTAAATACATTGATAATTAACATTATCTACAGAAAATGTTACCAGTAAAATAGACCTCTATTGTTGTTTACTTTTGTCAGTGAAATTTGTTTTTTCTATTTTTATCAACCCTAGTAATATGAAAGACAAATACTAAGCACAGAAAGCTGGAGTTGGCTTCAGCAGTTTATGAGTGTAATTGTAGCTTGGAACTTTAGTTCATTCGTGTTTGTTTATGATGGATAGACTTGCTTTGACACTGAGAGGGAGGCAACTCAAATTTTACTGATGTATGAATTTGTGAGTACTGCATGTCAACTTGATTTATATTAAAAGTCAGTCATCAATTGATTGACTTTAATTGACTTCTAAAGATTTAATATCCATTAATATTTAAATCCATTATACAAATATTTGTGTAGGACAAAGGAGATTTCAATTTTCATGTATCAACGAAAACTTGCTAGCACCTTCCCCCACCCCACCCCTGCCAATTGTTTGTGTTAACTAGAATTTGAGTGTTCCTCGGTATCTTTTGCCCTTGCTTATGCTGCAATTGATGTTTATGGACCCCAATGCTCATGAGTTAAAAGTGTAGCTTGCTTTCTCATGAGTTATTTAGAAGGAAAAGTGTAGCTTGCTTTTTCATGAGTTATATTGAGGGCAAAGTGTAGCTTGCTTTCTCATGAGTTATATTGAGGGAAAAGTGTAGCTTGCTTTCTCATGAGTTATATTGAGGGAAAAGTGCAGCTTGCTTTCTTTTTACAGAAGAGAACAAGGATAAGGTCGACAGTGAGAAGAAGAATGAATTTATACCAGCTGACCTTGAACTCTCCTCAGAGAAAATTGCCTTGCATCAGTTTGCTACATATGTACCTCCAAATGTTAAGGATGACATGGTAAGGACACTTTTATGCTAATCTTATTTGCACTATTCTCATAAGTAACTCTGAAAATAATTCATTTTTCAGGAGATTATGGTTTTTAGCTCACCTGGCTGTAAGGCTAATTGAGCTTATGGTAGGTCCTTGTGTCTGTCATGAGTCATTCATTGTGCATCTGCCAACATTTGCTATTTTCAACTTCTCAAAAACCACTTTAGCAATATCAGTCAAATTTGGCACAGAGCATTCTGATATACAGGCCTTTCATATTAAACAAATGATGCCAATCTGTCATCAAATATAGCCACAATACTTAAACAAATTTGAAAAAATATTAAATGACTTCTTCTTAAAAACTGTCTAAAAAAATCTAGGCCTTTTAAGTTAAGAATTTTACCAAATTTGCTAGAAAGCATCATGGATTAAGGCCTTTCATATTTGAACAAATGATCGTGATCAACCAATATGTATGTCCATCACTACTAAAACTAAAAGAAAAACTTTAAAAAAGGTTTCTTAAAAAGAAATGCTCATCAGAATTTGATCAAATTCGACAGAAAGCATCCAGATTGGAATACCTTTCAGGTTTTTACAAATAATACCAATATGCCATCAGATATGGCTGTCATTACTAAGAATAGAAAAAAATACTTGAAACAACTTCTTCTCAACAACCACTCCACAGAATTTGGCCAAGTTTGACAGAAAGCATCTAGGCATGGAGTTCCTTACAGATATATACAAATGATGCCAATCCACCATAAAATAAAGCTGCAATTACTAAAAATAGGGAAAACTTGAAATGGCTTCTTATTAAGAACTGCCCAACAGAATTTGACCGAATTTGACAGAAAACATCCTGTAATAAAGGACTTATAAAATTCTACAAATTATGCCAATCCACCATCAAGTGTGGCCTTTCTTACCGAACATAGAAACACTTTTAAACGGCTTCTTCATCAAAACTGCCTTAAAGAATTTTACCAAATTTGACAGAAAACAAACTGGTATGAAGGTCTTTTACATTTTTACAGATGATGCCAATCCAACATCAAATATGGTCACTGTTACAAACAATAGAAAAACATTAAAATTAATTCTTCTCAAAAAAAATTCAATAGAAATTTACCAAATCTGACAGAAAGCACCCTAACATGAAAGCCTTTCAAGTTTGTACAAATTATGCTGATCCAACATCAAATATGACCATTGCTACTTAAAATAGAAATGACTTCTTCAAACACGGTCAGCAGAATCTGATTTGGTTTGGTGTTTTATAGCACAGAAACAGATTATTTAGTGCTGAGGCAGTTGGAGTAAAGTACCTGCCAAGGGACCAACATAATTTGGCTAAATTTCACAGAAAGCACCAAGGCATGAAAGCCTTTTAAGTTTGCACAAATAATGCTAATCCACAATCCAGTATTGTCACCATTACTAAAAGTCAGAAAGAAAAAAATATCTTTAGATCACTTCTTTTTAGAAACTGCTCAACAGATTTTTAAAATCAATGATGATTCAAACATCTTTGTATGAAGGCTTTTAAAAGCCTGTAAATAACTCCTCAAAAAATATTAAACAGATTTTGATAAAATTTAACAGAAAGCATCCTGGTTTGAAGGCCTTTAAATTTTTTACATACAATGCTTATTTGCCATCATATATGGCTAAAGCAAATAGCATCTGTTAGCACAAGATTGTTATTACTACTATTCATAAACTACTAGGATGATTGCCATCAAACTTTACAGACACATTCATCCCAAAGTCTAGTTCATCCTAAATGAAAATGGGCATTCTCAGACAGCTAATATGACCACCAAGGTAGCCATTTCGAAAATCATGTTATCACTACTGCTTCTAAACATATGATCATATCACCATAGGGTTTTTACTAAAAGACTTCTTATGAAGTCTAGTTGGTCAAAAATGAAACTGGTTCCAGTTTGACATCCAATATTTTGAAAATCTTATCACTACTCCTAGATGGATGGTCATATTGACATGGCATTTTCACTGACAGACTTCGTATGAAGTGTAGTTGGTCCAAAATGAAATTGTGCCAACATGAGATCCAATATGGCTGCCATGGTGGCCATCTTGAAAATCTTGTTATCACTACTCCTCCTGAATGGATGGTTGTATCGACATGGGACTTCCAATAAAAGACTTCTTATGATGTCTAGTTGGTCATAATTGGAAATTGTGCTGCTCTGACATTCATTGTGGCTGTCATGGTATCCATTTTGAAAATATTATTGTCGATACTCCTCTTGATTGGTTGGTCATATTGACAAGGTGATTTTACTAAATTACTTCTCACTATGTCTGGTTGGTCCTAAATTAAACTCCTGTCTGTCGGACATGCCTTGGACATCTAACGTTAAAATCTTGTTATCAATACTCTAACTAAACAGATGATCATATCAGCATAGGATTTTCACTAAAAGACTTCATGTTATGTCTTATAGGTCCTAAATGAAAATAGTATTGATCTTACATCCAATATGGTGGTCAACTTGAAAATATTGTTCCCACTTATTCTCCTCAATGGATAGTCATATCTGCATGGGATTTTTACTCAAACACTTGTAAGATCTACATGATATAAAAAAGAAATTGTACCAATTAGACCTCAAACATGGCCACCAAATCTTTTTATCACAACTTCTCCTAAATGGATGGCCATAACTACATGGAGTTTTAACCAAAAGATGTCTCATCATGTCTGGTTGGTACTAAATAAAAATGATCCCAATCTAACATACAATATGGCTTGCATGGTGACCATCTTGAACATTTTTATATGGCTACTTTTCCTGAATAGATGACTATAGTGATATGGGGTTTTCACTAAAAAGACTTATGTGTCTAGTTCATCCTAAATGAAGAAGGTGCTGATCTGACACCCAATATGGCTGCTAAGGTGGACATCTTGAAAATCTTGTTATAGTTGCTTCTCTTGAATGGATAGTCATAGTGACGTGGGGATTTTACTAAACGATTCTTACGATATCTAGTTGCTCCTAAATAAACATGGTACTGATCAAACTTTCAACATGATGACCATTGTGGCCATCTTGAAAATCTTGTTATCATTAATACTTCTTAAGGGATTGTCATTTGACATGTGATTTTCATTTAAACACTTCTCTCTATATGTTGTTGGTCTTAATGAAAATGATGCTAATGTGACCCCCTCCCCCCAATATTTGACAAATCTTGCAAAAGATTCTTCTCCAGAATGGATGGCCCTTCCAACATTTTCTCTTTTAAGCTACTTCTTTCTTGCAACATATATTTGTGCCTGTATTTCTATGATGGTGGAACAACCTCCAAAATGACTGCCTTGATGGCCAGCTGGAAAATCTTTATATGGTTACTTCTGAACAGATGGTCATATTGACATGGGGTTGTCACTAAAACACTACAGCATTAAGTAGCTAGCTCTAATGAAAATGGTGTTCATCTGACCTCCAACATGGCACCATAGCTATCTCAAAAATCTTGTTATCACTACTATTCTTGTATGAATGGTGACATTAATGAGGGGTTTTCATTAAAACACTTCTTGCAGTATTTAAATGGTTCTGAATGATAATGGTGAATACTTTGAAAACTAGAAGAAATGATCTTATCTTAGATTCCTGGAAATTCTTGTCATTCAGTAGAGCATCAGTCACTTTGAGGGACTCTTGTTTTAGTTCCCTGAGGAGAAATTTTGAGACTTGGAGAAATTCTGCTCTTATAATTCTTAAAGACTGGAATAATTATATCAGTAAAATTAGAAATTTCAGAAGTTTCCTTAAGTAAAGTAGAGCTACTAAGAGTAAAATCTCACTTTAATTTTAATAATCAATGCCTTGGTATGTAATAAACATGTAATTGCATGCTTTATGTTACTCTTTTTGCAGGCCCCTGATGCACTTGGCACTGTGCCCTTCAGACCACTTGAAGTTGTAGTAAAAAGGAAAGTACCATATTTTAACCTAAAAGTAAGTTGTGTCAATTTGTTTGTTTGTTTATTTTTGTCTTTCTGTCAATATGTTTGTTAGTTCCAGTTGAAAAGGTAGTATAATGAAAAGTCCCAGTTTTTGTCTTTCTGTCAATATGTTTGTTAGTTCCAATTGAAAAAGGAGTGTAAAGAAAAGTCCCCAGTCTTTGTCTTTCTGTCAATATGTTTGTTAGTTCCAATTGAAAAAGGAGTGTAAAGAAAAGTCCCCAGTCTTTGTCTTTCTGTCAATATGTTTTTTAGTTCCAATTGAAAAAGTAGTATAAAGAAAAGTCCCCAGTTTTTGTCTTTCTGTCAATATGTTTGTTAGTTCCAATTGAAAAAGTAGTGTAAAGAAAAGTCCCCAGTTATAATCTTTAGTGTGTTCTCTCTGTCTCTCTTTTCTTGCTGAAGTAGAATTTAAATGCAGTTTTAGAAAATGGATATTATAAGAAATATTTCATATTTCATTATCAGAAATATATTTAATTAGGAGAAGAAAAAAACTGAAATTTTTTTGTGTAATGTTGACCATGAAAAACATTCTTTTTTATTCTTCAGCAGACATTACTCATCACAGAGTACTGTATATATTTGCTTATAAGTCATTTCCAACTGCAGACTGCACAGACCCAGATCTGCTGGCGCATAATGTGCTGGCAGATCTGGGTCTATACAGTTTTTTAGAAGTAATAAGTAGAATAAACAACATTGACTGTAATCTGTTGGTGCATTATGTGACAGTGGATCAGGGTCTGTGTTGTTTGCAGTTGGACCTGACATAAACAAGTATCATTTATACCCGCGTATAAACCAGGTCCAAATGCAAACAACATAGACTCTGATCTGCCGTCGCATAATGCACCGGCAGATCAGGGCCTATGTTGTTTGTTCTACTGATTAGTCCTTACAAACTGCATAGACCCTGATCTGCCGGCGCATTATGCGGGATCTATGCAGTTTGCAGTTGGTATCGACTTATATGTGAGTATATACGGTATTGATTGTAAACAATAATTACGAATTCATTCTCTGTTATTCAGTGTACTCCATGTGCTCCTAGTGTCATTCAAGTATGAATTATACCATTATGTGCATCATTCTGAAGAATTTGTGATAGCAAGATATAGTAATTTTAATTAAAAAATTTAAATAATTTAATTTACATTTTCAAAAATGTTGATTTTTATGTCCATTCTTTCATATATATAGTAAAATTTCATGGAATTTTAAGTCATTGTTTTACTTTGAAGTATTAATTGCATTAACTACTCACCAGTGAAAGAAAAAGTTAAAGGTGAAATTGAAATTATATCAATTATAACATGATAAGCCATGTTATCTGTGGTTTTTTAATTGAAATACTATTTTTAGGTTCCACAGCAGTATAAGCTGATGGATTACAGACCACAAAGTGTACATGATGCATCAAGTGGCTATGTGCCAGTCAAGTCTTTACGCCCATTGAAGATTGGAGCAGAGGTAATCATCTCTTGATTAACTTGTCTTTTTTATAAATTTACATATTGAATTACTGTAATTTCTTTAATTTTATTGAGTATCATTTTTTTTAGGTTTTGCAAACAATAACAATTTTGTGGCTACTTAAATTTGTAGCTTGGAGAAGAATGGTCCAACTGTTTCCTTAGATAAATCATTGTACTTTGTTGTTGTTGTTTTTTTGTTTTTTTATAATAATATTTTGTAGCAACCTTTGATGTCCACGGAAATAAGTACAAGTTAATAAAAGTGGATTCTCTATATTTCTGTAACAGGATAAAGAAAACAAAAAAGCATAAAGGTCAAATTCTGTCAGATAAGTGAATGCTGGATACTATTTAATTGGTCCAATATTAAAACTTGCTGTAGTAAAATCCATGATAAACTATCTGAAATTTTTTTGCCACTATAATGTTATGACACTTGTTATGCCTGCTTTCAAAATTAGTGGTAGTCCACTAGCCCGAGGCTAGTAAATTTCCTGTCAGACTGAAGGTTTTCATAATTTTAATAGTGTCCGATGGCTAGTAAAGTTTCAGTTGTTTGTTTACACAGTCATAGGTAATTGTTGAAAGTCTGAATGATTGAACAATGTTCAAGTTCTCTCTGAGCTTATCACGTAAATAACCAAGATTCAATTGCCCCACTAGAGAGTCAGAATAAATGAGAATTTTACCAGTCGTATTTCAAAACAAGGCTGTATAAATCTTTACCGATTTTGTTAGATTAATAAGGTACAGTTTTGTGTCAAAGGAAGATGTTGGAAGATGATTTATCTTCTCAGAAATTGCAAGTATAACATTCATTATGTCTTTAATTCATTGACAGTCAAGATGAAACTACTGCATTGATGAAATCAGACCTGGTTCTCTCCATTGCATTGCTAGTCACGTGAATACCCAAATCTTGCAGCCTACATATCCATGACATCAGAGGTCCAATAGTTGTATGATATCAACACACACACCTCTTCTAATGTTGTTGTACAAAAAGTTCAAAAATATTAAATGAAAGTCACGTAATGTAAAAAGGAAAAGACACCTGAGTTTCAACATATTTATTCTGAGAACAACCACCTGAAACCTGTCACTGTTGCAGTAACCTGGAAAAACCAGATTAATCACATAGAGAGCATATTTCAATGTGGTAGTCAGGTGATACTAACAAAAACCGCGTTGACATGTGCTCTCTGCCTGATGAATCTGTCAATGAAGTGAAGACATAATGAATGTTATACTCACAATTTCTGAGAAGATAAATAATCTTCCTCTCGATTTCATGCAGGTAGGGCTTGATGTAAGGTCGCTTAAATTTGATAGACCTGGTAGTAAATGGCTACCCAATGCAGACATCACGCGGTTTCAGCTAAAACCAACTTTTTGATAGGCAATGAGCTCTGACCTCACACCCCAACATAAATGTCAAAATATCTAAAATGGAGTAGGAAAGGTCAGAGGAAACTCAGACTAAAAGACAGTAAACCAGACTTATGAACTTGTCAAACTGCCATTGTTGTGCCATCATCATCAGAACTATTTATATGATTTACCATTTCATCTTGAAAGGATTAGCTTCATGGAGACACATATTTTGCTCAAAGGTTCGTATATGTTGTGAAAACCCACACAATGCCTATTCTACTATAATGAGATTTCTTTTCACCCTGCTTTCACTGTAGCACAACGGGTACTGCCTTAAATCATCTCTCTGTGGAGTTACTATAGTGTGAATGAGGTCTTTGTCTTTTCCTCTTATTTGGTTATTTGTTTTTTTCTGGATAACGAGGCTGTTCAAAATGTTTTACTGAGTAATCTTTTTTTTTAACAGTTAAGTTTTGGAGAATCAGTCACTGTTTTTCTTGTGAACTTGTAGTAAATATTTTCAAGTAACCATGATGATTTTATAAAGCAAGATTTGTACTTCTGAATTATGAATGATTTTGATATTTACAAAATAAAAGTGTTGTTAATCTAGATACATATCTGACTTTGTTTTGTGGGAAGAACTAGTGAAGATTCAACAGGACTAGTAAATTTCTTGATCCACTAGTCCTTCTGGCTCCAGTGAAATTTTTTTTATAATTCAAGGCCTCTATGCTACTATAATGTTTTTGACACTTTTTATGTCATGGAGTTGCATTAATGTTGTTCTAAACAACTTCTTACAAAACTTGTTCAGATATCTCAGAATGCCAGAAATAATCACATGGTTTATGTCTTTAGGATTTAATTGGTGGTTTTACTGTTGCATTTTACTGTAAATTCAAAATTAATGGCCTCAAATATGATATTGTTACCCCCACCCCATTACTATAGAAGTATACCTCTGTTTATTAGATCGCTATTGTTGGCTTTCACCAAATTTGACAGGTCACTCTGACACACAGAGGAAAGAAAAGTGCACCATTCAGATATACAAAGCATATGGATTAGGTTTACTTAACTTTGACATTGATATATATATATGCAGCTTTGTTTTAATAGAGGAAAATCAGATGACATTATCATAGCATTGTTTTGTTTGAGTAATGAATAGGGTAAAATGCCAATGACTTGTCATATTACATACTGTACAGGGTTGAAAATTTCACGTTAGATATGGGCATGACCTGTAAATATAAGTCCATATAATCTTCACTATTCCAGATATTAGCAAAATTTCTTATCATGCATATTTTACAGTGCTTTACTCTTCTTTCACAGCATATGTAATAAAATTTTACATGCTTTCCAGGATGAGATGATCACACTACCGCCACCACCAGTGATCACTGATGACAGGGCAGGAATTGCAGGGAGAACCAGTATAGCAATTGACCTTGTACAGGAGGCAAAAACCAGCAGAAAAGAGTCCCAGTCCAGGCAGGACACTGTTTCATATTCAACCACGATAGTCCCACCCCAGGCCCTCTTCCAGCCCATTGAATATCCACCATTGCATATCTTTGTAAGAACAGAATTATGTCAGCTTATCTATATCTATCCTCTTTCTCCATTTCCTCTTTCTTATGATTTTATTCTTAAATATTTCTTTTTGAAAATTGATTCTTTCAATTTTTGGTATATTTACAGTTATTTATTATTACTTATTTTGTTACATATCATGCTTCAGCATCTGGATATAATCCTTTTGTTTTTATTTAAGTTTTTAAAACTGTTAAAACCTTTTTAATGAAATATAACGAGAGCAACTGCAATAGCTCTTCATCACAAATCTACATACTTTCTTTTGCTCCAATCCCCTCTTCCATATCTTTCTCTTTCTCTGCCCCCCCCCCTTCTCCAAGTACTAATCACACCCCCAGATAGAGATCCACTCAGGGGTCATAATGCAAAATTCATCACATATATGATGTGTCTTCATACTGTGACTGCATACATAAAGTTTGGTCTGAAAATATTTAAAAATGACATTGTTATTGAAATTGTTGAACATTGACCTTTGACCCTTTCCCAGGGATCCCAGGGATGGGAACCAAGGATGGTTACCCTAAGGGTAACATGACTACATGGTTTGGGATTGGAATTGGTAATGGATAGACAGACAGAAAAGAAGAGGATATCACATATCCCCCACTAAAGTTTGGGGATAAATTTATATGTTGAAAGTGTACTTGTATGACTTTTTTTCTTGTGCTTTCAGAATCCTGCCCCAGGTCTGCATGTGTTCCAGTCTCCCATGCCATATGCTGAAATTGATCCAGACTTTCATCTGTGTCCTCTGCCTCGATACACACGAAAAGATCATGCCACGAACCCTCATGCCTCTACTCAGAGGAGATATGCTGATAGAGAGGTAAGACTTGAATGTGTTTTGAAGAGAAAAAAAATCAAGCAAAATCTTTAGTAATTTGCTGAGAATACCTTCCACTAGTCTGAGAGGTTAGAATAGTACTCCTGAATTTGTTTCATCATCACACCTCGCAAAATGATTCTCAATATGAGATGGAAAAAAATGGTGTCGCTATAATGCTGTGTATTAGAATACCTCTCCCAATGCTTTAGATATTTTTCGTTGTTATTTCAGCCTATCACTGGAAATTTTAAAATAGACATGCAATGTGAAGATTGTGGAACCACCACTGGTCATTTGTGTCAGGGGGATTTATTCCTATGCAAGAAATGTAAGCTGTAAAGATTTTCTGTGGTGGTGAGAAACCCTACAAATATGGTGGGAGATTACCAATGCAAGTGGTCCATTGATAACTCCTCAATAATGGTGACTGAGCTGCTTTGTTTTGGACAGAAGAAAACGAACTCTTCGCCATATGATCATATAGTAAAACTTTGTGTGGACACATACTGTGACAGGGATATCGAGGCAGCAAAACAGACTCTATTTTCAGTGGTACAAACAGACAAGAGAATGATAAAGCAGAAGGGTACTGATAAATCTGCAAATAATATGAAAGATATATTTAATCTATTTTGGCCCAGAGACCCAAATGACATACCAAGTTTATGTGCCTTGGATCAATCAAAGTTGCCCCCAGTATCATATAATTATGTGGACATGTCACTTTTATTGAAGGACATGGAAACTGTAAAACATTAAGTGAATATTCTGAAGTCAGTCCAAGCAGAGACTTTAAGTACAATGCAATGTTTTACATGAACAAGCTCAGTCATCTTTGTCAGTCACAAGTACATTGCCACCTCATGTTGATACTTTAAACACATTTCAGTCCAACATTGTACTCAGTGAGAATTCAATAGCAAACTGCGGCAACACCAAAACAAATCCAGAACTTTTAAATCAATCATGTATCTCAACAATAAAAAGTCCTGCTGCCGGTCATTTGAGAGAAATAACCGTTACTCGTAACAATTCGATAATGAATGTGGATGAATGGCAAAGGAATATGTTGGTTAGAGACTACTATCAGAGTCGGAACTAAACTCTAATATTCCAAATTTTGTTTTATTGGACTCAACTGTAAATAATGGCTACTTTATGCATTTGTTTCTACAACTGCTGTTCTATAACTAGAAATATCCAAAATGTAAGAACTTTATGCGTTGTATCTGACATTTGTTTTCTACAAGAGTTGTGCCTATTCAGTGCGAGTTAGACTGTCTCTGATCAGTGCATGAGGATTTTTATGGATCGGGTGTATCACTGATTAAATTTTCTAAAGACATTTACACAGGTAGATGTTACAGGGATAAAGGTGTATTATATTGTAGAACTCTTTAAAATATTATAGAAGCACAACTACTTGATGATCCCAGAATAATCAGTATTACTATTAAGACATGTGATTCCTCTTTGCTTTTTGTAAACTGATCATTTCGTCTGAGATTGAATAAATAGCTAAACAAAAGGGGGTAAATGTCCAGGGTCAGATTTTTTATATTATGTAGAACATTTTTAATTTTCAGATAATAGACTCTATGTTCTTTTAATGATTTTATTTAATTGTAAGTTTGTACATAACTTTGTTCCAGATGATTTCACAAAAGTTACAATTACCCCTCTATTGAAAAGTTAAATTGGTAACCTGGCAGACGAAAGTAATTATAGACCTATTATTTTGAATGCATTCAAATATTTTCGAAATAATAGGTCTATAATTACTTTCGTCTGCCAGCAATGTGAAGTTGCAATTTCTGATAATCAGTTTGGTTTTAAGGAAACAACATTCAAGAAACATATGCCTCTATGCCTTTAAAGAAACTGACAACTATTATTTAAACATGGTAGCCCTGTGTTTGCATGTTTTTTTAGACACTTGTAAGGCATTTGATAGGATCAATCATTTACACTTTTTAAAAAGTTGCTTGACAATCAAATACCCATCTAATTAGTTCATACCCTAGTTAACTGGTATGGCAAACAATTGTACTATGTGCATTGGGGAAGTGCAATATCCAGTTCCTTCCACATAACCAATGGAGTGAGGCAGGGTGGTGTTAGTTTGCCTTTGTTATTTAATATATACATTGATGATTTAAATCATAAGTTGGGTCAGTGTCACATGGGGCTACATTTGACACCAAATGCTTTATTTGTTAACAATTATAATTTTGCTGATAATATGTCATTGATAAGTCCTTCTATTGCAGGTTTAAGGAAATTATTAAAGATATGTGAACATTGCACACTTGAGAATTATATCATATATAATTTACAAAAATCGGTATGCATGGTTTTTCAGTCAACATCATTCAAATTACCATCTCCTCCTTCTGTACTTCTTAATGGCCATGCTCTTGCATACGTCAGCATTTATACTTATTTGGGTTACATTTTAAAATCCAATCAATCAGATGATGAAGATATGATGAGACATGGCACATTTTTGTGTTCTCAAACAAACATGCTTTTACATAAATTTCGAAATTGTTCTCTGAATATCAAAATTAGACTATTCAAATCTTATTGCCACACAGTGTATTGCACACCTCTATGGAAAAAATTTAGTGACTGTATAAAAAGAAAATTAGTTATTGGTTATAACAATAGTCTTCATTTGCTATTAATCCGTCCAAGATGGAACAGTGCCTCTATCATGTTTGTAGACTATAATGTATCTTGTTTTGAAGAATTAATGAGAAAGTATGAGTTTTCAATGATGACAAGAATATCTAATAGTAAGAATTGTATCTTAAAATCGCTGTGAAAATATGATATTTGTTTGAATTTTTGGATTATTGATTGATGGAACAAATTACTCATTAAATGTCTTACATAATTTTAACAATGACAGACACATTCTGTAGTTGCATATGTGTCTATATTTGTACATAAGACACTTATGATCTTTTATGGTTAAAAAACGTTCACTTTATATTTTAATTTAGATGTATGGACCATGCAGTCGGAAATAAAGAATTCTTATCTTATCTTATCTTGTTGATTATGCTGTTAATAATAACAAGACAAAATGGCAGGTCTTCAGCAAAGGGCAGAATGTTTAAAATTTTTGGTAAGCTAAATAGATAAATATACATATAAGTATTTGTTTTACTTACCATCACCAAATATGAGAGATATGCACACAAAAGTCACACACAAGTAATGCACTTGAGCTTTGAATGTGAAGTCAGAGTCTTAAATTGAATAATAAATTGTTAGATTTTAAGTTGTCTATCTTATTTTGCGTTCTTATTATTTTTGTATTAAATTTTGTTCCAATGAAAGAAAGTCATCTGGAATAGACCTATTCAACTACACTGTATGATATCATCCTGTCTGCTATATTTTTGGCACTAATAAAGTCAGAAAGACAAATTTGACTCTCATGTTCATAGTTCAAGATAAACATGAATATTGTTTAGAAAACTCAGCTTTTTGTGCTTATTCAAACAATAGTCTGTATTTGTAAGGTTTCATACTTAAACATTAGCCAGCATTTTCAACTACTTTTTCCTATCAAGAAATAAGAGAAAAAGAACCAATCATATGCATTGGTAAAAGAATCAGAGATTCCACTTTCAGGTCAGATTTCATGGGCAGAAACAAATTTCTTGCATGAATTCAGATCCTTATGGAATTTCTTTATCCCAAACTTATGCATACAAATACTGTATATACTGCTTATAAGTCAAGTCCAACTGCAAACTGCACAAACTCAGATCTGCCAGCGCATAATGCACTGGCAGATCTGGGTCTATGCAGTTTGTTAGGAATTATCAGTCAAGCGAACAGCATAGACCCTGATCTGCTGGCACATTATGCAACAGCAGATCAGGATCTATATTGTTTGCAGTTGGACTTCACTTATAAGCAAGTATAAATGGTGAATCTATTCTCCTGATATGTCTCTACACATAATATCATGTGACAGGAAATACAATTCTCCCTCTTTGTAACACTGTTCACGTGAGACATAAAAGTGACTTGTGTTGAGGGATATTGCACTGAGGGATATTCTAACAGGGCTGTGTCAGAATAATGCATACAAACAAAAAAAGTAGGGTATTTAATAATGTTAAATTACATTATAATTGGTTCTTATTATACAAAATAAATAAAATCAGGTGAAATAATTCCAATAGCAACGAAAAAAAAAGGTTTTGTAGTTATAGGGTTTAATAGCACATCAGCACAATACTGGCTATATAGTGCTGATTAAAAAAGTAAAGTTATAAAAATGTAAATATAAAGAATTGGGAAGTACTAAACAATGAAAGTTATAAGGTAAAGATGTTACAATTCTGTAAAAGGTATATAAAAGATAAAGATGAAAAGATCAAAAACAAAATTCAAACAATTTCATGGGACCCATGACCATACCTATAGACACCGTTGTCTGTATTTGACCCCAGTTTCATGAGCGCAGCCATTAACCAATCATGTGATGTGTCAACCATGATAATAGTGAAAGGAACATTAGATACCGCAAGTTCCGTGCCCAAAACAACATCAGTTTTTTTTTCTTTACATTTTATCTTCGCTTGTTTACTCTTAAAAATTGATAGTGATGGAAAATATAAAAAAAGGTGGAGGTGGTTCATGTTCCATCAATGGATGTTGAAATAATCATTGCAAACACAATTTATGGAAGAAATCAATGTGTGAAATACACAGACAAGTACATGAAGATTGTGCGTGTTTGGTTCCATTTAAATTTCAGTATATGCCATCAGATGGGCATGCAAGATTTTAAATTCTTGAATTCCAATCTTAACAGATAAGTTTAAATCACTGATAATATGACTTACAAGAGAAATAATTAGAGACTGTTGCTTGGAATATTTCAGAGAAAACTACCCTACACTACATGTATTATTGATTGTGCAAAAACATTTATTCCGATGCCAACTAATTTCAAATCTCAAAAGTAGAAGTGAGACTTATGGTGATTATAAATAGCACAACATTACCAAATATATGGTAGGAATATCTTCACATGGGCAAATTATGTTGATTTCAAAAGGTATTTGGTGGATGGGCAAGTGATAAATTCATAGTTGAAAAAAAGCGGATTTTTAAATTAACTTTCTCCCTGGAGTGTTGTTAATCTAGATATGTAACTAACATTGTTTTGTGGGAAGAACTAGTGAAGATTCAGCAGGACTAGTAAATTTCTCAATATACTAGTTCTTTATGCTACAAGGCAATTTATGTTATATTCTAGGCCTGAAAAAACTCATATTTTTTTCTTATGAGTTAATGTTTTTTTCACTTGACTAAAGGTGAAACTTGAAATGACACATAAAATGACTTAATTTTATTTTCTCAAATCTGTAATTTAAATAAATGGCACATTCATTAACATCATAACATGATTTAAAAATCAGAACCAAAATAAAACTATAATTATATAAATGTATAGTCACAGATGCATATATGTTTTGAAAGTCTTACAGAACAATAAGCAATCTTCTTGAATTTCATCAACTATGCATGACATCATTTTCTCTGCATAAAAATGTACGTAGTCTTGTAACATGGTCATTTACATAATTTTCATCATACTCTGTACTTTACATTTACAAAATTGCGGTCATCTGCACTAAGCCATACAAGAAGTTTACATTTCCTAAGACCAGTGCAAAACATTGTCATCTGTATTTGCATATAGAATCCTTTATTCCCTTTCTTCTTAATAGTCAGACTGTCATTGCCACTCTTTTGGACATCATATTTCTTGTTTGGAAAAAAATTCATTCAGTGTGGTCCAGTAAGTAAGCATTGGACATTTATTTTCAAGCAGTGTGTCTTCATTTAAAATTCTATCTGGGCTCGCTGACAACCAGTTTTCCTACACAGAAACATGCATTCCTTATTCAATAACAGAAATATCCACTAGGATTTAAATATTTTTTTGCTGCCACTTCACTTTGAAGTCTGTAATTTGTGAATTTATTTCCTTCAAATTTGGAATGTAAGTGTTCTCATATAAAATGTGCACAATCAGTGGAATCCTTCATGGGGATTTTTCCGCACCAATTCGCTTTGTTTACAATCTATTTCACTAGTGATATGGCGGACACTAGTGCTACAGACCTAGCAAGCGATATCAGTACAGCAGACGATAATTATAAAACTGTGTCTATATTATTAGAGAGGCAGTGGTGTAGTGAGGGGCTTTATAATGAGGGACAACTGTAGAGATATTGATGTCTAAAGTCTTGATTAGATGTTTCATTTTTAATAATATAGTCTTTTACAACTACCCATTATTTGTATACAAACAGTGAAAAGTATAATGAACAATCAGTACTTGTCTCTCCTAGTGTTAGTGGGTAAATATCTACATGTATCCATAAATGTGGTGATTTAATATCTAATTCTAGTGTACCTCTAGAGAGGAAATTCAATATTTTTTTTATCTTTGAAGTTTTTTGGGGTGGATAAGAAATGCTCTGTAATCCTATTATCTGTTTGAGATCATGAAAAATAACAATAAATAATGTGTACAGTTCATAAATATGTACTTATTTGATGCAGAACTACATTACAAGATGAATGAATGATAACTTGTAACTTTTCTTCCTCTCTGTAATCACTATGAACTGTTTTTCACAGACAAATGAGTAGTGTTTCTTATTAACTCTTTTGTCATGAAAGTATGTTTTTACTTCAAATGATGTTGATAAAACAATGAAATTTTGTTTATATTTGAACATCTACATATGTATGCCTGCCATAACATACCTGCCAACTTTCAAGTCAGTCAGGCAGTGGTTTGGTGGGGGGGGGGGGGGGGTCTCATACTGAATGGCAAAGGGGAGTAAGCTTCCCAGTACAGTCTATGTGAGTTGACCAAATAAGCAAGATAAAAGAATGAAAAAAAGTTAATATTTATTTTGTTATTTTGTATCCCTTATCTCCTGTTTATTTTGCAGTTAAATAAATATAATAATAATTATAAAATTTTGTTTTAAAAAAATTCTGCTCTTTTGGAACAGTTGGGTTTCTGGGTTTTTGCCAATATTCCTTTCTTTTTTTCTGAGTATTTATCTGACTATCATAATTAGGTTATTTTTCCTGCTAACTCTCATTGTTTACGACCAGATGAGTTCTGCAATATGAAACTTTGCATGCAGCTGGATATAATTTACTATACAGTTTATAAATTGATTTGTTCAGTGCATTAACAGGCTTCTCAAACTTGACAAAGCTAAGTCGAAACATTCCCTTGATGGAGATCACAACAGCAATGTTCCAGATTATATCTGTTATAATTCTATTCTGCATACATTTTTGTATTGTGATTGACATTCATCTCAGGGCTGTTCCAGTAAAACATACATGGGACCCAGGGAAGGCACTCTCATCATGGAGTAGTCACCCACAGATGCGATCTAGAATTTTCATATGAACTCTTTGAGTAATCAGAATACCCTGGCATATATGTTTAAAAACCTCCCTTCCCTGGGTACCATGTATGTTTAAATGGAACAGCCCTCAGCATGTCATGGGGTCCAAATTCACATTTTGTATGTGACACACTGCATGAAACGCCATATGTACATCAATGTTGCAGTGTTATTACTGTATGTTTTGCACAAGGCCCAGTTGGGTTGTTGCAATAAAAGATATTATATATTTCAGGATGTTGTGAGAGGCATCATGGCTTGGAAGAAATTCCCATCTCAAGGACTAACATCGCTGAGTAATACTCCCACACTGACCAATGTCTGGGTGCCCAGATGGTAACAACACAGCACACACAATTTGAATCTCTCTCCCTTAATATGTAGCTTCTTCAAGAAATTGAAAACAAGGAATTTATTTAAATAAACTAACATTGAATTATTAAATACAGAGAAACACAACAGCAAAAGAACTCGCTTTATTTAATCTCCTTCTTTCAATTGTTTTGAATGTTCCATCTGTCACAAATGACTTTTTTGTGTTCACTATTAAGATTTATTCTGTATCATTCTACATTTAAAAGAATTTTCTCCCATTTACAAATAGAAAGTGATAAACTATAAACTTACTTCTCAAAAACACAAAGAGTAGGTTCATGAAAGTTAAATTATAATTACTGTATATACTTGCATATAAGCCAGGTCCAAATGCAAACAACATAGACCATGATCTGCCATCGCATAATGCACCACAGATCAGGGTCTGTGTTGTTTGTTTTACTGATTAGTCCTTACAAACTGCATAGACCTAGATCTGCCGGCACATTATGTGACAGCAGATCTGGGTCTGTGCAGTTTGCAGTTGGTATGAGCTTATACGTGAGCATATACTGTAACTTCAAAATTATATGCTATTTTCAGTATATCATTTAAATTTAAAAGAAGCACATCTCTTCTGATCAGATATTAAGGTCAGTTAGCATAGTTCAAATTTTGGCTTGAATAGGACACAAATAGACATTGGATCCTCATTGCATTCATATTGTATGTTTTCTATTCTGTTCACAACACAATATACTGAATTTGGCAAGTCGTTCTATTTTTGTGTGGTTGCTCGTAATTACGAAAAGTATTCATTTGACATATGGATGGTTGCTTATTTCACATGGTGATTTTGAGATTTTTTTTTGTTTAAACTGGTGTTTTGAGATTGCCATAGAAAATCCCAAGAAAGTTTTAAAAATAAGGCAGATTTTGAAAACAAATTCCGTATGACTTTTATCTGATAAGTTTATTTGCCTATTACAAGACATTTGAATTATCCCATACATACCCATCTGGCTGGATTAAGAGATGAAACTTAATTAAATGAAAGAAAAAGAATTCTGGGGAAAATGTGGTAAAATCTGCACACACACACACACACACACACATACGCCCTTTGGATTGTTTACTTTAAGTGATACATTTTGATTCCATCACTGAAGTAAAGGTTGACATCTTCAAGATTATGATACCATTGTGTGTATGACATTAAAGTAACACTAGGTTAATATATAACTAAATTGATCTTACAAATATAAATTATACTTTTGTTACCTTAAATGTGTAAACTGACATTATGTTTTCATTTGTAATTTAATTTACTTTAGTCATTGCTTACAAAATTTGGAGTGCCTTGTGTTTATTTCATTTGGGGATTTTTTCCCCCAGTCCTCGTTTGGCTTTCCATTACATAGTGATGGAAACCGAAGTGGGTCAGGTTACTGAGGCTAATATTTATTCATGAAAATACTTCTTTTTAAAAATACATTTATTTAAAATACTTGCAATGTGTACAATAAAGTAAAAATAAAATCATTGCATATGCAAATTACATAAAGAAACTACCATATATACACGTATAAGCCAATACCAACTGCAAACTGCATAGACCCAGCTCTGCCATCGCATAATGCGCTGGGAGATCTGGGTCTATGCAGTTTGTAAGGACTAATCAGTAGAGCAAACAACATAGACCCTGATCTGCCGGCGCATTATGCAATGGCAGATCATGGTCTATGTTGTTTGCATTTGGATTTGGATTTGGATTATACACAAGTATATATGGTATGACATACATTTTGTCATCTTCAGCCATTTATTCAAGATTTTAGAGTATGGTTAGAAGGATAAAGTTTATAAGGGTTTGTCATTTCATGAAAGAATATTAGAATAGATACAAATTTTTAGATATAATTTAAGAGCACTTATTGATGTTTTACATGACATGTTTTATACACAGATACAGTTTTAAATGTAACTTTACCTGATTTTATCAATTTAAGTGTTATTAGAGTTATGTTCATATGATTGGAAAGGCCATATTTAATAATGTTTTGGAAAAATGGTTCAGCTTGTAAATGTTATATTTCTAGGGACAACCCATTTAGCAGTGATCTGTTACCAGAAGAGGTGCCTCCATTGTATGACAGTCTGCCAGAAGATGACAGAGAAAATGTTATACCTGAGTCAGTATGATATGTTTATCTCCCCTTCAATAAGTTGCTGTCAGGCCTGAGATTCAAAACACTTTGCAAGCTTTTGATGATTTTTAAATTGCTGTTTTTCCTGAAGAACATAGTTTCTTTTTTGTTATTTGTTTCAAGTTGCTTATCTTCACAGACTCATCACTTTTCAGCATGAAAGGACAAGTGGATTTTTTTAGCCCTTGTGACTTGCTTGGGATTGCTGTGCCAAAGGAACAATGCCCTAAAACATTTAAATACTTATGTCAGTAGCCATTTTATTATATACTTTAAAAGAATCCAACAATAGATATTTCATGTGTTACTATTTTGTTAATATAGTCATACCTGCCTTAATTATTAAACAATTATTAAGCAATCATATGGCTTAAACAACATATTTGTGCAGAAATTAACCTCTTTTAAGAAACCACTTGTCTTTAGATGCCAGTTTTTCACTTCCCAGATGTGGGTGCTTAAGACAGGTTTGACTATCTAAAATTTTTAATTTTGCTTCTTGTAATTGAAAGATAAGCATGGTAATGAATCATAGCATTTTAACCCAGTATGGTGGTTCCCCTCTTGAATGGCTAAAAAAAAAAAGTAAATTATATGACAAGCTAACTTCCTTTGTAAACACTGAGCATCTTGTGTAATAAATACAAATTGCCAATGAAGGAATAAGTTGTTGCAAAAGTGCAAAATGTCATCAGACATTCTCAGTTTAGAACGAAAAGTGCAAGCAATTTAACTAAACAAAAAGAGGGAGAGTCCATTGATCACTACTGAGAAATTTGATGTAAGAAAGATGATCAATAAAGAATAAACATCATCAATATACTTTCTACTGCTCTGAGTGGGAAAACAGACTCGATGGACAGGGAGAGTTACAGCCAGATGTTTGTGCCCAGATTTTACTGATAAGGTGTTTTTGCACCACAATTTATTATTATTCATAATTATTTTAAATAGCATCGATATAATTTTTATCACATTAAGTCCATAACCTGATAACATTCCTGTGATTTTTAAATGAAAATATTTAATATTTAAAAATTAGTTATGCCTTTCATGCTTTATTTGTAGTTATTACTCACATCTGTGTGATTCCCCTCTAGAAATTTGGCATCAATTTGGCATCATACCTGTAGTTTAATTCACATCAATGTCTCACTGTGACTTCACTGAAAGACAGAATGATTGGAAATCAACTATTTAGTATATCACTGATTATAGAGAAGTTTTACAGCTGCTGAAAATTTATGCAACAAATTTAATGAAGATTGAAAATTCATGTTTAAAAGTTCTTTATGCAATTTGTTTTTTTACTGTCTGTGTTGATTGTAGCAGCTGAAATGTTGGTTTTTGTAGTACTTTAAGTAGTTTCTTAAGTGTGAATGTCGCCACATATAGAAATGATGAGAATGAACTTGACAGTGGTCATTTGGCTACATACTGAATGTTACTACCAAATTTAGACAATAGGGACTGCTTAAAAATTATATAATAATCCAATGTATTCTTTGCTGTATGTTCAGTGATCCCACTTTATAACACTGTTTATGGGAGCTGAAAAATATGGACCATAATAAAGGTATTGTTGCAGTATATTGGGGTGCAGTGTTACAAGTAAGGTTATGCTGTAGTGAGTATTTTTTGCACCCAAAACCACATCATGAAAGAGTTATTATAAGAGATAATTATCAGGCAGGTGCTAAAATCAAATGCAGTAAATAAAGCAACAATATCAAAAATATTATCTGTAGATATAATGGAACCTATAATTATAACATTGTGGTACAAGGAACTACATTATACTAAGGTATTTTATAGCGAGGGACCACCATACTTGTACTTTCTTGTCTCTTGCAAAACATATAAAAATTAATAACACATGTAGTTTTCTTGGTTTAAAGTAACACCTGCAATTCATGTTACTTTTCTTTAGTGTGGACGGTATAGAGGAGGGGGTTGAAGCTACATCAGGAGAGCGTGCAGTGACCCTGACACCAGAAATGGTCAATGCCCAGTTTTCACTGATAGACCAAATAGTTCCTCCTCAAGAAAAGACACATGTGTAAGTAAAGCTGTAGCATTCTTGCTTGAAATTCATTTAAAAAAAACTCTTTTCAAATAATACTTGAATGCCCAGTTTGTACAGATAGATCAAATAGTCATCTACCCCACCCAGAAAGGCAAGGCACATTGCTCCATGGATCAAATAGTCATCTACCCAACCCAGAAAGGCATGGCACTTTGCTCCATGGATCAAATAGTCATCTACCCCACTCAGAAAGGTAAGGCACATTGTTCCATGGATCAAATAGTCATCTACACCACCCAGAAAGGCAAAGCACATTGCTCCATGGATCAAATAGTCATCTACCCCACCCAGAAAGGCAAGGCACATTGCTCTATGGATCAAATAGTCGTCTACCCCACCCAGAAAGGCAGGGCACATTGCTCCATGGATCAAATAGTCACCAACCCAGCCCAGAAAGCCATGGCACATTGCTCCATGGATCAAATAGTCATCTACCGCACCCAGAAAGGCAAGGACATTGCTCCATGGATTACATGTATAAATTTCTATTTTAGAGGAATTGTACATGCTTTGCAGTGTGAAAAATTAGAGCACTGTATCACTTTCAAAGTATCATTATTCCTGATATTATATTACTGTTTCATTACAGCTTTAATACATTGCATATGCTCATTTTTATGTGAACAACCTCTGATGACCATGACTTTTTCATCACAATTTTAGTACTCTATTAACACATGTTCTGCAACCCTTTGATCAACTTTTTTGTGTACTTTGTCACAAAGTAAATTATAATATGACAAAATGGAAGGGGGAGAAGATATTATATGCAATTTATCTATTTCCATTCATCCATCCATCCATCCATCTGTTATTTAATTTTGTGTTTCACAGGGATGCCTTCCCACAGGGTAACAGGATGCCAGCCACAAATATCCCAGTCTCCACGCATGGACCTGTACCCAGGTAAGACAATGTCACAATGGCTAATCAGGTTTCTTGACTGTAAATTATAATACCCAAAAAAAATTTATTGTGTAATAATAAAAGAAGAAAACAAAAAACAACAACAATCTTTAATTTGAAAACCTGAACTTAATTTTATTAAAGACTTAATACAAAAAAAGAGCAAGTAAATTTGTCACATGAGACTACCGTATATACTCTCATATAAGCTAATACCAACTGGAAACTGCATAGACCCAGATCTGCCATTGCATAATGCGCCGGCAGATCTGGGTCTATGCAGTTTGTAAGGACTAATCAGTAGAACAAACAACATAGAGCCTGATCTGCTAGTGCATTATGCGATGACAGATCAGGGTCTATGTTGTTTGCATTTGGACCTGGATTATACGCGAGTATATACAGTAGTTGGAAGCATTAGACAAGAGTCTTTTAGCCACATACAAAATGTTTTTCTATTTCAGGAGACAAAGTAGTACATAAATGATGTAAATTACAATATTTTAGCATCAGTACATGTTTTTCTATTTCAGGAGACAATGTAGTAGTACATGTATAATGTAAATTACAATATTTTAGCATCAGTAAATGTTTTTTTTCAAATTTTATTTCAGCATATTAGCAACATAAAATTTAGCAAATCATCAGTGTGCAGAAATACATTTTTTATGTAATGGTTTACAGATTTTGTCTTAGCAGAAAATAGCAGTAAAAATCATCTGGTTAAATAGGTGTCATTAGTCAATCTATTTATATATTTTGTATTATCTCATCAAAAAAATTTAATGTGCATACAGTTTTAGCAATAATTAGTTTCCTGCTAAATTTGTTACAGTTTGGTAATTTACAGTAAATTCTTAAGTCATTCTCATGTAACTAAAAAAATCATATCTTTATATCCAAATTTCATTATAACTGAGGAAAAATATTATATAAAAGATCAGAAGGGACCTTGTGATGTGTTTCATACTATCTTATATCTTGTTGTAATTGGAGCTTACAGAATTTACAGATTTTTGTGAAATTAACTCAAAATGTTCATATTTTCCTTTGTATTTAATATAAAATTCTATAAAAGTTACATGAATGTTGTTCTTGCTCAGTGAAATTTCAACTTCTTAAGGGATACCAGGTGAATGATTTTTTTTTTTCTTCAGCTCTTTCATAAAAAAATCCCAGCAAAATACAGTCAGGTAAAATATGTTAGATTTTATATTTTTCTGAAAAAATTGCAAAGATTTCATTGCTGCAAGTCTGTAAATGGGACTGAAATTATGTGATTTGGCTGAAATTTTTCATCATGGAATCCTAATCATGAAGATTTACTTTAGAATGCTTATTTATCAATAATTGTAATCTAGTGATAGATTTAATTATTTTTTCAGAGAAAAGAGGGAAGAGGAATTAGAATATTTCATAACTAAGAAGTACAACCGTCTGGGAGCTAAAATTCAAGCCAAAATTAACAATTTAAACATCTTGATCACAGATCCAAAACTTCATCTGAAGTGATGTTTTCTGCAATTTATTGTGTATAGTGGCACCCAAATATGAACAGTGTATATTCAAATTGGGACTATATCAGTATACTGATAGGTCAATATTCCATGCCAATATGATAACCGATAATCATTCTTAACTGTATCAGTTTAATAAGAAATTTTAAAATTTCAACAAACTCTCAGCCTGTTATCAAAATGTATAGTCAGTTAATGGAATAAATCAATAAAACAGCTGTTTACTGTATAAATCAGTCAATCACTCAACTTTGTCTTGGTTTTACATCTGTCCACACAGCTACTGTTACAGACTGTGTGTTCCTAATCCTAGATAAATGGAACATTCAGTGTAATATGGCTGAAGTAATGCAAAAACAAGAACAATTTACAGGTAAACATACTTGAATAACATTAAATGTGTATAATCAATACATATTGTGTATCGGAAGAATCATATGTATCATATCAGATTTGAGCTGTCAATACCAAGCCCTATACATAATGCACTAGGAGGTCCTAGTCTATTCTATTCATATTTAGAAATATATACAACATAGACAAAAGCGGTGTGATAAAAAAAGTGCTAAATACATTCAGAGTTGCTTATTTTTTAAACATAAATCTGAGTTGCTTTTGTACATATAAATGTCACAAATTCATGATTTTCCACAACTTTAGTAGTGATATTTAGCAATGATAAAAACAAAAATATTCTGGTATGCTGAAAGTTTGATTGCATATTTTTATTCATCGAAATGATAGGATTTCATGAACAAAAGTAGTAGAGATCCAGCTGATGTAAAGGACACTGAAATTTTTGTTTCATTTTTTCCAAACAAAATAGACTGAAGTTGTATATATGGACCAAACAATTTATTATTGAAGTATCGGATCTTACAGTGAAATTGCTCTGAAATTCTCTACATCCTTTACATATTTACTAAGTGTATATGGGCATAATAATTTAATCTTTTGTTGAAGACAGTATCATAAAGTATTCTTATGTTTGAAAAAAAATATATTTAATGAAATAAATGAGAATACCTATGGTGGCCTTGTAACAAACTAGCATTTATTTACAAAGCAGAGACTTAGGCAGCATGTCTCAGAAACTGGGGTGTAAATACCTTTTGCAAAATTTAAAGAACTTTAATTTGTGTTTCTGTCATTTTAGTATTTGTTAGGATTATTATAACTGCCTCACTGAACATTTCTGTTGTGAACTGTGATATCCTTAATTTATCATATTTTGTACATGATAGATATTTATGTATTACAACACTTTTTAAAAAAATAAAATATCATGGGGAAACATTGGAACTGGTTTAGCATACACTTATTTAATCTGTCCATTCCCACAGTTCTTGTACTTAACTTTACTTCATATCCACTCCCACAGTACTCATACTTTCTTTTACTTTATAATCTATCCATTCCCACATTACTTGTACTTTATTTTACTTCATAATCAGTCCATTCCCACAATACTTGAACTTTATTTTACTTTATAATCTATCCACTCCCTCAGTACTTGTACTTTATTTTACTTTATAATCTATCCATTCCCACATTACTTGTACTTTATTTTACTTTATGCTCTGTCCATTCTCACCATACTTGTACTTTATTTTACTTTATGTCCATTCCCACCGTATTTGTATTTTATTTTACTTTATGTCCATTCCCACAATACTTGTACTTTATTTTGCTTTATGTCCATTCCCACAATACTTGTACTTTATTTTACTTTATGTCCATTCCCACAGTACTTGTACTTTATTTTACTTTATATCCATTCCCACTGTACTTGTACTTTATTTTGCTTTATGTCCATTCACACAGTACTTGTACTTTATTTACTTTTATATCCATTCCCACCATACTTGTACTTTATTTTACTTTTATATCCATTCCCACCATACTTGTACTTTATTTTACTTTATGTCCATTCCCACCATACTTGTACTTTATTTTACTTTTATATCCATTCCCACCATACTTGTACTTTATTTTACTTTTATATCCATTCCCACCATACTTGTACTTTATTTTGCTTTATGTCCATTCTCACCATACTTGTACTTTATTTTACTTTTATATCCATTCCCACCATACTTGTACTTTATTTTACTTTTATATCCATTCCCACCATACTTGTATTTTATTTTACTTTATATCAATTCCCACAGTACTTGTACTTTATTTTACTTTATATCCATTCAGTAAAAAGGTTTATTGCATGCTCAAGATGAGTTAATACTGGCATTTGTTGGGTTTTTTTAAGCAAAAAGCATAATTCCAGTTTTTGAAATAAATTGTACAAACCTTAACTTTGAGTATTTTATATTACAGTGACCACTATAAGAGATCTTCTCCATAATTAGAATAAGTCCATTCTGTCAAATGATCTGTATGTAGATTTTCAATGGATTCCACACAAAAAATGGCAGCCAGTTCAGAGAATAATTTCTGATTGAAGGGGTTATACCATTAGGTGACAAGACCAAAAACATGTTATACCACATGCGGTGCAACCAGAACACCCCTTGCAGTTCAAACATTAATGCAATCTATCACCATTATTTTTCTCATAGACTATGAAAAAAAGTGGTTTGTAGTCCTTTAAAAGCTTAGCTTTTCCAATTTTCCAAGTCAGTAATTTGTGAATAGATGGAATAGCTGATGTTATTCAAAAATATATTGTTTATTACTCAAAAAAAAGTTTGTATACATAATTATCTTGGAAATGCCAACATTAGCCTATTTACCACCAACTTTAATCTCTTGCACTTGTATGACATACCCGTGATGCCATTTATGTTGCTATAAGATGCTCCTTTAGTTTGACAAGACTTCAGAAAATGAGAAAAACCACTAACCATATTGGGATGACTGCTAAACTATGCATGTATCACGATTGTGAATTGAACCCTGAACTGCACTGGTGCAAAGTGACTAGTATCAACACAATATCTAAAGTTTTGGTCACTTGACTATGATTCAGCCTTACCAACGTTCTCTGGAAAATCTATCAACTGATTAAAACATAATCACTACCTACCTAAGAAAAAGTTATGCAGATTATATTAACCAGGAAATATTTCTGATTTATAACCAATTCATTGTTTTAGCACACGAAAATGCAACATACATGTTTGCCAGTAGGTTAGTCAGTATTGTCATTCACACAACAGAGACATCATTTCCATAATGGCTAGTTTGTAAACTTTAACATGAAATGCAGTGATTGGTTGGTAGCTTCACATTGGCATCGTGCATCATGGGGAAAAAAGTACAGAGATTCCATACTTTCACTAACATGGAGAATGATAATTATCTGCAGGCTCACAAGCACCGGAAGTGTAACACAGGTCTTAGTGAAACATATGTGATGTATCCATTGTTATTTCTGCAAGTTGACTGGTTACCAGCTTTAATAAATTGGTTCCAGGCCCTTTCTGCAGAGAGCAGTCCAGCAAAAAGCAAAAGAAACAGTCAGCTGACAATAACAGAGCACAGGTAACAATGGTGACATCTCATATATTTAAATTTTACATCTGCTAATTATCAAGTAGGTAATAAATTAGAAAGTGTCCTCGGTGAATATGTTATAAGGGATATTTGTTTGAAATAGATAATGGTTATTTGTCAATATACTTATATTATTTATTAGAAAACTCAGCAATGGCTAAATCATCATGAGGTAACCAAAAGTTTAGCTCCCATCCACCCAAGTAGGATTTCCATGTTACAGGAATATAATTTGTAAAGATTTGTTTTCCAAATTTTAATTATGGTGTGGAAAACACTGTGTTTTTGAATGACTTGAGTGCAGACAATTGAAGTTGTAACTGTGCCATGTAACCAGTAAACTGCTGATTTTATAACATGTCACCATTTTCATTAACTTCATACAGATTATGGACAGGAAGATCTCTCCAAGCCATTATATATAAGTAACTTTATCTCTCTAATTCGACATTCAAGACAAAAGTTATGTCAACATTATATAGAGGGAAAGAATTATGTAAACAGCCTCCTAATTGGTATGCCATATGATTTTTTCAGGTGAAGCCATATGTGCATGAAAATAATATTTTTTTGTGAAAGTCCTGTCTCGCCCAGTGCTATCCCTTTATCAGAATTGCATTACCACTGCACCCGGTCGCTAGTGTGAACGGCTTCGGCGGTCCTAGCCTTATAAACTCCTTGCAACCTACAAGGTTGTGTTCACATGGAAGTTAGGTCGTACCTCTAGCTGAGAATATCAGACAGAGTGGCCCATACATGTGATACAAATGAGGGGTCAGCTTGGAACAAAGAGGGAGATTTGCAAAATTTGGTCAGAAGTTTTGACCTCAAAAGAGGGAGGTTTTTCATCAACCCAATTTTTAGCATGCAAATGGGAAAATATTACTTCTATTGAACAAATTTCCATGTTTTTAATATTAAAATATGCAATTCAGTTCTTTCATATTAACTTGTTGCCTTTCACACTCTCCATATATGTAACACAAGCATTTCTAGCATTTCTTACAAGATCATTGCCTGGATTATATTGGTAGCAGTCCTTATCATTGTTCATCTTAACACTTAAAAGATTATGTACCGTCACTGGATCCAGGTTTCCACTAGAGTCAGTCTGAATTTTCCTCAGAATGGAAAATGTCCTTTCAGTGTTAGCATTGGAATGTGGCAATGTCAATACAACTCTACTGAGTTCACCATGAAGTTTAAATTGTTTCCTGCCTGTGGGTAGAGTCAGATTGCCAACTGTCTGCCAGAACTGCTCAAGACTGGTTCTGTCTCTGTCGAATTTGGGAAGTTCTTCTTTGGTAGTCAGAATGTAGTCCTGAATTTCATCTTCCAGTGCAGTTCTCTCACTCTGGGTTAACATCATGAACCCCTAAGACAGCTGATCACCACTGCAATACAAAATGCAAAACATTAGAACTTTGAAATTTACTTTCCCTGGATATACAATAAGTAAATTAAAATATTATAATACAATAATGCAATTGGCCCAAGGGAGATTTATTTCTGAAATATTGTAGAATCTGTCGCAGTGGTTTCATAAATTTTAGCAAATTTTTCCTTTTTAAGGTACCTATCACTGTTTTAAATTTCCAATTATCAGTGGAGACCTATAATATTTTTTATTGTTCACCCATCAATAGCTGATAATTATCTGTATTGATCATAGGAAATAAGAAAACCTACATTTCCTCCTAGAAACCCACTCCAGTAGACCAAAATCTTAATTTGTATACGTACGCTGAGGAGTTTATTTCAATACTTTATCTATGTCACTGTGACCTAAAATTGACATGAGTTTCAATAAAATGTGTCTCACAGCATATTTACATTACAAACCACGGAACTTGTCACGTCCATTGCACCAACAACTAAGTCACTGTAACCCATTTTTTCTGCTCAAAGACATTTCTAAGTTACTTCGTTCGTTCATACGCACGAACAATGCTCTTTTCTATATCACGACCCAAGTGCTAAGAACAGTTTAATTATCTGAAAGTTAATTTTATTCTCATATATTTGTTCTATTAAGCGGCACACATTACAGATGGACGTAGTGCCGTCGAAGAGCAGCTCTCATATAGCATTCTGATGCTAAAAGGAGATAGATTTCCACATTCAAGCGTGTTACAAAATTGATGTCAAATTTGCTTCCAAATATGCGCATGAAAAATGTCATTATAAGAAAATTCTACAACAAATAGTATTTGAGGCTGTTTATGTGCAGTGCCAATTTCGCGACTTTTGTCAGATAGCAATGAACAGCAATAAGTTACATTTTTTGCGATAAATGAAAGCTTATCTTAAACTGAAAAATCTTAAATTTAAAATATGCAGATGAAAAAGACATAAAAAGGAAAAAACAATTTAGTTCTAAGGTGAACACATGGCTATTTTTCTGCAAATTACAGAGTGTTTACTTTCTTTGCAGACTAGCCTCGTAGAGGGGAGATGTAGTTTACGAATTTTTTAATGTAGAAAACGCTATTAAAACAATAATGCTTCCGTGTCGTCCCAAGTGCATTCACATTTTCAACCAGCCGCCAAAGAAAGTCCTGCTGCATATGGGAACAAGGGATACTCAACACGTTAAGATTCTTCCTTTTCCCCGCCAATTAATATTCCGGTTTTTCTTCAGCTCTTTGCCGACCTATGTACAGATTTGTGCCAATGTGACATGACACTATTCTTCATTTTTTTAATTTTTTTTTTGTGTGTGCATCTATTCTGTTCTATTCTATTCTATTCTGCATCCACTTTTCAGGGTGATCATACAGATGTTGCCCCTGCTACCCCCTCACCTACCGGGATTTTCCCCCCTCAGTTATAGAAGATACTGCACATTTACAGAACATTTAGGAAGTAGGTTGACAAAAAGCATAAATGTATAGGTACTTGTCTTTTTTATGCAAATTTCCGATAATTTATCTTCCATGTTGCTTTATAAACATTTTTGCAGACAAAATTAACCAGCACATGCAGGAATTCTAAAGACATTGTAAATGAAAAATTTAATTTTTAACTTTTACCAAATCTGCACTTTTGAATCATCCGTCCGCAAATCCGCAAATATGACAATAAATCCGTATAATGCGGAAAAATCCGTACATTTTGTCATCAGCCTGGCTCTTAATTGATCTTTTTCTGATATGTTTCGTAGTTTATCAAACTTTTGCTGACCATAGGATTTATATTTATTTATTTATGATGTAAATTACTTACCTCATCACTGGTACGGTTTATTATAAGTATATTCACATATGTACGGTAATGGAGTATCTTTTACCTGTGTTTTTGACACATTTGTACAGTAATGGAGCATCTTTTACCTGTGTTGTTGACATATTTATACTAGTAGGATCAACAAATCATATTTACACTGTTTGGTTCAGGGAGATCACAATTTAGAACAATATTATAGTAGATATTTGGTTGCAGACAGATAGATGCAACTGAATCTATCTATCTCAATGCTCCTGCACAATATTTAGTACAATAAGGGAAGAACGAAAAGAAATTTTTGAAAATATAATTTTTTAAAAAAAACTGTGCAAGACTACGATTGAGTTTACACAGTCGGTGGAATTTCAAATTTAATTTCAGCTCCTAACGATAAATCCATAATTTTTCTTTTTCTTCTGTCCGCTTTTGACCAGCAGATTCAAATGATCTTTACAACAGATTTTACTAAAATGTTCAGATAGATGTTTTATCTTTGCAGTCGTATGTCAGAAAAATGTCCCTCCATCCTAACGCGTAAATCATTTCGGGTTTTCCCTACATAGTGCTTTTTACAGTTTGACAATACACCACATATATCATATTTTGTGTATCACATGAAATACGTTGTTTAATTGTAAAATGTATTCATGTTTCAATATATTTACTATATCTGAATTAACTAGAAAATCACACAACTTACAGCCATATAATTCGCACTTAAAACAACTAGGTTTGTCGATATTCAATAATTTGGATCTCACTAGAAAGTCCCTTATGTTCTTATTTCGTTTGTAAGCCATAACCAAAGTGCATGTTCCAAACACTTCAGAACATTTTTGCTGCAAATCACAAAGATTTTCTCTAGCATACTTTGATAAAGAAATTGAATCCTTTTTGGAAATGAACAATGAACGGAAGTATTTCTTGTGATTTGTTGCGAATATTTATTTTTCTTAATGCCTCAGATTTCATTTCCCTAAGTTCCCTGATTTTGTAACCTCTTTCTCGTAGTCTTGCGAAAAGCAATTAACATGCATCATAAAAGTCTTGCTCGTTGTTGCAAATTCATTGGAAGCACAGAATTTGGGATTTCAAATGCTCCTGAATGTTTGCCATGGATGAAAACTAATTTTATGCAGCAATTGATGAGAGTCAGAGTCCTTGCAATAAACCCTAGTATCCAGATTATCTCATTTCGCAGATTTATTTCCCTTGTATATTGCTACAGCTAAGAAGTCTACCTTGTTCTTGCTAAATTTAGTTTTAATTTTAATTGATGAATGGAGGTCATTCGTCCAGTTAAGAAACTCATTTTGTTCTTCTTCCAAATGGGTCCAAATGAAGAAAATATCATCAATAAACCTAACATAGAAAAATGGAAGCTTTTTGGCCTTAGCAAAAATTTCTTTCTCCCATTCAGCTACATAAATGTTTGCATAAGATGGGGTATACTTCTTCCACATAGACCATCCTCCGGTACATAAGCAGTCTGCCGACTGGATTTGTATTTTAATTTGGATTCACGAGCGTGCTTATTTCGTTTTTGAGTTGAATAGGTGAAACAAAAGTTTATCGACAACGATTTTCAAATATTTTTATATTTTCATTCTAAGTTTATATACATATCTATATTTTCCTGTGTCAGTATAAAACAGAGACCTTTTGAAAGTAAACCGTACTCCGGGGAAGATAGAATGTCACGTTTGGAAAGATTTGCCACTGAAGTTCCTAGTCCGGACTGCAAACCTATGAAAAAAAAGTGCACCAGTACTGAGTGTATGTAGCCGCTGTCACATCCGTCCAGTGTATGTTGTCAGTCCCTGTATGGAACTTGGAGTCTTCTAGTTTAGGAATAAAATCAAGGCTTTTGGAGATTAAAGAATTTAGCATGCGCAAGTTCCTTCGTTCATCAAAGGAAAGTTTTGGAGATTAATTACCAACTGAAAGGAGATTTATGCGTTGGGAAATGCCTCTTTTGCCAAAGCACCATTAAACTTCTGAAATTCTCCAAGGATAATCTGAGCACCACTCTTTGTTTATTATTAATTCCAATGTCTGCAATTACTTTTTTGACATTTATCTGGGGCTCAGACTTCTTGGCCAAATGTGTCAGGTGCTGTATCTTGACATCAGGAAAAGATGCTATCTCGGCGTTTCTGAGGTGGCATTTGTCTTGTCGGACAGGTGTTAAATTTTAAGTGCCAGTTACTACCACCTCTTTACAAAATTTAGGTAGGGACCAGTCATCGTATTTCCGTTGCGTTCTGGTATGCGTCCACAAAGTCGTGTTTTTGCGTGCTCGAATTCTAATGGTTGGAGGGGTTAGTCCAGTGAAAGGGTGCACGTTAGTCGAAACGGGTGCTCGGGTGCGTACACAATCTGCATAGGATTTGTCAAAAGCTCGGGAGTTAGAAATACTAGGTGTCGGTGCTTTCAGGGGAAGCGAGTTAGGGAATGTAACAACAACAGACGGACCAGCTTTCAGAGACGTGCTCCTTCCATTTGTCTGTCTAGCCGAGGTGTTCAAAACGATTTGTTAGTAACAGGCTGTGATATGCTAAATGCTTGTGTGCTGTTAGAGAAAATTGGAGAAAACCTATTAGTAAGTGTGATTGGTGATGGAGAGAGGGGGGAGGGTGACTAGTGCGTTTGTTAAAACGTCTCTGTCTCGGTGTCTGCCGGTCCGATCAAAGAGGAGAGAATGTAATGTATGTTCCAGAGTACTGATCTTTGCGAAGAGTTTTTGTAACGAGGGTCCTCGCTTCGGAAAATGCATTTGCCAAAATGTGTTTTTACTGTTTTCTGGACCATTATTGTGCTTTTTGCGAACGCATCTGACACTCCATAATCTAAAATGATCCTAAATACTAATTTCATCCAACGCCTCAAATATAAAATTTTTATAGTGCTTTCTCATACAGTTTTGAACCAAAGTCGACCAAATGTTTGCCGCTTTTCACAGTTCCGAAAATATGGAGGTATTGGGCTTACAAAGCCGAATGAAATCATCGAGGTAACGTTCTTTTCTCTGATTTTCGGCGGCACTCTGTTCTCAAAGTTTCTTAAATGGTGAATGGTCTGAATGAGAGTGAAGAAAGCCCTAACTAAACTGGCAAAGTCTGTCTTAGTTCTGTCCATTGTCACGTGTGGGTTAGTGAAATTACAGAGTATATGGAGAAAATTAACAATAAAATTTTGGCAGTAATTTCCGATTCAATTTTTGCTGTAAATGTTGAGCCAAACGTTAAATAAGAGAAATGCGAAAGTCAAATGTTGAAAAATACAAACTTCAGCTGACAATTACGAAGGCCAAAGACTGAGTAAAAATTGATGCAGTCTCACGATAAAGAACATGTAAATCATTGAGTACATTAGGGTCCCCAACGTTTCGCACTGTGTGGTGCTTCTTCAAGGGCAAATAGGAAAACAGAACGACCCAGGTTATATACAGGTAGATGACTTAGACCCCAAGATTTATGCCAAAGATTCACAGCCATAAAAATAAAGACTGGTGTCAACTGGGAAGCTGTAGTCAGATGATCAATTAGCAAGTCTCACAGTCGTGGCTAATCCTCAGATATCGTATTTAGTTTACATTGTATAATCTGGAAAGTCAAACGAACAAATAGGTAGTTTTATTATGCGCGGGATTAATTACAAAGTCAAATTATAATAGTGATGAATTTTTAATCCAAACTTAACAATTTGAAATGTCCTTTATTACGTAATAATAGTAAAAATAATCATCATCATCATCAAAACTTCTCTAACAAGGAAAATGAAAAGTAAATTCTTTTAAAAATCTCCTTTCCTCCAGATAAATATTTATTTAAACAAAAATTGAGTTTATTCCGTTGCAATGAAAATATTTTATTTTATTCGAAAAAGCGGTCCAGTAAAAAATGAATAAAATTCCGTTCCTTCTGTTGTTGCTATAATAATAATAATAAAAAAAATAATAATAATAATAATTTTCTTACACGGATGCCTGGGTGGTCTGAATTCATGCACTGAATAGCTTAGAATGTTTAGAAAAATCCACGTTCTGAAAGACACGTCTTCACTAAACATTAGCATGGTATAAATAGATAGAAAGATTGATGCGACTGAACCTATCGATCTCAATGATCCTGCACAATATTTAATACAAAAGGGAAGAGAAAACAATTATGTTTGAAAAAAGACATTTTTAAAAAAATGCAAATCCGAACTATAACGAAAAATCCGTATAATGCGGAAAAATCCGTACATTTTGTCATCAGTCCGACTCTTAATTAATCATTTGCTGATATGTTTCAAACGTTTGCTGACCGTAGCATTTACATTTATTTAATTGTAATGTAAATTACTTACCTCGTCACTGGTACAGTTTATTAGAAGTATATTCACATATGTACGGTAATGGGGCATCTTTTACTTATATTGTTGACATTTTTCTTCTAGCAGGGTTGACAGGTCCTGTTTACATGGTTTGGTCCAGGGAGATCAAAACTTAGAATGATATTATAGTAGATATTTTGTTGCAGATAGATAGATGGACAGATGATAAATAGATGGATTGACGGATAGATGGAAGGGTTGGTGGATAGATATATGGAAGAATGCAAGAAAGAATGAAGAACAGAAACAGAGATAGATACATAGATGCGGGTGGATGAGTAGACGGACTGGTGAATGAATGGATAGAGATTTGAATTGATGGATCGATGGGTAGATGTTAAAGTTCTCAAATTTGCACAAGATCTAATATTCTTCGATGTTTCTCATACAAACACCATTATTTCTAAAATGTACAATTTTCTTAAAGTTTCTGATTTATTTTCTCATATTCTCTCACCTTTCCATTTATAGTGAATCTCTGGAATTGTTGATATCTTACAATCCGCTCAGAGAGCCCTTCACATAAGAATATTGTATTTTGTAGAATTCGACAGCATTTACCTTCGTAGATGTTTAAGTTTCTCGGAAGTAGAAGATACTGGAATATCTCGTGAAAGAATGTCGATACATATATTCAGCATAAGCTCATCTGACTGCCTTATATTTAAGGCATGGTATAATAACATCATTCTTCCTCTCTTTCTTTCTGTTTTCATTCTTTCTCATGACAAAAGTCCACTTATGGATTTTTGTCCACAGAAGGTGGTCAATTTGTACAATTAACAAATCATCATATGTAGTCTGAAAGTTGGGATTGCATATTATTATTTTTTTTTAAAACTCTTGTTCTTACTAATGAATACTTTGTATGCCCCCGTTGGAGAGGTTATACAGTGTTACCCATATCCGTTCGTCTCGTCCCCACACATCCTCTCCGTCCTGCCCTGCCCTGTCACGTCCGTCACCAAATTCGTTTCCTCACAATAACTTCTGAATGACTTAATGGATCGAAATGAAACTAGTTATGAGGCTTTACAATTAAGAAGACATAGGTCAAGTTTGACTTTCACCGTTTTCGGAGAAAATTTAACGGAGTTGTGGCCCCTATTTGACTTACAACTTTGCCTTCAATTTCGTTTCCGCTCAAGAACCTTTAAAGAACTTCATTGATTGAAATCAAATTTGGCATGAATCTTTACATCATGAAAACCTAAGCGAAGTTCAAGTTTTACCGTTTTTCGGCAAAAGTTAACGGCATTATGGTCCCTGAGTAGTAGTAAAGTGAGACTTTTGCCTCCCTTAACTACTATTCCACCCCGGTAATCCTGGGTGGAGAGCCTGGGTGGGAACCGGGTGAGGAGCCTGGGTGGGAGCCGGTTTGAGGAGGCCTGGTCTGTCGGAGCGACGACGACTGTCAGCCGGTTGGGGGTGGGGCAGTGGTTAGCCAGTTTGGGGGGTACGTCTGTCAGAACGACGACGAATGTCAGCCAGTTGAAAAACCACCCACTCACCTTCCCCTCGCCTCGAGGTTGGAGCAAAACGGTTGTTGTACTCCATGTAAAGATATGCTTTGCTATTAGTATACAGATAATCGGATATACCACTTAGTGACAGGGTGTATACCTTTGAGCTATGCCACGTCTTGCTGAAAACAAGTTGGCCTGGCTAAAGCTAGGGAGCACACATTTGTGCGGGGAAAAGTACATAAATGTATACTGCGCAATTCATGCAGCACAGAGCAGGCGAGGGTTTCAAATGGAGGCATGCTGGAAGTGCGGCGTGTGTGTTGGGTTTATTATTGGATTTGCACTTGTTGCGCTGGCATTACAATGTCAAGAAAACTAAAACGAATAGAGAATAAGGTACGTAGACAGTTTGGCAAGGTTATTGCTGAGCTCAAGACCACTACAAATTTCAGTTAGAGATAGGTGGGTAATTGGTTATATGACAAGGTCATTGGCGAACTAAAGAACACATACCATTTTCAAATATAGATATCTTGTTAACTGATTATATGTCAAGGTTATTTCTAAGCTTAAAACCACTAAAAACTTTAAATTAGAGATAGCTGTTTAATTGGCTATATACAAAAAATGTCTACAATCTCACGTTTAAATGAGTTGCTTCGCAGAGGGCAAATAACCCAAAGTGAATATTATGATGCGCTGGGCGCACTACTGGCGAGTATGGCTGATAAACTAGTTCTAGCTCCACGGAATTCGAGTCAAAAGGCTGAGCAGACAGTTTCGGCCCAACGTCCAGTTCCAGCTCCGTGAAATACAAGGCGCAAGGTTGAGGCTCTTGGTTTAACAACACGATCAGTTCCGACCACGCGGAATGCTAGGCGTATGGTTGAGACTCCATTGCCGGTACTGCGGAACGTACGGTAGGATGATGATGTTAGAGCCGATGAATACTTAGATATGCCTTTTGGAGAGGTTCAACCAGCTCAAGAGCGAAGGAATGAAACTGCCAGCTTTTGGAAAACTAGGAGTACAGGAAATTGCGATTGTAAAAGACTATCACGCCACTGTATCAAATAATCACAGGCTCGAAGCTGACGCTTTGGCATTTCTTAATGCTATGGCACCAAGGGTAAAAGATATCATCTCCAAGGAACTTAGGGAACTGGATGATTTGAAGTTTAGCCTCGTTTTGACGGTACATCTGGAGAAAGTTGTAACAGGCCTGCAAAACGTCTGCAAAGAAAAAGCTGAGCCAGCAGATATCATTAAAGTGAAGGTCTATTTCCGAAACGCTGCCACCGCCGTACTGCACACTGATGAGACTGGGCAGCTGGTTGCCCAAGCTAATGTCACGACACTAAGCCACATTAAAAAATACATGCGCGATGGGTCTGGATGGGTATTTGATAGCTGGAAAGTGTTTGACCTCGGTGTGTCAAAGTACCGCCCGTTTCGCGGCCGGAGCTACATTTCAACACCGAAGTGCATGCCACTACGGTCCGTTATTAACGTGAAGAACAAGGACAACCTCTGCTTGGAGTGGGCAATCCTTTGGGCGCTTTAGCCGGCAAACGATAGAAATGTTGATCGGCCAGACAAGTACCTTCAGCATTTGGGCAAACTTAAATTTAGAAGCATTGACTTTTCTGTGAAGGTTAGTGATATTGACATGTTTGAGATCCGCAACAAAACTATCGCAGTTAGTGTATTTGGCTGTAAAAATGGCCTCTACCTGCTACGCATCAGCGAGACGCATAACGCTAGGCATCGTTTGGTAGACTTCTTGCAACTCAAAGAAGGCCAAAAAAAGTCACTATGTCTGGATAGAAAACCTCAGCCGTCTGGTATACAAGAACAGTAGCGGCGCGAGGGGTGGGGTGGGGTGGAGGAAATTTTCCCCGGGCACCGGGCGATTAGGGCGCCCTCGGGAGCTTTTTTTTTTTTGCAACTGTAACCGTGACGTAGATGGGAGGGGGGTGTTTGGATGTTGGCAACTGACATAAAAACTGTTCTCTGTAGCAAGGTAGGGGCGCCACTAAAGAACATTGCCCCCGGGCGCCTCGAGCCCTCGCGCCGCCACTGTACAAGAATAGCAACAATAAAACAAAAAGCACATCTGCCGCCGATGTCTCAACGACTGCAGCCGGGCCGATCTATAGGAATCTCACACGAAAGACTGCCGCGGCATAAGCGTAAAGTCATAGTGCGTTACAACATCAGCGCCAAACAAAAACACCCTAGCCTTTCAGAACTACCAACGCGTCCCGTGCGTCGTATTTGCGGATTTCAAGGCACTGAAGATCCCAGTAGAAGGCCCTGAAAGCGATCCAGATAAAAACTGCACACACAAAATTTTGAGGGCCCCTGCAACCGGCTTGCACCCAAACTCCCCACTCCCACCTTCCCATTCGGCTCCCCACTCAGGCTCACAGGGGTGGAGTAGTAGTAAAGTGAGGCAAAAGTCTCACTTTATTACTACTCCCTGTTTGACATAGAATTTGGCCTTTCAATTTTGTTTCCGCTCAAGAACTTTCAATGGACTTCATGGATTGGGTCAAAAGTCGAAGAAAAAGAAGTTGAATACTCGGACGAAGGTACAAGATAGCTAATGCTCTCTTGTCCTTTGACAATGACCATTATGTAAATGTAGATCAAGATGTAAATAGAATTGACAGGAGTATTCACGTGTCCTCTGTGTTTTCTGAACTGTCACTGCTACTTCCACGCGTATTGCACGCACTGGAATCAAAAGGCCTTCAACAACATGATGCACAAATGTATTTTTAGTTTTTTTTTTCAGTGCACCAGATTAGGACGCTTGAGCAATGGCTTTAGTTTTTACTTAATTTAAAAAAAAAAACATACATCCTACACGATCTGTCTAATATTAAATAGTCAGTTGCTTGCATATACATGTACATGCATTTAAAACCTACTAGTCAAGTCGGGATCCTGCACTTGATGGAATCAAGAACAAAAGTTGTACCAATAAACGTACTACATGCTGATGAAATTTTTTTTAATTGAAACAGTTCGTCAAATATCCCCAAAAGGTAATATAACGATGGTTTTATTTCTGAGACACATTGTTAATACGCAAATCTGTATTCCTGAGTATGGTATCTTTGACCTCATATCTTGGCTTCAAAACAACTCAGGTTTGCAAATACAAGCACCTACAAATATTCAAAGTATAGAGTAAAACTCCGTTGTCTTTACGTCGCAGGTTCTGTGACTATTATTTGCTCCGTGATTTTTTTTTTGTTTTTTTTTTGGCCAGTGACTTGGATCCCTGTCCACACAAATTTGTGTTTTCATAAAATCGGAGGTGGGGTGGGGTGGTCAAACATTATCATTCTAATATTTTCTGCAAGAATAGTCACACAATATACAGAATAATTAATACTTAATAAACCCAAGTATATTTTTACCTTTATGGACGTTAAAAGTCATGGTTAAACTTGACAAAGTCCATCTTTAATGTTAAATGTAGCCTTGGATATAAAAGTTGTATGGAAATAAACAAATGAAAAGTACGCTTTACTCGTCAACACTTTTGTTTTTAATGGGGTTCTTAATATGCCAAAAAAGTAAGAAACGCCCACCCTACACTTGCCGGCTATTATTAGTTAGTTCCGTATTCTTTTTAAGGCTCCGTTTTGCATGTGCCTGTGTACCCGGGGTGTAAAGAAAGAACTGATATTGTGTTTTTACAAAAAATCTGTAATATTTAGCTGCTCCAGCAGTAGGGGGGGGGGGCGGACCTGAAGTTTCGAATGAACCGAGGCTTGTATCCGGACATACCAATACAGGTTCATTCAATGACCATGGACGGTTCCATCAAGTAAAAATGATCATTCTAATTGTGAATAAATTGGTTACCGAAATTTTGGGACAAAATTTTTTTTATCGAATATTGGAAATCTGTTATCGAATCCTGAAAGTCGATAACGAAGAAACACCAGAAATATCAGGGTTTTTAATATGGAAAATTTCGATATTAAAAAATAATATGCGGTAATAATAATGCCAGGAACCGGAAATTACCGAATGTCGGAAATTGTGAAAAAATTGGTTACCGAAATTTTGGGACCAAAAAAAATGGTACCGTTGCTGGTAAATTGAAACTGACGTTTTATTAATAATGAGTAATACGGAATCTCGTACGGCTAGACTAGCGAGAGAACGACTAGATGCAATTAAGAAGTATCTTCCAGTAAGAGATTCTGTTAAACAACAGCTGCAACAGCGTCAAGAATCTCAAGTAGAATTTGCAGAGAGTACAGAACAATTATTTAAACCTATTGTTAAACCAACCAAGGAAATTGCTGAGACAACTAAAGAAACACAGGAAATTCTTACTAAACGTCTCACACCTGCACCAGCTCCTGTTTTACCGGCCGATCAACTTACTTTACCACCACCAATAGGACGTAGAATCAACATAATGGATAAATTTACTGATGAGGGTATTACCGCGATTAAAGATCCAGATAAAATAAGTGATATTGCAGCATTTGGGTGGAGCGAGCGGAATAAATATTTTAAACCTGAGTATGTTAAAAATATGAAATCTTCCGACTGGATCAGAGATATATATCGCGTTATGTCTGGTATTCAGCAACTTAGATCTCGGGAGGACATAGAACGTTTTGATATTTTTAATAAAGCCGTAGAGGAATATGAAGCAAAAAGAATGGAGGAATCTGCAGCAATACAGGATGAATTATATAATTCACTTGAACGAGTCGCGAGCAAGCGAAGATCAAAAGGGGTAAAAACTCGGTCTGAAAGAAAAAGAGAAGCAGCAGCAGCAGCCAGAAGACAGAAACTACCTCTAGAGGAATATGAAGCATCTGATGAATATGAGGGAAGTGGTTACAAGTCAACGGATTATCAACGTTGTCCTGATAACGTTCTTGCTGATGTTGATCGACTAGAAATTCTGATCGGGGGTAGACCAGCTGGTAATAATTCTCCTGAAATTATCAACGAAGCAACTGCGATATGCCAGCGATTATTTACAGTTGGTATCATGGATACTAACATGTATTGAACACTAATCGATGAAATTATTGACGATTACTACAGCGATTAGTCTACCACAGGTAGATCCAATTGAATTTATCAAAATCTATCACTAATTGTACAAGTACAATCAACAATTGTTTATAAAACAATTGAATAATGATCATACATAATACACAACGTGGACCAGAAATGGTCAGGGTGATAAACTCACGGTCACCTCTATATAAGGTTACTTACGGAGATGGTTTTGGTGATGTTATCCAAGGTTTATTTAGAACTGTAGCCCCAAAAGCGATTCATATGGTAAAACAACTAGGAATGAAAGCTATTGACATTGTTCGTGATAAGGGTATTAGGAGGGTTGGTGACGCCGCTAGTAAAGCATTCTCAGCAATCAGGGACAGACTCGCGCGATTAGTTCAACGAAAACCTATTGACCGAGGTAAAATGGATTTACTAAAACCAGTTTCAGAGGTAGATTTACCAGAGGTAGATTTACCAGTGACAGACTCGATGCCACCAGATGTCAGTGAAGTAGTAAACCAAGCTGCAAATGAACGATTGAAAGAATTAGTTGGTGTTTCGAAAGATTCAACTGCAAATTTAGTGGCAGGTAGTGGTCTACGTCGTCGCTAAATCCACACATGTTAGACAACTGTGATTATAATAAAATGTTCTCACGTGTAGCTGATCCAGCATTTGATATAGATGCACCTATTCTCAAAGATGAATCTGTACGTGATCATCAGTATTATTCCTATGAAGCACGAGAACCAAATCAACGTGGAAGAATTGAATTACAAGTCCCAGATACATCTAGATATTTCTTATCTGCTGAAGCATTCATTGAAGTTCATGATAGAGTTTTGCAAAACGATAATGCTGCATTTACAGGTGGATTTGTTAACAATGGTATTATGGCATTGTTTAGCAGTGCACGATATATTATTGACGGTAGAGAAATAGAGACGTGTAATGAAAACGTTGTCGTTGCTACAACGATTATTGGATTAGCCAGATACAATGATGATTATTCACGGTCAGCAGGTCCATCAATGATATTCGCAAAGGATATTACTGACAACTGCGACAATAAACAATTTCTCACTCAACAAACACCACGAGCTACCGCTTCTGATCCGCAACCAGCTGGAAGTATACCAAGACCCGCGGCTGAATTTACAATTTTACAGAGTATTAATCCGAATTTTAACTTGGGATTTGCAGCACGTAAGAATCAAATTAACGACGATGGGAGATTTAGTTGTGTAATTCCACTGAGTCATATCTTTGGTTTCTGTAGAAATGTTAGGAAGGTTATTTTTGGAGCCAAACATACAATTGCACTAGTAAGAAGGTCTACTGACAATGATGCATTATGGCACGTTGAAGGTGCTAATGCAGCTGCAACTGCAGCGCTAAAGGGTAAAGTAATATTGTCAAGACTCGCACTATGGATGCCAGCGATGACGCCATCAATCGATAAAGAACAACGACTACTTGAATTTATGAATCAGGGTGGTAAGTCAACATTATCATGGTTGACGATGACTACAGATTCTATCCAGAGTGCGACTGTTGGTACATTTACATTGCAGATCGCATCACAATAGGGAGTTTCAGCACCCAGGCATATATTTATAGCTTTTCAGGATTCCAATCGAGTTGATTCTCAGACACGCAATCCAATGGTATTTGACAGACTTCAGGTAAGCGAAGTTTCTCTAAGAATAAACGGACATCAGGAACCATCCGAAGAAGTGTTATTGGATTTTACCAACAATCATGTTGCACGTGCGTATCATCGTTTGATGCAGTTTATGGGACGTGATCAGAATGTTGATTCTGGCCTACAGATATCTCAGTATGACTTTGCAAATTTATATCCGATCTATTACTTCTGATTGGAACATTTGGATTTGTTTAGACAATCAGTCGTTGATATACATTTTCGCGCTCGTGTAGGTGCACTGCCTCCTGCTGTAGCGCCTGCTGTTCCCAGTTACAGAGTTATTGCTGTGATGCTATCAGATAAAACAATGTTACTTGAGGGTGTCGGTGGACGAATGAGAATTATTGATGCTCCAGTAGAAAATATGTAACCAATCAATCTACCCAAACTGCAGTTTTCGTAGATTAGTTGATTAACAATGTAGATTAATTGAATGATATAATATCGTATAATGACAAATAAAACTGCGAAAACTTACCATCATGTTAATGTTACTTTGACACCTGGTCAGATTCGAAAGTTACAATCGGCAGCAAAAAATTCATGTGGAGCAGCGATATTACTGAGACCAACGCAGATTAGCAATGGCCAATCGGGTCCAAACAAACTATCATTGACTGAACGTCAGATGAAACATTTCAATGATGCTGAAAAATCAAATTCACGTATACGAATTGATCTTTCCGCGAGTGCGATCCAAGATATGTTAAAAATCGGTGGTATATTTCCACTTCTCGCGGCAATACCAGGATTAATCGCAGCTGCAGTACCTGCCGTAGCAAAAGCAGCAGCACTTGGTGCCATCGGAACCGCCGCCGGATTGGCACTAAAAAAGGCAACCGGACGTGGAATACATAATCGTAATCGATTAGGTAAAAAAAAGGGATACGGTCTGAGACTACCAGGAACTTATCTGGGGTCAGGTCCGTATCTAGGAAAAATTCCACACATAAGATTAAGACTACTAAACCAGGTTATAAGACAAATAATGGCTCGTCAATGATGCGGTTGATTCTACGAAAACTGCTTGCAGTTTCAAAGGTAAATACGCATATGTCTAATTTTGACTTGATTGATGCTGCACAAAAACTACAAATTAAATCATTTAGAGGTGTGTTTATGCGAGATCAGTTACCTACCAGACCAAAATCCGTTGAAACTGGTATTATTAATCTCGATAAATCTTCTGGAGCAGGCACGCATTGGGTTGCTTATGCAATTAATCCACTAAGTGTTGTTTTTTTTTTATTCGTACGGGTTGGCACCACCAATAGAATTTTTGAGATATATTTATCCGCGCGTTCTGCGGTATTCAACGCTACCAACACAAACACTAACAGATCCACCTATATGCGGACCAGAAGTACTTGCTGTACTCAAACATGTTAGCGAATCTGTAAACAGATCACGGTCAGCGGATCTATCAAAGATAAATTTACCTAAAGCCGTGCATGATTACACAATTAAATCTCACACAAATCAACCAAATTCAAACTGAATTTGAAAGTTGATCACACTAGTAAAATAAATGGTTGATATTTATGGAAGACCTCGTGTATCTAAACATGTCACTGACATGTCCACGGATTTGTCAAAATACGTAACCAAGAATGAGTTTGATGAACTTGTTGATCTCAACGGGATCCATCCCAATGAAGTTGTTATTTTTCAAGATCAACAACCGCGGTTAGCAACAAGTAACATTCCGTTGACTGATATTGTCCTGCGAGTTGCCAATGCCGTCGAAAACAATATACCTGTGTTCACAAGTAACGGAGCAATCAAAGACTCAAACGTATCAATTTTTAATCTATCAAAGATAGATTCAGAGATCAACAAACGTGTTGTTAAAACCGGCGACACAATGACTGGTGATCTCAACATGAATGAAAATCAAATTGTTTCTCTAAAAGAACCAATCAGATGATAACGCCGCAACAAAAAAATACGTAGATGCGCTGCGAACTGATTATAATACTCACGTAGATACGTTTGCCGGGTTTCGTAGAACCATAAATAAACTCACTGAGGATTTCTTTTGGAAAACCGCGAGCCGTTCCCATTACTCTAGCTGAGGTTGATACCAAAATTAAGAATCGTGTATATACGGTAGATTCTGGATCAGCATTAAAATGGGAAAGAGATAAAAAAAAATATCATACATCGTGCAAAAATCGCTGGCATGTACATGTTCTCAGTGATCTCTGACGTAAAATTTATGATACATGCATGGGGTAGTGTAGATTCTCCCGGAACTATATCAATTGTGTTCACTAAAGACGAAGATATTTTATTCAGATTGAATCCAGAAGATACAACAATAGCATCAGCTACGTATTGGTGGTATTTGGAATTTATCACGTCAGCATAACGTCAACGAACGGTCAACGTGATTTAAACCGAGACAGAATAAATAAAATGTGTGAAAATGTTGATGATCTTCAACGCCTCTGTGCGATCACTCAATCATACAGATATAAACAGGTGCGATCATGGCAGCAATCGTTAAAAAATCTCGTTGAAAAATATCAAAACAAACAAAAAAAATATCAGAGACGTATAATTACCATTGATAATATTATTTACGTGGTAAATGCCATCTCCACTGGAACAGTGACACTAATTGGTACATTATAAGCCACATATATTATATCACTGATCATTGGAGTAGGTGTCATTGTTTTCATAGGTAATGTTGGTATATTTAACATTATTATGAAGAGGTTGTCCACGTATGCGACCACTAAATTACATTTGTATGAAAAGATGCTATCAAACCACGCACACGCATACACAAAAATATCCGAATTAATATCAGCGAGTTTAAACGACGGTGTTATATCCGATGATGAATTTACTGAGATCAGCAACATTTACACAAATCTGTTTACAACAGATTCACTGTTTACAATATCAGACTAAATTTGAATACCAAATTTGAATACAAATCTGACCAAGTATTATAATGAATGATCGAGTCGTCAGCAAACTTGAAACTATCATCGATACATTAATCGAAACAAATCGATTGTTAACACCGAGCACAACCTCGATGATATCAGCGTCATCAACCAAGCCTGAATTTGATATTATTCTTCCTAGTCCGATAGCGGTCCCAGGACGACGACTAGAGATTGCAATGGCACAATTACGAGTGTACAGTTGGCCAAACATCAGATCAAAACCAATTGGAGGATTGCCAGCCAATAATTCACTGGTATTCGCATATAAAAACCGGGAGGGGACTGATGACCCAGACTGGAATGTTGTTAGTATTCCCACGGGAAGTTATCAAATCGAACAAATCAACGAAGAATTTCAGCGGCGAATCAAAGCAATCACAGGGACAGATTCAAAAATTGAGATCACCGTGGACGAACCAACACTTGGAGCGGTCATCGAAATCACTGATGAAAATTACTTCGTTGACATATATCAGTCGTCGATCAGAACCGTATTAGGATGGCCTGAAATACGACCGGGGTATACAGATACGACAACCACAGAGATCTGATTATGAAACCGTTGTCAATGACAACGTCAATGTGTTTATAGAAAAACCAGGTTACCGAAGAATGTTGTTATGGGAAGCTCCACTGATCATAGACTTAAGATTAAATGATTCCGGTGACAAGTTACTCATAAATGAGGATCTGACGTTTCCTGATGCCCCTCATTTCGATGATTTGCATACTGATGACATTATTTCCATTGAAGATTTCATTAATGAAATGAATAGCGAGTATAGGTCGAAATTAAGTGATCTATCAGTTTTATTCATAAAGTACGCAGATGAATCTGAATATATACATAGATCTATCGATTACCAGCAAAAAATTATTGCTACGATACAGCATCTAAACCATGTGATCACCGACCTGGATTGATATCGATGGAAAGAAAAACAATATCAACAATGTCATCAATGAATACTTTCCGAAAATCGTTGACGCGTGGAAAAAAATATATGATTCATTTACTCTCGACATAATAACGCAGCGGACGGATCTGGACGACACGTATCACCGGGTGTAGTCAATATTACGTCAACGATCAGTGTGTGAATCTTGTGTGTGATGCCATCGACGGAAGTTATAATTCAAATCCCAGGATATCTCAAACAGCGTCGCGTGGGTATATTCTTTATAGCTTCTCTCCGGAAGTACCTCCTGGCTCGTTGATTGTGTCAGTACCGGTCAACCCGGTTTATCTGCAATGTCACAACCCGCATTTGTATCGAATGAAATTTTTATTGGTGGATCAAGATGGACATTTGTTGGACACACGCGGGGAAGAACTAACGATGAGTTTGTATGTCCGCGATCGATCGTAGATTGATCGAGACCGTCCTTGATCGAGTATAACGCGATTGTGATGATGGACAGTTGCCGTGATAGACCCGATTGATCTGCGATCAATTACCGTTGACATAGGACGATTAACGATCCAAATCGATTTTAACCGATTCCAGATTCGTCCTTAATATCAATTAAATATTCGTTTCGATTATAATGGACAGAGAATTTAAAATCGAAGTTTTTTATCACGTGCATAAAAAATACCGTAATAGAATTTTGTGTGCAAATCCAGATTTGTGTACAAATCCACTGATTGTCAAAGCACATTATTATTATCATGTGTTGGAGGACGAGGAGGGTAATGAGGATTATTACGAACTTGATACCAGGTATAAACCTAAATATAATACAAAAGATTATTTCAGCAGTGTAGGCAGCACTAAAAGTGTGGTAAAAGAAATAACAATTCCTGATATTTTTCGTATTCAACAACGATCTACGAAAACTACACTATCGTCGGATATATATGTTTTTTATAAACCACTCTCGGATTTTATACCGTCAAATCCGTACAAATGGGTTAACAATGATGCTGTTTGTATGATAAAATTCAGTCAAGTAAAATCTTTCATTGAGATACTAACGTTGATTATTTTCAGTTGACGTGATCGAGTATAACTCGATTGTGATGAACAGAGTATGCTCTGTCAGGATCGTGATTTGATTACTCCGGTGTTGATCGCGTCAAGATAATCCTTCGCGGAGTCTAAAGAAACACACTGAGATTTTTTGCTAAAGTATAGCTTTAAATCTCTATATCCCCCCCCCCCCCCCCCCGCATTTGACACAAAGCTCAGTTTGGCTTCGTACACCAACGTGACATTTTATGCAAGGTTTTGGTCCTCGACTTCCTCGACGCACACTTTGCATGTGATGACCACAAAACTCATAGTAACAGGGTTTTCCACATGGAATTGCTGATCTCATCATCAACCATTTACAGTTATTTTTCGCTCTCTATATCATTATATTATATTTTAATTTTTTTTCTAATTAGATATATATTCGTTTAAAATATAATGTTGGAAACAAGATCTCGATGGAACCCCCGAAGAAAGATCCAGGTCGATAAATAGGTTATTGAATCTTTTAAAGATCGATCCAGATCCTAATCAATCGTCCATTGATGAATCAATCGACGAAATATTTCAACGATTACATAATTTCATCACCGAGGCAAAAAATCAGTTTCTCGAGGACGGCGCGGCATATGTTTGGTCAACATTTCGAGTGAATCTACCGTCAACCGAGTATAACTCGGTCGCGATCGATTTAACGATTGATGACAAACGAGCAGCGACAATCATTAACTATATTTCGTCAACGGACCGTAAAACGGTCCACAGTAGATCTGTCAACGACGGTCTATCAAGCAGGGATTCACAATATTACATTAAAATTAAATTTATAGTCAATCGTGTTGATGAATATGGTGATGATGTTTTGATTATCCTGGATAAACGCGATCCTGTTCGTAAATCTTCGAAAACTGCAAGCAGTTTCAATGGTAGTATTGTCACGCTAGACAAACATACCAGACCAGGAACATTGACAGGCATAGACAGATTGTACTATGTTAGGTCATATCCAGCGACGTCAGTTATTTATGGAATTTATAAGTTAAACAAACCCGATATTAATGCGCTGGCGCAAATGCGTGTCGCAGAATCAAAGATATACCTTAATCTACCTTTGGTAGATTCACGTGATATTATCATAAATTGTGCAGCCCAGCGAGTAATAGAGCATTTTAAGAACACGCTACGAGGAGCAAGATTAACAGATAAGCGATTAGAGACAATAAACAAATGGAACTTGGGTCTTATTGATGAAGGAGCACGGATATCCGATATTGCCGTGTTAGAAAAGAAACTAAAATTTCCAATAAAATATTTCGCGATCACTGATGAGATTTTATATGATTCAGGTAAATACAGATCAAATGGACTGGCTCCAATAATTATAATTTATCACAACAAGCATGCATGGACCGACGGAATAAAAAAGTTCCCCCGGAGCAGAAGTGTCCAAATTTACAACGGTGATATCATGGAAAACATTTATGATATAAGTAAGACCGATCCTATCTCAGTATGGTTATTTCAAAGTGATGAAAATCAGCAATTTGATCAGTTTGTATTACCATCTGGAGTAATTTATCGTACACAACATCTACACACTGAGATGAAACAAGTTGCATTAAAATACGTGAATGAATCTGTTGAAAACAGATTCGTCGATGACACTGTCTCTGACAACATTGATGAAATATATTTCACTGAAAACATATTTGTTAACGAATTACTGGTTAGATGTTTTACTGTACCATCTATCGTTGCTCATTTTGCTCAACAGAAGAACTCATGGCATCCAACCCCGACAGAGTTTCTCTCGGATGTTCAGCATTCTTGTATCGAATATAGGCATGGGGGGGGGGGGGGCTGTGGAACACAATGTATGATCACAACAACGTTATTTCCGTAGACATGGTTGCATATTATCCTGGAAGTTTTCTTGGACGTGGTTCATGTAATTGTTATTTCTCACGATTTGGTCATCCAACACATGAAATGACCAGAGTTGCTATAAACGACGAATTACCTGACATTGATTTGACTGGATTTACTCTGATCAAATCATTTGAATTTGACACAAACGTTCATCCGATTGTCCCTAATTGGTTTGGTAGTCATTTTGTTGAACGTGGTTGGGCCCCCATAGTGTTACTGAGATACATGCTCGATGCGCAGATATTGATACACCTGACAGTCACCGAAGCAATAATTTCATACAAACCACAAAAAGGTATTTGGTTGCCTCATCCGCTCGCGGATACACATGTGGATGTAGACAAAAAAGAAAATTCATTTGCTAAAGATATTGGACGAAAGATTATCGGTAAATTTACACACGGTGCCGCATCTGGTGGTAAACGATGTTGTACACGATTGATCATTGATCCTGCTGAACTAGATTTTATAACTAATGACACGATAAACAAAGGAACATTTATATCCACAGACACAGCAAGACTACCAGACGGATCTGAACTAGGTACAATTGTTTATTACAATGATGGTAATTCTCCACAATTTACTCATCTGAGATCTTCAATGTTAGCTTATGTTTCAATAAACCTGTTATCGATGATAACTCAATTTTCCAAAGATGCTGTCAGAGTTGCAACGGATTCATTTTATATTAGCTCGCAGTTCAGAGACAAAGTATAACTTATGTGTGCGATTGTTCATGAACATGCATGTACACATCTACTTGTAGATGTATGTAGATGTGGTGAAGCTTGGGGCTCATGGAGGATAAAAACGAACAGTTCCACCATTATTCGAAATACGCAGATTATAAACCTGACGCGAAATATTACAAGAATGTAAATGAATATTTGACTTCAACGGCACCATCAGTTCATGATCCCATATCCAGACAAAAAACTGTATATCTTAATGGCCCTTGTGGTTCTGGTAAAACAACACGTGTTATTGAATTATTCAAAATTACTCAGATATAGTAGTGTTAACTCCGACTCATTGACTTGCCAGAGAAATGAAACAACGAGACGCAAATTTGATCTTAATATGAACGATGTCATGATGTTAAAACAGCAGCAAAACAATCATTGTCGTAAATGTAACGCAGTAATGCTCTGGCAATATTTTCATGGTGACTCACGACAATTTACCGTGGATCGAATTAATAATACTTTAGGCCATATACGTGGAAATGTAATGTTGACATGCCTTGAATGTAACAGAGGTCAGCGAATCCACGCTGGTGGTAATTGTGTATCTTCAGGAATTACAAGTAATTGTTCACGGACAAATCCACGATTAGGAGCTCCTTCTAGTTTGTAGATTGCAGGCCTACCTGTTGACCTTACCACGTTGGAAATTCTATGTGTGGTTACACTCCATATAGGATCGGTTGCTCTTTTTTTACCACCTTCAAGTTCACCAGGTTCATATAAATATCTGACCGTGACGTTACCGAGTAACTTGACGTTACGTAGTGGTTTTTGTAGAAGAGGATCGATAAACTTTTTTGTGACTGCATTGACGGGTTTCATAGCAATTCCACGAGTGACTTCATTGTTTAGCGCGGCTATCACATCTGGTAATCTTGCAACCCATTCACGCGACCGAGTATCAGTAGAAAGTAATTCCTTTGCATATTGATATCCAAACAGTCGCTCAGCAAGCGTTCGATTACATCGTTCTACAATTGCCTGATCACGATGTATTGCGACGTGGCTGCGTCTAATTTTGACATTATGTTGCTTCATCGTCGATGATACTACACCATGAAATTCTTTTCCTGGGTCAACTTGTAACAATTGTGGCCATCGTAAAGGTCCACGCGAGTAAATCTTTTTGAATGTTTTTATAACTTCAGCTGCTGTTTTAGTTGATAACGGCTCTGCTTCTTTGTATCTGCTCGCAACATCAACGACCGTTAACGCGTATTTGTATGTGCCGTCATGAGGTAAAAACAAAATATCCGCCTGATGAACTTCATTTGGAGTACTAACATTAAATCATCCGTACTGAATTTTTTTAGGTCCAGGTAAATAAATTTGCCATACTGCTTGTTTGGACAACCAATCTGCGGCAACGCCATTTGTAACACCTGCTGCACTTGCGAGTTTGCTTATTGCTGCTATTGCTGCTATACCCTTCCAGTATCCTCTTGGACTATAATAAATTGATTCCATTATAGATCTACTCGAACACCAATTTACCTTTCATTGCTGATCTTATCAACCAGTTAGCCAGTGACTCTTTCATGGTTTTGTTTTTTTATGTTTTTTAACGCGTGAATTAAATTGACGTCTGCGATGTGACGTTGTTGTAGATCTTGATTTTTATAAGCAACGTCATGAATGTGACACGCTTGATCAATTGCATTTATCGGAAATTCACCTGGTCGTGGTTGATTTTTTTCATCAAGTCTAATATCAAGTCGTGTGCCAGGACCGCAATAATTATATCCAGGAAGGTGTTTCTCACCAGGATACTTCCCCCAACCTGGTAATTTACTGAGCATCGCGGTAATATCACCACCGCGTTTTTGCAAATTACGTTTTATAAACTTATATTTGACTGTACCACATACCGTGCATGTACCTGTTAATGCTCGCCTTGAATTCTTTGTCATTATTGTTTTCAGCTTACTTGTGTTTGTAAACTTCCTACAACGAACACAATATAAACTCATAATAATCTATTAAAGATAGATTCGCATGGATGTAATTGATTTTTCAGCAACACAAAAAAACGAACCAGTTAAACATCATCAAGCACTCCCAAATTCCATTAGAGCACTTATCGTTAGTAGTAGACGGGGGGTGTTGAGCGTAAAAGGGGGCACTTGAGCGTATTACGGGAGTTTAACATGGAGGGGGGTACTTGAGCGTATTACGGGAGTTTAACATGGAGGGGGGCACTTGAGCGTATTACGGGAGTTTAACATGGTACGAGCGGGAGTCGTACCGTAATGTAGTAACGAAGACAACGTCTACTACCATCAAAAAGGGGTGGAGGGTGGGGAGGTGTTTTTTGATAGTAGTAGACGTTGTCTTCGTTACTACATTACGGGAGGGAAATAGAATTAATCTTTCTTGAAAAAGGGTGGTCCTGATAAGGACCGTTGGTTTTGTTTGGTAGGAAGAGCTTTTATTTATTTCCTCTCCAACATTTAGTGAGGAAACCTGGGATGTGAAATTTTTTTTTGTTGTTCTTCTTCTTCTCTGGTAGCCAGTTTGGATCTCCCATTTGCCTGAACTTGTCCTGGATTTTCATCCAAAACAAATTCAGGCGATGAAACTCTTGTTTCTTCTTCTTTTCCATTCTTTCCATTCTTTCCTCTGCCCAAATTTTTTTAATTTTGGCCACCTCCTTTTCCATAATTTCTTTCACTAAAATCTTTGCTGTCAGTAGGGCTATGGCTTCCCGTTTGGCTGCACTTGGTAGTGGATAGAGCCACAAATCTTCTGAGACTTTCTTAAGAAAATTCTCCACCCCTTCCACTAAGTCCAGGGCTTTCTTTAGAAGCCCTACTCGACAGGGTTGTTGTTCCGAGGTGGCCTTCATAGCTTCCTCCACTATGACTTGTTGGATCAAACTCCTGGCATTCTTAATGGCTGCTACTTGGTTTGAGACAAAAGATAGAGTGGTTGGATATCTCCAACAACACTCTATCCTTTCTACCAGAGACTCCACTCCCACCATCACATCCCAGGCTTCCTGTAGGTTTTCAATGGTTGTCATTTTAGATGTTGAAGTGTGAATGGCGCAACTGTGGAAGGCACCGCTTTATATGCGAGAAGCGCGGACGTGATGGAAAACATCCCCCTTTTTTTCCAAAAAAAACACACACTACATAAAAACATACATGGGAGAAGGGGTTTTTTTTGTATGAGAAGGGGTAGACTATGACAAAAAAAACAAAAACATTACAAACATATATAAACACACACTTATATAGGCAATATTGGAAAAATTAATCTTTTCTTGAAAAATGGGTGGTCCTAAAAAGGACCGTTTCTTTGTTGTTGTTGTTGTTGTTGTTGTTGTTGTTGTTTTTAACATGAGCATCTCCTAGAGGGTTTTCTTTTTCTTAAACTTCTTCGGACTTCGGGCCCATACAACAAAACCCTCTTTAGACAGCCTTGTCTCTCCACATAAGTCTGTCTATGCCATGTAGCTGTGTCTGTAATTTTTGTGGTAGCCCATGAAGCTTTTACATACATAAGGAATGCTGGATTAAACAGCATTCCTGAAACAATGTTGGAGGAGTCCACACTAACCCACATGATTTTTTTAGGAGTGGTCTTGGAGAAAACCGGTGAAGTTTTATGAAACCAGCGGTTGAATATATACCTTACGATCGGATTGAAATGGATCGAAATCAACTACCAATCCAAACACGCGTTACAAGTCGGTCGGGTTTTCTTCCAATGGGAAGAGAGCGGGGGTGTGACGTCATCTCGGGTATAAAGATATCGTAGCGTTCGTAGGGGGTTTATTACTTTTTTCGACAGCCTTCATGGAGACTGGAAAGACAAGTACTACATCAATGTATTGGAGTGATCCTGCAACGATAATGAATGCTGCGGCATTATTGAACTTCCGGCCGGAAGACTTTGATTTAGATTTACTAAATCAAGAGTTTGACAATACTACTACTACTGCTACTACTGTACCAATGGTGGATGAATTTTAAAAAAGACAAATGGAAGAGATGGAAAATTTTGTAAAAAAGCAACGGGAAGAGGAAGAAATGTTTCTTCTTCTTCAACAACAACAGAAAGAAGAAGAAGAGAGAAGAAAACAAAGTGAAGAAGAAGAAATCAGACAGCAGCAGCAGCAGCAGCAGTTACAAGAGGAGGAGAAGAAGGAAACAGGAAAGGAAAGCATCAGTCTTCAAGAAAGAACTGTAATTCTGTTAGAAGAGATATTATATGAGTTAAAATGGATGACCAATGTCTATAAGTATTCTTTAACTCATCAACCACCTAAACGGAAAAGGCCATCACGGGCTAAACAACATTCTTCTTCTAAGCCTTCCAGTGTTAGTGAGATGCCACCACCACCAACGCCACCACCAGTGACTACCACCATAATGAAAACACCATCAGTAGCAGCAGCATTAACAGGATATGGATTAGGCCGTGGTAAAGGACTACGGCATTTGAAGTTAATTTGAAAGTTTTTGTTTTGAAACCAAAAAAAAAACAAAAACAACCCAACGGTCCTTCTAAGGACCACCAGATTTCTAGAAAAGAAATCAAATTGCCAAAAAAAAATCAAGTTAAAACTTTAAAAAATCCCACCATGGTAAAAGTGTGAGTGCGTGCGTGCGTGCATTTCTACTCTAAAACAAAATAACACAAAACCACTTACTTTTTTTACTCTTCAGTCTGGTGTATTCATCCAATTTTTTTTTACAAAATAATTCAGCAATATAACATATAACACCAAAAAAAAACACACAAGAAAACAAAGTTCACTTTCTGTAATGCTTGTCCTTCTTCAATCTAAACACTGGAGTTTCCTTCTCACTGTCTCTCTTGTGTTTCTTCTTCATAGGAATCCTGTTTTCCTTTTCTTCTTCTTCTTCTTCTTCATTCTCCTCACTGTCTTCCATTCTTCTTACTCTCTTCTTACTTTTCTTGATGATATGTTCTTCTTCTTCTTCTAGGTTTGTTGATTTTGAATCCACTTCCTCCCTCTCCTCTTCCTCTTCTTCTTCTTTCTTCTGAGGGCATTCCGAAGACCAATGTCCTGGTCCTTTACAATGATAGCAGATATCTTTCCCTTTATCTCTCTTTTGCTGTTGACGTTTGGGACAATCTGGTGCCCAATGTCCTTTCTCTTGACAGATGTAACAAGTATCTTCACTTTTATCTCTATTGACAGAGGAGGAGTAGTCTTTACTCTTACTGTACGTAGTATACTTTCGAATCACTGTCTGTAAATCTCTCACCAAAAAAGCAATCTGTCTTTTTGACTCTTCCATCTTTTTCAGCAGCTTGAAAGTTCAATCACCAAAAGACTGATTCTGAAGGTAAGAAGCTCTCTCTTTATATACTCTTCTCTCTCTATATAAAGGTACCTGGGTGAAAACTCAATCAGTTTCAAATCAGAGTTCAAGATGAAAAGATCACGCCCAAACCATGATAAATCAGAACCAGAACAAGAACAAACCAAGAAGCCACGGCGACGAAGGTATTCCGTGCCCCCTGAAACACCCTTAGAGGAACTACTGGCTCAAGTCCATGCCAGTGACTTTGAAGACGAAATGAGTGAACAACCTGAAACCCAAGCAACTTCCAAACCACCACCACCCAAAACCAAAACCAAAACCACTACTACCAACACCAGATTCCCTGACCAAGAAAGTCCTACTACCGCCGCCGTGGCTCCTGAAAATTACTATAGGATTCGAGAGACGCAAAAAATCACTTCTCGAAAATTTAGGACCACGGCGTACACTCACACAGTACACTTCAAAGACTTCAAGTCCCAAGTACCTCCCGAGAAAGCGGCGCGGTTCATTAGCAATTTGTGGGAATCTGTCTTACAGAACTTGAAGCGGCAATGTGGAGCCAAAGAAGAGGATCGCTTGAGACTGGCCATTCATCATGACCAATTGAAGAGTCCCGTTTGGATTGAATTTAGTACCCCGGCAGAATTAACGCCAGACAAAGTCATGTCCAAAATAGAACATGAACAACAATCCAATGACAAATTTACCATCACCGATGGAAAGGCAACCCTTTACATGACACATGTTTCTCCACCTCGAGGAAGTGGTCGAAGCAGAAAACCGTTATTGGTGGACGATCTTCGTACTACCAAACATAGTGTCGTCCAAATTAACAATACTGAAGATTCAATGTGCTTAGCTCGAGCTATCGTGGTGGGCCGTACCTATGCTAACAAGAATGAGAGCAAAGAATGGAAAAAAGCCTGGAATAACATTCGACGATCTAACAAACCCAAACAAGGAAAAGAAGCAGAACTCTTGTTGAAACAAGCAGGGATCCCTAAAGAGACCGTGTGTGGCATTTCTCAAATACAGCAACTTCAAGATGTTTTGGCTCCTCATTATACGTTAAAAGTTCACCCTCAAGAAGTTCGCGGAGCTCTACTGTTTCGAGGCCCTGATTTTCCTGAAGGAAAATACATTCATCTTTATCACCATCAAGAACATTTTGATACCATTACCAGTATTACCGGATTTTGGGATACTCTTACTACTGTGAGAAATGTCACAAAGGGTGTAATAGTCGGGAGCAACACATTGGTTGTGGAGCAAGATGTCGGGGCTGTTTAGCCAACACACCATGCCTTCCTGATCTACAACAACATCACATTTATTGTGAAACCTGTCGACGTCGTTTTGTCAGTCCTACTTGTTACCAACAACATCACAAGGCCCAAGGACACCAACAAAAATGTGCTTGTGAGTTATTGCAATCGTGTTCTACGTGTGGACAGCTGATTCGAACCAACAACTCCAAGAGACACGTTTGTGCTGGCAAGAAAAAATGTTCTATTTGTCATCAGATCGTCGATTTTGATCATCGAAGTTTTATTCAAAAGTTTGACAAGACAGAGAAGAAAGAAATAAAGAAGAAGAAGAACAAGAAACAAGTAGATTTCATCTTTTTTGATTTTGAATGTATGCAAGAAACAGGCACTCACATTCCCAATTTCTGTGTAGCACATCGGGCTTGTGATCAGTGCATTCAAGAATCGATTCATTTTCACTGTCCTCATTGTAGTCGTATTCCAGGAGGACGTGAAAAAATCTTTCGTGGAGTGAATACTTTGTCTGAGTTTGCTGAATGGGTTTTAGACCCTACCACCCACGACAGTTGAAGCGAAGAAGACATTCATCGTTACGGAGATTGTCATCGGTATGCTACCGTCATAGCTCACAATTTTTCAGGGTACGATGGACAGTTTTTACTTAATTATTATTTGAACCATGGAACCGAACGTCCTGAAGTCACCATGAACGGAAAAAAGCTCATCTACATGAAAGTAGGACAAGTTCAATTCAAAGATTCGATGGCTAAAGGTTACTTTCCTCACTTCTTTAACACGGAAGCTAATCAACAGGCCGTCCTACCTCATTTACCTGACCTTTGTGATTACGACCCCGATGGAATGCGATCCGAACAGCGAGAAGCTTTTCACGCTTGGTACCGTGCTCACCAGAACGATCCCTTTGACTTTCAAGAAGAGATGCTCAAATATTGTCGATCGGATGTAGATATTTTAAGACGTTGTTGTGGAAAATTTCGAGAGTTATTTCTCGATAGTGCGGAGGTCGATCCTTTGAAAGATGCAGCCACCTTACCTAAAGCCTGTTCCTTAGTCTACAGACAAAATTTCATGCCCGAGAACCAACTTGCCATCATCGATTCCAATACGGGACTCTTTGTCAGTCGTCAATATTCGGCCAAAGCTTTACGTTGGCTTCATTACTTATGTCAAAAAGAAGACAAATGGATACAACATGCTAGAAACGGAGGCGGAGAAAAAAAGATTGGAGGTTATACCGTGGATGGTTGGGATTTAGAAAACCCGCACATAGTGTACGAGTTTCAGGGATGTTTGTTTCACGGATGCCCTACTTGTTATCCTGATCGAGACATGAAAAGCCCTTATTCAGATTCTACCATGGATCAGTTATACGAACAGACTTGTCAACGACGACTTCAGTTAGAAAGTCAAGGTTACGAAGTGGTAGAAATGTGGGAACACGAATACGATCGACGTTTGAAAACCGATCCTGAATTTAAGACCATCACTCAAAGTTACGACGCAGCCGACATCGAACCTTTAGATCCACGCCACAGTTTATTTGGAGGACGAACCAATGCCACTCGTTTGTTGTACGACGTGAATGAATCCCAAGGAGAAGAAATCAAATACATCGACGTGTGTTCGTTGTATCCTTGGGTGTGTAAATATTCTCGTTTTCCTACTAGACACCCTGAAATTTTAACAGAACACATTGACGTGAAACACATTCGTCAATACGAAGGATTAATCAAATGTAAAGTCTTACCTCCGACAAATTTGTTTCATCCCATCTTACCTTGCCATTGTCAAGGAAAATTGATGTTTCCTTTATGTCGGACGTGTGCCGAAACGTGCAACCAAGATCATCCCTGTCACCACACGGAGGAAGAACGGTCGTTGATAGGAACGTGGGTCAGTGCCGAATTGTTTCGGGCTCTGGATCGTGGATACCGTTTATTGAACGTGTATGAAATCTGGCACTTTCCAACTACCGCCCAATACCAAATGGACGACGCTACTAATCATCCAGGCATTTTCTCAAGGTACGTGAACCAATTTCTCAAACTGAAACAAGAAGCTAGTGGTTATCCTTCGTGGTGTCAAACTCCCGAAGACCAAGTTCGATTCAAAGAAGAATACCGTGAGATCGAAGGCATCACTTTAGAAGACGTAGAAAAAAATGAAGGAAAAAGATCGTTTGCCAAAGTGATGTTGAATTGCTTGTGGGGAAAAATGGCTCAACGTACGATCTTACCCAAGACGGAATACGTGGACGATCCTTATCGTTACTTTAAACTGGTGGACGACAAAAGTATTCTAGTCAAGCACGTCGAAATCGTCCGTGAGGATTTGATCATTGTCAATTTTGAAGATGAACCAAAGTTTGTCAAACCTGACAAGTTTAGTAACGTAGTCATTGCCGCCTACATGACTGCTCATGCTCGTTTGAAATTGTATGACGAAGCGTTAGAAGTCTTGGGAGATCGTGTTCTGTATTTTGATACTGACAGTTGCATTAACATTCATCGTCCCGGTTACCCTCACCCTACTATTCAAGGAGATCGTTTAGGAGCCTGGACAGACGAGCACCCTCAAGATACCATCCTGAGTTTTGCTAGCGGTGGCCCTAAAAATTATGGGTACCGATACCGAGACCCTCAAGGTCAACTTCACACCTCCTGTAAAGTCAAAGGATTGACTCTGAACTATCGAACAAACCAAGTCGTGAACTTTGAGGTTTTAAAAAATGCTCTACTGTCTGGACAAGTGAAAGATTTTCAAGTAGCCACGTTAGAACCTCACAAGATTGTTCGCCTACCAAATCATAAAATAGTGACTCGACCTGTTCAAAAAGTGTATCGAATCGTGTACCAAAAAAGAGTGAGACTTCCAGATCACACCACTTTACCTTACGGACACGCCGATTTGGAGAAGTATAAAAAAAGGAAACGCCCCTCTTGAAAAAAAAAGATGTCTTCAACAACAACATGGGCTTTGCCTGACTATGGTGAGTGTGACAGTCGCTTGAAAACGTTCAAAAATTGGCCAAAACACATGCCTGACTATTGTTATTGTCCTCATCGATGGAGCAAAAAAAAATTAGGAACAATGGATTACCTACTTCCTACGCTTTAGCCAGAGCAGGTTTTGTTTACTTTGGACAAGGAACACAAGTTCAGTGTTTTAGTTGTGGTGCCACTATTCGTATGGATTGTAAGAAATCCGCTCTCCTGGAACATACCAGATGGTCACCAAACTGTGCTTACCTTTCTTTGGCGTTTCCACGGATCACATTACAATACTTTTCGGATGGTACAGTCGACAGGTATAAAAAAGGAACCCCTTCCAAGCCTAACCCTTCATTCTGACTTTTCACGTGGACCGAGCAAGAAGAAAAAAAAATAGATGAGTATTTTTTCCAGTTTTGAGGAATTTGAGTGCGATGCGGAACCATGCAATGACGAGACCGATGCCGTAAGCGTTGGTATCCCCGAATCACACGATCAGACGGATTCCGTACGTTGTGACATCGTGGATTCAGTCACTCACCGACGATCCAACTCAAAAGATGCAGGACGCCCTTTATGTTTTACTAATCGTACACATAACGGTACTTCCTGCAGACCTAATGGATTGATGATACCCTTGGCTGTGTCTGGCTATTCCAAGTATGAAAATCGTCTCGAGTCGTTCCAAGACAAGTGGCCAAAATATTTAAATGGACCTAAACCCGAAGCTTTAGCCAGATCTGGATTTTTTTACGTGGGAGTTGGAGATCAAGTGAAGTGTTTCAGTTGCGGTGTGAGACTTCGCTATTGGGAGCCTTACGACTTAGCTGACATCGAACATGCTCGATGGTCTCCGCATTGTCAGTTCTTACCTTTAGTGGCTCGAGAAGAATACGGATACGATGAACCAGATACCAAGAAGTAATACAATGGAGGAGAATACTTCTTCTTTAGAAGAACTTATTTGTGGTTTACCTTTAGAGTTACAAGAACGCATTTTTCAGTATATTCCTCCTACTTTAGAAGATCGTATTGGTAAATTACCTTTGGAGATACGAGAACGGATTTACCAAGAATTTGTTCAGATTCAAGTGAAACGTAAAGAACAGTTACATCCTTTACGACAGACCTGTTGTAACCAATGGTATTTGAAGACAATAAGACATTTGATTGCTAAGAAGATATTCAAATGGTCAGACATTGATGAAGATTTACATCACCAATTTAAGAAATTGGTGGGGGCTACCTACAATGTAGCAGTGGAATATAGAATTCGATGGAAGGATGTGAAGGAAAAAATTGTGACTAACATAGACGAATACCAAAAACTGTTAGAAGAACTGTCCCCTCAAGACGAATCGCCTTTTCATGGTTTGAAATTAGATAGGATAATCACTGAAACTTGTGTTGGATCATATTCATATCCTTTACCTGCCGATTCCGTTTGGTTGGTGTGTGAGTATTTTGTCACCAAGAAGCCTACTCTACAAGATCGAATTCGTGACTTGCCTTCAAAGTTGCAAAAACGGATTTACGATGAGTTGGTTCAGATTCAAGTGAAATGTAAACTTCAAGTGATTCCTCGATTTCAAGGCTATGGCTACTTTCACCGCATCAGAAATTTGATTCTGAACAACGACTATCACCAGTATCGTGAAGAATACAAAAGAGAGTTACTTCTTTCCAAATCGGAAACTTTACCCAAGTACATTAGTGGCATGCCTTTGAATGTGCGCGAACAGATTTACCAAGAGTTTGTGAAAATCCAAGTGAAACGTAAACTCAAAGTCATTTCTCGAGCTGTGAACTATGCTATCTTCCAAAGTCGTAGAAGACTGATTCTGGCAAACTTATATTGTAATAGCTACGTTCACGGAGACTTTCTCAAAAGGTACCAACCTTGGGAGCCTGGCTATAAAAACATGCCACCCAAGATACCAACCTTAGCCATCAACCCCTATAAAGAGGAGGCGGCACGTCTCTGTTCACGTCACTCGTGAAACGGATTCTGTGGAAGGAGGTCAAACATGAGCCTTCATGCTTTATCGGTACACGAAAGAGAAATTATACTCAAAGTGTTGAGAGTGGTGATGAACATTCCAAGTGGGGAAGAAGACATTAGAACAAATTTATCTTGCCTTGACACGTTTGAAGAAATGTGTCTTGTTAGTTGGATGTACCAACAACTTCAAGGTTGGAAAGATGTACGTGACTGGAAAAGTGTTGGCTTCGATGCTTGGCTACAAGAAGTACCACAGTTTGCCAAAGATCTAGCCCGTCACCACTAAGTGACTATTATTAGGTAGCCTGACTACTATAAAAGAGGGGGTATGCCTGAACTCTACACGCCAGTTGTGAAACTGATTCCGTGGAAGGAAATCATAGATAAAATTCAGACCTTAGAGGATTATAAAAAAGTGATACAAGAACTGTGTCCATTGAATTTTGGACGTTATGTGGTATGTGTCATAGTGACTTCTTATCTTGGAATTCGTTTTCCAGGACATTCCTTGTGGACTATTTTTGAGGACAAGTGTTTGCCTTGGATTCTTTTGAAGGATCCGTGGTTGTTTTGGACTCAATTGTTGAGTTCCAAAAAACAATATGACCCTGTGTTCTTTTTTGGACTTAGTAGAAGAAGAAGACTATAAAAACTTGATTTTATCAGTCCACGAAAGAAACATTGTACGTAAATCGTTGAGAGTGGTGATGAAAATTAGTGACGTACTTCCATGTGAAGAAGACATTCATCACACTTTATCTGTGTATAAAACATTTCAAGAAGTGTGTTTTGCTAGTGAGTTACACCAACGCCTTTTCCATTGGAAAGATGTACGCCCCTGGAGAAACCTTGGTTTCCAGTATTGGTTACAAGAAGTGGCCAAGTTCAGCAAAGATTTGGCCACTTGTTCATAAGGTTCTAAAAGTGAAAAAAGGGGAACCTCCATGGGAAACCCTAAAAGAAGAAAAAGAAAAAGAAGAAGAAGAAGTACCTGACACCACCACTACTGTGGTTCCAATACCTCTTGAGGAGGAACACCACCCTTCTTTACCACCGCTGCTACCGTCAGAAGATTCAAAAAAAAAAAAAAAAGACGACCAGAAGAAGAATGTCACCACAAACAGTGTCTTTCATGACAAGGACACGAAACAATTGTTGTACATTGACGTGTTTATATGACAGTTTGATGGTTTTAGTAGAAGCCTTCATTGTATACCTGATGATTTTACTTGCCTATTTTCTCACTCGTACTGTAAAAGATTGAATGACTTGTAAAAAAACATGTTATTTTTGTTGGTTGGTTGGTTACTTTTTTTTTTAAAAATAAACGTGTATGAAAACGTATAAAATGATTGGGTTTTTTGTCTTCTTCTCAAAAATCTTCTTACCTCAATCATGGCTACATCATCCTCTTCTACTACCTCGTCTGCTTCCTCCTCCTCTTCTGTGGTTAAAGTGATTGACGAAAAGTTAGATCGTCAAAGTTGGAATGCTTTGTATCTGCGCCATCCATTTAACATGTTGATTGCTGGACCCAGTGGTTCAGGCAAAACCGAATTTGTCAAACGATTGATCGAACACAAAACTGATTTGTTTGATCGTCCACCTCAACGTATCGTGTGGTGTTACAAAGAGTGGCAACCGTCTTACACGTTATTGAAAGAAAGTCAAGGAGAAACCATTTCCTTTGTGGATGGTATTCCTCACGAAGACGATGGAATCGTGTCTGACGTGAGTCAAACTCATTTAGTTATTTTTGATGACATGTTAGGAGAAGACGAAGACGAAATTAAACTTTGGTTTACACGAAAAGGTCACCATCGTAATGGTAGTATTGTCTACATTACACAAAATTTATTTCAACAAAGTAAAGCCCATCGGACCATCAGTTTGAATGCTCATTACGTGGTCTTGTTTAAAAGCCCCAGAGGCAAATCTCAAGTGCAAGTGTTAGCCAAACAGTTAGGAGCTCCTTGGTTGAATTATGCGTACGACGATGCCACTCAAACCCCTCACGAGTATTTACTCATTGACTTAAAACCGACCACTCCTGACTATTTGAGATTTCGTGCCAGTATCTTTCACTCTTGGGGTCAAGAAGGTGGTCCTGTCATTTACACGTCCCCTTCAGCTCATTTTAAAAAAAAACTATAAAAACAACCTACGACGTCATTTCAGTCTCACACTCTTTTTGAGAGAAGATGACTTCCTTTCAATCTCATCCTTCGGCTAAATTGATTCGTGCCTTGTATGGCATCAGTCGTGAAAAAAATGCACACAAGTCCGTGCTCATTTGTTAGAAGCGAGTCTTAAAGAAGTGTTACGATGGTTTTCTTTGACGGCACGTCAATTACTGCAAGGCATCATTCACATCCCTCATCAAACTCAACGTTTTTTTCAAAGACATAAAGTAGCATTGTCACAACTGGCTGATTCTAGAATCGATTCACGGACTAAAAAACAAATCATTTTAACTCCTGGTGGAAGTGGTTCTTTAGGAGGGGTTATGATTCGTTCCCTTTTGAAATGGGATCCTAATGATACCAAAGCCAAAAAACCCAAATCACCTAAAAAGAAGAAGAAGAAAAGTCCAAAGAAGAAGAAGAAAACCAGCCCTAAGAAAAAGAAAAGTCGTACCCAGAAGAAGAAGAAAACCACACCTACCACTACTACCACCACTAACACCCGACGTAAAAGAGGTACTGCAGCCAGGACGCAAACGTACACCCGCAAAACACCACCACTACCCTTACCATCATCACCACCATCACAGTCCCCCATGATGGCGAGGTCTCCTTTTGCGTCCACCTCTTCCTCTTTGTCTTCTTCACCACCCTCTTTTACCATGATGCCTGTCAAACCAGACTTAAGATCCGTGTTTCCTAATTTGATGCAAAAATGGAAACCTATTTCGAAAGTCACCCCGTCGGGACCGTCGACTTCAGCTGATTTAGCCATGGCAGCAGCCACCCACAAAGTACCATCCCCTAAAACCAAAGTCCAAGAAAGAACTGGCATCTTACAAAGTTTAGTGGATTTATCCAAAGATGAATTGAGACGATTTAGTCCATTGAAAACACCTCAACGTCGAGTCAGACCTGTCGTGAAGTTGGTACGTCGTGCAGACAATCAGTGGAGACGTATTCCAGTATAAAATAGAAGGGTAAAAGGCCAAAGACTTCAGACTTACTTCCTCCTCACCTCTAAAGATGGCTCCCAAACGTGCACACCACCACCACCAAAAAAAGAAGAAAACCAAAATAGGACGACTTCCCCCTCGTCTGGCGAAACATTGGGATGTCTTGTCTGTCTTGACCAAATCCAATCCTCCCATGCGAAAACAACTCATTCAAACAGCTCCTAAAGAAATCATCGATACCGTGTGTGAATGTTGTTTGAACGTGTTGAAAGGAACGGTACCTTTGTCCAAGATACAGAAACAAAAATTAGGGAAACATCGGAACGTTCTTCGTCAAATGGTGAAAAAGAAAATACCTCTTCAACAAAAGAAAAAAATGTTGGTACAACGAGGTGGATTTCTACCTATGTTGATAGGTCCGTTGTTAAAAATAGCCGCTCCTTTGTTAGGAACGATTGCTGGACCACTTTTAGGAGGGGTCATGCGATAACCCCCCAAAAAAAGAAGATAAAAAGGACCACCCTTCTCTGAAATGACCACACCTTTTTGGTACCTTTGGATGAAATGGAAGGACGAAAACTGACTTTAGTACCTTACAAACGATGGATGGAATTTCATCGTTGGAACGAACAACGGATACCTCATTTACCACCCAATCCTAATCTCAACGAAATGTCTCAGTTACAACAAGAAATACAATCCCTGATGGAACGTAACGATGTGTCCGAAACAGAAAAATCCCAACGGTACGGTCAACTTTTACAACGTCTACAACTCTTTCGTCAAAAAGCAGTCGACGAAACAGCTCCACCCACTCTGAGAGATTTTAAGGCTCTGATGAAAAGCGAACCTAAAGTGACTATCAAAAAAGAAAAAGAAGAAGAAGAAGAAGAAGAAGAGTTTTTACTAACTCCACCTCTTAAAAAAATAAAAAAGTTAGCCACCCCGGATTGGATAAAAAAGAAGAGGTCTACCCCATTACCCTCAGAAGAGAAAAAGAAAGAAGTGAAGAAAGAAGTCAAAACAGAACCGATGACCCCTGATCAAACTCCCTTTACCCCAGTAGCACGTCGGACACGTAAACATTCCAAAAAGATACCTCACGAAGAAAAGAGCATTGGAACTTGGTTAACTTATTCTTGAGAAAAATCATGGAGAAACTTTTAGCCACCATTTATTACAATCCTGGCCATGCTGCTGGTTACGGAGGAGTTCAAAAATTATATCGAGCTGCTAAAAGTCAATTGAAAAGTGTACGTTTACCCGAAGTACGACGATGGTTACAAGAACAATCGACGTACACGTTACACAAACCCATTCGACGTAAATTTTCTAGAAGTACCACTCAAGTAGAAGGGATCGATCATCAATGGCAAGCTGATTTAGCGGACGTCTCTCATTTAGCCACTTACAATCGTGGTCACAAATATTTGTTTTGTGTCATCGACGTGTTTTCCAAATTTGCTTGGGTCGTGCCTTTGACTTCTAAAAGCAGTACCGAATTGGTACGGGCCTTAAAATTGGTCTTGAAACAAAGTGGACGTCAACCTTTACGATGGCAAACGGACAAAGGCACCGAATTTCTAAACCAAGCTTTTCAAAAAGAATTGAAACAAAGACACATTCATTTTTTTACTACCGAAAATCCTGAAACCAAAGCCAGTATCGTGGAATGATTTCAAAGAACTTTGAAAGAACGCATGTGGAAATATTTTACACATCAACATACTCTCAAGTACATCGACGTGTTACCTCGTTGGTCAAAGCGTACAATCAATCGTACCATCGTAGCATTGGATGTACCCCCGAAGAGGTCAGCCCTGAAAACGAAGTGTCTGTGTTTGATAAATTATTTGGTTCACCCCAGAAGAAAAAAAGTAGAAGAAAAACCTTGTTGGAGTTAAAGACGGGAGATTGGGTTCGCATCGGAAAAACCAAACGTACTTTTGACAAAGGTTATTTACCTAACTGGACTACCGAATTGTTTCGTGTCACTACCCCCGTCCGTGGACGTGATCCTCCCGTCTATAAATTGGAAGACATGCACGGTGAAGTACTCAAAGGAACATTTTACTTGCCTGAGTTATAACGAGTGACTAAAAAAGAAGACACCTTGTACGACATCGAAAGCATTCTCGAACAAAGAACACGGAAAGTTGGTAAACGACGAATAGAAGAAGTCAAAGTACGTTGGAAAGGATATCCACCTAGTTTTGATTCTTGGATTGCAGCTTCTCAAGTCGTCGACTATAAAAAGAAAAAGAAGTAAACTCACAACATGCCATTCAACACAGTAGCCACCCAGACGACGACTTCAACGACTCCTTCACAGAGTTCTTCTCTTCAAGAATTAGAAAAACAACCACTTTGGGTGTGGTGTGGAGAACGTGTGCCTAAAAATCAAATCGTCTTTTTCTGCCAAATCTTTGTAGTGTATTGTGTCATCGGAGCAGCGATTGCTAATTTGAGTTTACAACAAGGAGACAAACAATTGTGGACCATTTTACTCAGCAGTTGCATCGGTTATTTTTTACCCAGTCCCTCTTTGAAATTTACGACGACGACCGACAACAGTCACCACAACAACGCCAGTCCACCTTCTTCTTCTTCGTCCAGTTACCACCACCACCAAAATACTACCAGTCCTCTTTTGGAACCTTTTGAACATCCTTCTTCTTCTGTTCACTTTAGTGACTCCTCGGACACCAGAACAACCACCTTAGAACTATGAATGACCAATTTTATTTAACGTTACCTAGTGACAGTTCCATGGATGTGTTTCCCAACAACCGCTTATGTTGTTTCACGGCCAAATTACCTCAAGCCATTCAATTGGATCACGATACTCATTGGGAAGTGAGTTTGGTAGAAATCATTCATCCTACGCAAATCATAAACATCAACAAAACTCAAAACACTATGGTTGTACAAATCTTGAACAAAAAAATACATGATCACTTGGTAAATAATGATCCTGAAATCTGGAAAGAAGACCCTGAAGATCCAGACATGAAGGGGGCATTCAAAAAGTTAGTACCAGATCCTAAATCTACTGAACCTACTGTCTATTCTCAGATTACTCTGAGAATTCCTACAGGATATTATTTTAGTCCTGAACATTTGGTGGACACCATTAGAACCCAGTTTGCACGGCAATTTAGCCAAGCCATATCAGCAGCCAATAAATTTGTACGAATTGCTTACCATGCTTTGGCACGACGTTTAATTGTCCAATTTTTCAAAGAGAGAGGGCAACTCCTTACTGAGAAAGATAAAGGTTTACCTTTGGAAGAGAGAAAATATTTGACCATTGAATTTTCATCTGGATTGTTTGGTATTTTGGGTGGAAATAAAGATTTTACCGCTGAAAGTGATTTAGAGTTTGGAACCAACGTAGAATTTGGACATAAATTTAAACATCCTATCGAATTGAATGGTGGACTGAATTTAATGTTTGTGTACTCCGATGTGGTGGAGTACAACGTGGTGGGACACACATCTGCTCCGTTACTGAGAGTCATTCCTTTCAAATTGGATATTGGTGGTGGTGGTGGTTCTAGTGTTACTGTGGACGAAGAGGGTGGAAGTACTACCACTAGTAATGCTAGTATTGGTGGCAACACCTTTCACGTTCACCGTGAATTTGTACATCCTCAATATCTTCCAGTCAGTAAATCGTATTTTGACAGTGTCCAGATTAGTATAAAAGGAGATTTAGGACAAGATGTACCATTCATTGACCAAGGAAAAGTCACGGTGAAACTACATTTTCGAAAAAACAACAAATTCTCTAACATTCCTCAAAAAAAATGTATCCAGTGTACCAAGGAGTGGCTCGACAACGAGGACATGGTTTAGGAGATATGTTAAAATCGGCATTTCGGACGGTAGCTCCTATTTTGAAACCGATGGTGAATCGAGGATTTCATGCCTTAAAAGATGCCGCTTTGACACAAGGAAAAGAATTTTTGCAAAATGTTCTCATTGACAAACAAAATCCAAAAGAAGCCTTTTTGAGAGCAGGCAAAAATGTGTTGATGACAACTGGTAAAGATCTTTTAGGTCTCCGAGAAAATCCTATAAATACGCTTCACGCTTCAGGCTCTGGCATTACTTCACAGCAGCAAGGACAAGGTAGAAAGAGACGACGACGACGAGCTCGAAATCCTTTCAAAGTTCATAAAAGAACACACGGTAGTACTTCCAGAAAGAATAGAAAAAGAAGAAGAACTGGTAGAGAATTAGACGTATTTGATTATTAAAAAACTGTGAAAATGATGCACCGAGATTCTTGCGAATGTTCCAAGTCCGAACTAGATCTGTTTTCTATGCGTCCCACCATGATGACAATGCAAGAATCCCAATGGGTGGAATTTCATCCTGTATCGTCTTTGACGGAATCAGCTCCTATCGAATTTGATATCAAAGGACAAACCGAAGATTACATCGATCTGAATAACAGTTACTTGTACCTGAAACTTCAAGTACAAAAAAATGACTACAGCCTTCCTGGGGAAGCTTCCCTAGTCGCTCCCGTCAATAATTTCTTTCATTCTTTGTTCAGTGGAATAGATTTGTACTTGAATAACAAACTGATCAGCAGCAGTTTGGATACTTACCCTTACCGTGCTTATTTGGAAAATCTCTTGTCGTACGGAAAAGATGCCAAGAACACTCATCTGGATGCTTCTGTGGTCTGGAAACCTGACACCGCGGCTGCCTTTAACGACATATCCCCGTCAGTAGGGACGAGGATTGACAAGACTGATGATGCTAATCATAAAATAATTCCAGCAGAGCCGCACAATGTGGGATTTAACGACCGCCGAAAGACAATCAGAGGGGACAGTTTAGAACTGATGGATCGTTTGCATTTGGACATGTGGTTGCAAGACAAGTATTTGTTGAACGGAGTCGATGTACGTCTGAGACTAAATCGCAGTAGTGCCGCTTTCCATTTGATAGCTTTTTCTAACGAGTGGAAAACCATCATTCAACAAGCCAAACTTTACGTGCGACGTGTGGAAATCTTACCGAAAGTAGCTAACGACATCAGTCAAACCTTGAGCAGAACCACTGCTAAGTATCCTCTTAGACGTGTGGAAGTGAAAACCTTTACTGCAGCCGCTGGACTCCGATCCATAGTCGAAGATCACATCTTCCAAGGACAGCTCCCTAAACGTTTGATCATTGGTATGGTTTCTAATTCTGCCTTCAACGGAACCATCACTCAGAATCCATTCCAGTTTGAACACTTTAACGTCACCAAGATAGATGTCAGTCGAGATGGCAAGACCTTGTGTACCAGACCTTTTGAACCTGACTTTGGTGCCCAGAGAAATTACTTACGATCTTACTTGAGTCTGTTTGAAGCCACAGGTCAGTTAGGTCGCGACACCAGCCACGGCATTTCGTACCAGGATTATGCAGGAGGGTATGCCTTGTGGGGATTTGATTTCACTCCGGACCAAGGCAGCGATGAAGGACATTTCCACCCTATAAAATCAGGCCCTCTTCGTGTGGAACTTCAGTTTGGTCAACCTCTAGGCCAGACAGTGAACGTCGTCTTGTTTGCAGAATTTGATAACACTCTAGAGATCAACAGATTGAGAGAAGTGATTGTAGACTATTAGAAGAAAAAAAAACAAAGACGCAGAACGTAGAACCTATGGAGATAGATGAGGGATTTTGTGAAGTGATTCAACAGTCACCAACTACCACAAAGGATGATGACAAAGTCATTCATTCAGTACCTCGAATAGAAGAAGAAGAAGAAGAAGAAGAAAACCATTCCATTCCTGTGTTTACTGGATTTATGGCTTCTCGATGGCCAGAACACGAAAAACAGTTAGTGACCTGTTATGCTCAGGAATTAAGTCCAATCATTAACAGTCTGATTAAAGAACAATGTTATGGATGTCAAAACGATCATCCTAGTCAGATACAACACGACAAATGTATGATGATGACAGGTGAAGAACAATTGGATGAATATTTGGAAACGGCCTGGTCAAAACTCTCAGATGAACACGTGTTGACACAGTGGTATAAAGTCTTGCAGACTTCTTCTTTTCCTCCACTTACTTCTCTGGAGATCAAACGGATCGAAGGACTCATTCATCAGAGTGCAGAACCTATCCGACGTGAATATTCCTGGAATTACAAGACAGAACAATTCCAGCATAAAGTCAGGTGTGAATTGATAGTGAGTTATTTCCATTGTTGAAGAAAAAAAGAAGAAGAAAAAAATGGATACCAGGGAACTTCATTACTTATTGAATCGTAGTTCCTATACTTCTTCTTGGAATCCTGTGGTATGTGCTAAAGATGAACTACCTCATCGTAAACCAAAAAACGTTCATGCTTATGTCATCAATACCGACGACAGTCATCTACCAGGAACCCACTGGATTACCGTGTACTTTCCCAACGATCACTGTGTGGAATATTTTGATTCTTATGGATTACCTCCTTTGGAAAAAGACATCATCGAGTTTATGAGAAGAAATGCTGTCTCAACTCGATTCAATAATGTGAGACTACAAGGATCAGATTCTATGGTGTGTGGACAATATTGTGTTCATTATCTTCATCAACGCAGTCTTGGATATTCCTTAGAACATTTACTGACTTATTTTGATAGTGACTATGTTCGAAACGATGCTACAGTACAACAATGGTTTCGTCAACGTTATGGTTATCTCTTGTCTTTAGCTCACAATCGTAGTGTGCATCAAAATGATGTCGATGTAGAAAGTTTCACATTTACTTTACCTTCCCAACGTTGTCAACCTTGTAAATATGTTCCTGTTTGAAATTTTCTTGTTACATGGTTAGTTTTTTAATATTAGAATAGTTCTTGTTGAATAAACAAATTTTTGTGAATTGTTGAAAAAAAAATGGTGTTGTGTGGTTTTTTTATTGAATTTGAAAAAAAATAATGAATATGTTCTTTCTCTCTCTTTCTATCGATCTAAAAAAAAACTCTATCTATGATCTCCCTGTCGATCTGAAAAAAATCTTACCATGTTTTCCATCGCGTCCGCGCGTTAAGCATATAAGGCGGTTCACTGGCCAGTGCAGTCACCACACACAGTCAGCAACGAACACAGTAGGATCGAGACATAAAGAAAAATCGTTAGCGATGGAACTCATAATTCCTGAACATGCATTAAACGCCCTGAAGGGCTTATGCCTTTCAGTGGCTACTGGATGGAGCCTCCGGGCTCAAGAAAAGAGAACTACTCTTTTACTTATTTGGGAAGAAAATAGAAGTAACCCAACAGAGAGAAGCCCATGGGAAAGAAGCGGGCCATATAGAAGACCGGGTCAGGGAGGAAGACCACCATCACAGTGGAGGCGTTATAGGCAGGCGCCTATAGCGCAGCAGAACCAGTTTAGATCAACTGCCTCTCCCAAGGAACCGACTACAACACCATCACCTACCAGTAATGCAGCAATAACAACAATAACAACAACATCAACACCTTTAAATGCAACTGCTGGTGGTAGGACAAAAACTCCTGAGAGGATCACACCCAAGGTAGCAAAAGGGACTCAAGTTACCCCTTTAGGAATATCAACTTCTTCAACCTCTCCGCAAGGGGCACCATGGCAGCAAAATCCAGCAGCGCCAAAACTAGCAACGCCACCGACGCCGGCTCCCCCAGCGGCAACTTTAACAACATCTGTAGCTGGGACGAAGGAGACCAAGTCCCCAACGAGGAAAACAGAGGAGAAGAAGAAGGAGAAAGAGAAGGGGGCTCCAAAACAAACTCCGGCAAATCAGAAGGAAAAACAGGAAGCGGCGGAAGAGTGTAAGTTACCCCCACCCACCTCAGAACCAACTCCACCACTGGTATTGAGTGACGAAGAATTGAAAGATCAGAGTGAACAATGTATGTATGATTGGTCCTATGGTATGGGGCAAAATGAATTATGGATGGATATAAAGGCAGCCTCCCAATACTTAGAAGACTTTGTATTGGTAGTCCAAGCAAAAGTCCAATCAGTACGTGGTGGAAGGCAATCGAGAGTAAACAAAACTCGAACTAAAAAAGCAGTGGAGTCATTCCGAAAATGGGGGCAAAAGTATGCTGATTGCCCAATAATGGTAGCGCATTGGATCTGTGCCATGCTGGCAAAATACCACGGGCTTGAGAAACCTAAAAAAATCCAACTTGAAGCGTCCATGAAAGACTACGACATGCGGGACTTCATGGACCCAAATAGCCCTAAAGAGAGGGATCGGCATACGCCCAGACAAATGGTTCCAGAACACTTGAGGGACTATTTCCGAGTGTAGCTACCTTGAAAGCCACTCAGTCCTTTTAAGGGCTAAAAGGAGTTTAATAATTGTCTATGGTTTTCTCGTTGGCTTGAAAACCTTTTCGAAATATTACTAAAGCTCCATACAAATATGATCAATTATCCACCGAATCCAACGATAACTTAATAATATCTGATTAAGATCACAAAATTGAGAGGGTTACTTAAACTCAAATTCATTTTTTAACCTTTTTTTGGAAAACATATGTACACTCTCTACACGAAATTTCAAAATTGTTAGGATAATAGGAAAATTTTTTAAAACTGAGGAAATTTGACCGTAATTGCAATATGTGGCTAACACACAATTGGTATTAGGGACAGCCCGACTTAGTTTAACTGGGCAAAATTTGATCATGTATGTATGTTACTGGCGTTTCAGATTCCGTCACTCTTCGCGCCTTCGCTTGCTTAGTCCGTGCCGCCTTTTCCACTCCAGACTGCGTACTTCAAACAATTCGATCAACAACGTGCGCTACAACGCGCACACATATACCTGCAAACATTGTGGTTCTAGTCCTATGTACAGGTATATCAACACACCTTACGATTTCGTGCGTTCAATGATCCCTCTCGTGGGGCAACCATCCATTGACTGTAGGGTGTGTTAAGTGTACTACCTCTCCAATAGCGCGCATTCAATTTAACCGCTTCGTGCGGAATCATGCTGCGCTGGAAGGGTGTACATCTGTAAGTGTCAGGTGTGTTACGAACTGTTAACACACCTGACCAACTAGAAATGTGTTCAATCACATATTTAATCCCCCTAACGGGGGTATATAGTCGTGCATGCCCGAAGGGCGCATACGACTTTAATTCAAGAACAACAACAACAACAACAGTGCAGTCATTCTCGTTGACTCGTCAAGATCTCAACAGTTCCAAGAAGAAAAAAGAAGAAGAAGATGGCTGCCACCAAGATTACAAAGCTGAATGAAGCTATGGTGAACATAATGAGAGTGAAGAATCATTTGATGGAGACCAACCCAGAGAGAAAGACCATGACGTTCATTCAAATGGCTCATGATCTAGTAGAAGAGGTCCTGAGAGAAGAAATACTTAGAGAAAGAACAGAATGGGAAGCAGGACAACGCCTACAGCAGCAGCAGCAGCAACAAAGACAGCAACAGCAGCAACAGCAACAACTTATGCAGCAGCAGCAGTCCAGCAAACTATTTGACGGTGAAGTCCAATGCAAGATTTACTGCGAGGAATTTGCTTTCTCTTTCACCCGAAAGAGACCTGCCTGTCTGAAAGCGGTAAGACCAACTATCGCTAAACGTGGCCGACCTGCTGGAGCTGCTACTGCCACGGCTACATCCACCTTAAGAAGTTAAAAAACATAACTTCTTAAACCCAACGGCCCTTCTTAGGGCCACCCAATCTCTAGAAAAAGATTACTACTCTCCAATATTGCCAAAAATATCTATAAGTGTGTGTTTTATATATTATTTTTTTCTGATAGTCTACCACCCCTCAAACAAAAAACCCTTCTCCCTTATATGATTTGTGTGGTGTGTGATTGATGATATATAAAAAAATTTCCCTCCCAAAAAAAATTAATGTAGATAGTGTGTTTGTGTGTTTGATTTGTTTTTAAAAAAATTTCCCTTCCCCAAAAAGTTGATAGTGTGTAAGTTTTTTTTAAAAAAAAATAAAAAAAATTAGTATGGTGTGTAGGTTTGATTTTTATCAAAAGTAGTTTCTTTTAGGTCCGCGCTTTTTAGAGTCAGGGGTCATGGAGTGTAAACTCCGCGAAGCCAAGAATGACGTAGAAAGAATGACGTCAGACGCAGGGGTAGTGGGGTGATGTTTTTTTGTTGTTTTTTTAGGTGTAAGGGATGTTTTCCTTCACGTCCGCGCTTCTAGTATATTAAAACCACGTCTTCACCGGTTAAGCTACCCCGTTTTATCTATCAAGATGAACACAATAGAAATTGTGAGACAGATTAGAGTTCATTTAGAGGTGGCCTGGCACCTCCTTAATGAAGTGGAGAAAAGGGAGGAGGAGGAGAAGGAAAACAATATTCCAATTAGACCCCACCCCATGATGGAAGAAAATTGGGAGCCAGAAGCGACTCATCCTCCGTCGGCCTTCACAGCTCCATGTAAACAAAGTGAAGAAACATGGAGGGGGAGCTGCCCTGTATGCAGGTCAAAGCCAGGGAGGTGTCAACCACCTCTAAAATGAACTCTAACATAAAAACAAAAAAAACAACGGTCCTTATCAGGACCACCCATTATCAAGAAAGATTAATTCTATTCCCACACACTCCCCCACCCCGTAATGTAGTGACGAAGACAACGTCTACTACTATCAAAACACCCCCACCCCTTTTTGATGGTAGAAGACGTTGTCTTCGTCACTACATTACGGTACCACCATGTTAAACTCCCGTTGGTACCCAGAGTGCCCCAGACATGTTAAACTCCCGTTGGTACCCCAAGTGCCCCAGACATGTTAAACTCCCGTTGGTACCCCAAGTGCCCCAGCCATGTTAAACTCTCGTTGGTACCCCAAGTGCCCCCTCCAGTACCTATTTACCCCCAGCCTACTACTCCCATTGTAACTTAGCTTATTTTGCAAACATAGCGACAGTTATCTGAATGTTTCAATATTGGTAGATACGATCATATGCCAGACCGTGAAAGAATACGTCTCTTTTCTGAAAGTGGTATTGAAACGTAATACCACTTCGTATGTGGATCTATAGCTTTTGAATTTGATCGTAAACTGTATTTATCTTAATATCTTCGTGCACACCCTTCATAGGAAAAATGTTTGTCTGCTAGGCAAAGTAGAAGTAAATGTATATTGAACTCGATATGTAAATTTGTAAGCACTTAAACATAGAAGGGAACTCCAATAATTGTGTAATGTACAATGTAATGAATACTAGACCTATATACCATTATTTGCTTCATGTATACATTTTTGGTTTTCTCACCTGCATGATATTTGTAAATCTACATGTATTATGTTATTTGGGACAGTGACCTACCTCAATAAAGACTTTTTAATAAAGACACTATATTGCAAAGGTTAACCTATCTGCATTGATTATATTGGCAAACTTTTATAAATGTTTCAAATAGAAGCGCGTTTTAAATATTTAGTAAAGATTCAACCAGTGGGACTGCACATTTTATTCTGAATAAAAACTCCTACTATTGTATAGCATGGACTCGCTGTATGTATGTATGTATGTATGTATGTATGTATGTATATATATATATATATATATATATATATATATATATATATATATATTTGAAATATATAAAAAGCCGATAAATTATATATAGAGACAGACAGACAGAGATACTCGACAGGCAACTCAGGTTACGCTCCAAAGTTTTAAAAAATGTAACTTCCCGAAACGTATGTCCTCTGCACGATGTTCAAGATCTGCAATGAAAACTACCCAGAGCTGGGACCTTTACACATCTTACGATCCAAAGTAAAATTTTCTATCTTTCTCTAGCTTATGATTTTATTGTTCTTATAAGTCAGAATTATTTTGCTTCCATTTAAATATAACTTGTGCACGAGAAGAGTTCCGTCTAAAATAGTTGAAAATCGTTATTTTTCACCTGTCGCTGTTCTGACTGAGTTTCTGAAAACTACATTCATAGGTGAATTGAAGCATCTGAATTTGTATATTTCAAAATTTGAAGAAAATCTGGCCTGCTAAACTTCTTTAATTTCATAACACAGATTTGATACACAGTTTTGCTTTCAAAAAGCGGGCTTTCATAGTTCAAACCCAGTGGTAATCATATTGAGCTAGGTACCCTCAGCTTGAACACAACTGATTAACGCTAACAAAATCATTCCTGGATTCTACTTAAAATAACACATAATCATATTGTTCAAATGTGGGGATACACTTTTTTTATCTTCAAAACTACTTACAGATCTCTGCAAACTACGAAACTAAAGTGCAGAACTTGAATTAATATACAAGTAGTAACCGATTAATACTAATCATGTTACACATTGTATTGGTAATAATGATACAAAAAGGAAGACGATGACTAAATATGTTATTATGATAAAGATAGATCAATCCAGAAAGATTGCATATCGGATCACTGAAGTAGCTACACATCCAGCATTTGAAAAGTGCGGAGACAATTTTCATCCTATCTTGCTTCCCTCTTTTGCCAACAAATGCAACCTCATCTGAAGAAAATAAAATAGTACAATTTGTGTGCGAAATGTATTTTTGATTAAACTAGATATCAATTTGTATTTTAAAAAATAAATCAATATATGGTGATAAACCTAGTGTATGTGATGTTTGTATGTATGTCTCCGTTTATAGCTTTGTTAGATTTTAGTGATTATTTATTGATTATGGGGAGTAGGTGTTGGGAAGATATTTCTCAGCCTGAGTAATTAGTCAGTTTTTAGGAGCAGACATCATAATGTACAGTATTCACGAGACTTTATGACACCATGGATTAGTTTCGTAAAATGGACACTCAGTCCCTAATTTCTTAACATAGGGAATTATCTGGATATTTTTATGTATACATGTTTAGTAATTTGAGATATGAAATAATTCTTTGTATTGGGTGCTTGGGTTGTGTTTTGTATCACATGGCATGAAGTATTAATATTCGGTTAGGAAAGGCTTACTAAGGAATCATACAATGTGAAACAAGAAAAACCATGCAAGTGTGAAATTATTATAGTTTCATGATGTGTGGTCATTTGGTGATTAGAGGAAAATTATTTGTTGTGTTAGCGCATTTGAAAACCTTTCAGATTGTTGTCTTGGACCTCAAGAAAATAGGGAAAACATGGACTATCAAAGCCAGACTCACGCAGATGTCGTTTGATTCGCTGGGTGTTGAGACCCTTTGCGTGTAACAATATAATCGATGCTTTAATTATTTCGTGGTACATAGAGTTGAGTAATATAAGTAATTTTCACAATAATTCATCCAACCAATAGTAGGCAATAACTTAACTTTCTGCAATCCTGTTTATTTTTGTAACTTTACTTTACAGAATGTAACAATTTTGTCCAAATTTTAACATTGCTACGGTGTGGACTCCAATGTTATACAAGAGACCCAAGACTGATTTAGAATGAAGTAAGCAGTAAAATATTGTTCATTGCATCCTCAGAGATATATGATTACTATCAGACAAAAATCTTCGTACAACTAAATGTCGAGTTATTTTCAAATACCTGTTACAAGAAACCTGCTTTCGCTTTTGAATGAATATATATATATATATATATATATATATATATATATATATATATATATATATATATATATATATATATATATAAATAATCAACGTGGTATGTTAAAAATTAAAACAGTCGTTGTACATTCTATACATACTATATATGATTATAAATCTGATTTCAAAGGCAATTTATCTTCAGTGGCGCAAGATGATAATACTGTTCAGCATCTGTCAAGCCTTACAGAATCTAATTGATCTAGTCTTCGTACGCTGTCGAGTGTTCAGGCCTGTTTTGTATCTTTCTTTTTTGTTACTGTTTTTTTCTTTCTATTTTTTTTTTTTTTTTTTTTTTTTTTTTTTATCTTTTTAAAACATCTTTCACGTATACGGTTCCAGGGGATGACTTTCTTCAACTCTGCTGACTGGTTTCACAATAAATGGTTACACCAGCAGTTATTACTGAAGAAGCAATGGTTTTGCATTTACAGGAAGCGGATATCTTTTCAAGTTATTTGATCGTAATGGAGATGACGAGGAAATAATTAAACACGACAAACAGAGGAGGAGTATCAGAGAAAGACAAAAGACTTGAATAAAATAGGGCCACGACGCTTGACTACTTGAATAAAAGGTTGAGAGAACAAGGTTAGGTCACTCAGTACTTGATATAGCTTGACGATGCTCTTTTTTCTCTGTATGATAGTAGATATCGTTCAAACCATAAAGCAGAAATTTAAAAAGGCAATCGGAGCTAACTGATTTTTAAGATCTTTTCGATGAACAAGTACAATACGAAAATATATTCACTGAAATTGTGATGGGTGTTATCGTGTGCGTTTCCTGAAAGATTGTGTATGAGTTTTTATTACAATAAATAACGAATTACACTTTTAGAAAATACATAATTCCTCGGAAGCAGTTTTTAGATACCTCAATCATACACATCTCAGCATGACGCACACACGCAGCAACCCCAAAACATATTTTGCAATTTTGTATACCAAACCTCAGCCGAAATATCATGCTTGTACATTGGCTTTTTTGTGTCATTTGACAAGGAGATGAGCAGAGATGCTTACAATGCAGTGGTAAACAATTTGGGTAGAAAGACCTCACCATATGATATGGAAATGATGATCATTCCGAGTTAAATGACTACAACATTGACATTCAAAGATTTATGGTTACTTGTATCAGTTAGAAAAAAATAAACAGAACTGAACACATCATCGTGATTGAAAAATTGAAAGAGTTGAGTTCAGGATCTGATAATACGCGACATATTGGACAAAAAATGGCAACTGAAACAGTGTTTGACGAGAATCACTTAATACCAGATGAAATGAAATCAGAGATTTTAGATACTTGAAACAGAACAAAGGAAGAAACAAACTTTTAATGTGGTCGGAGTTTACTTTTCAATTTAAGGTATTCACGTGTAATTACATTCTGTATCAAACAAATCTTATCATCATAATAAACAATGCTGTTTTATTCATTTTTATGTTTTACATCTGGTGTTTGTATGCACAGAGTCAATGCATTTAATAGTAAGTTTCCTTGTAATTTAATAATCAAATTTTGTACACCTCAAATTGTAAATTCTCTTTGGGCACACATTTTGTAAAGTCTTTGCAAACGTTTGTTGCATTTTGCAGTTCAGTACGAGAAAAGTATTGCTTTTAGCACATAGAAGTCTCTCATTGATGTGCCATTGAACTCACCTTTGAAAACAGGTGTATCTTTTTTATTCATCTGTGGTATGTACAAATAATGTCCTTGGGATATTCCCTAGAGATCATGTCACCCTTCATATCTCTGTGAAAGTTGTATGCCTCGACATGAATAGATACCGTATATACTCTCGTATAATCTGATACCAACTGCAAACTGAATAGACCCAGATCTGCCCTCGCATAATGCGCCGACAGATCTGGGTCTATGCAGTTTGTAAAGACTAATCAGTAGAACAAACAACATAGACCCTGATCTGCCGGCGTATTATGCGACGGCAGATCAGGATCTATGTTGTTTGCATTTGGACGCGGTTTATACGAGAGTATCACCATATTTGTTTTTCAACTTGGTTTAGTGTAATTCATACATCAAACATTTGGCGAGCTATCGCACTTTCAAACCACCATATATCGGTTTGGCTAGCAAGATCTCTTTGTTTATTATTGTCCTCCTGACAAACGATATATATATATCTTTCTAACACTTGAAAAATAAATTTTTATCTGTACATATTTTGTAACTGTTATCCGCCTCTGAAGATTTTTAATTGGCTTCACAGACACTGATTAGTTTATGAGTTTTAAAAGAAAATCTCTTTTAAAATTATTGGTAGCGTTTTGTCTCGAAATGGTATTGATCTCTATATATGTCATAGGCAAAGGTTGCTGTTCAGGAGAGCTCTGTGTATTTTGTTTAGTGCTAACTCCAACTGCAGACAACGATTTGGGTTTATGTACTGTGTGACATGACTTGTATTTTCAATGTATAGAAAAATTTAGGCACAGTTGGTTTAGTAACCTTGTGATTATTTATCAATTTTCTTTGTAACTCTGATACAAAATATTCACCCGTAATTAAATCCTCTCGAGCTAGCTGGTATTCCTCGAACTTGTCATGCAGATATATTGGTATCTCCGAATCAACTTTTGAAATGTCCCCTGTGTCAGTATTATCGTGTATTTGGAGCAGACTTTATTTTACCGACGCAGGCGCGCTAAGCTTTGCTTCTAGCAATCTAATTTGTTCCTCACTCGCCCATCTGAAGTGGTTTACAGGCATGCATTGTCTCGCTGCCCTACCACAGAAGTTGTGGTCGGATTCAGAAAATATCATTTAGCATCATTTAGGGACCGTAAACAAGTAAGCGAGGGTTCTGTCGGACGGAATCTCCGGTGCCGGTCCAGAAGGCGAAGCTCCTGCAATTTTATACGCTTCCATGACATAATTTTAACCATCTAACTGTAACAGAAATTTACTCTAGGACATGTTCTGGTTGTTTCACTCTCACTCTACCACCAATCCGCTCCTACGTGTAATCCTTTGCAAACATAAAAACATTAAGATACTCTGGCGTAAAATTATTTGAACCTTGAAAGTAAGTACAGTTGTCTAAAACATTAAATGATTAATCCATTTAAGATTATCGAAAAGAGATGACGTTGATGTTAAAATATATTTGACATTTCAAATCTCACTGGCTGCTCTTTTCTATACACTCTATAGTCTATGCATGTAAGAAGAATTGCTGGGTTTTCCCCAGAGTAGACAAAATTGTGAACTAACAATATTGTACACATTTAAGATCAGTTGATCCGATATAAAACCTCTAACCCTGTTTATTGGGACATTAAATCCGAGACGGTACCTCTCCAAGTCAGAGCTTGTAATCTACTACGGAGAATTTTGATGGCCTGTGGGTATCTTGTGGTGAAATATTTGAAATTGACTCAATAGTGTACAAGAAACAGCTGTCATCCGTACTTATTATGTTTGTTTTTACTCATTGAGGCAAATCTATGTATGAGCTTCCTTTGAGAACTTATTATCTATCTACGTACAATGTTACAAATGCAGTCATGTCAAACATCCACCTTATACCTTCGTCTATTTTTGATCAAACTTGGTATGTAAAATGACAAACAAACGTTAAATGGCATCATCTATTTCACCTCTGTTCATTATGCGTATAGGGTTTGCTCATTGATAGAATTATCTATACTTAAATGCGTCTCTCTCCTGTGTTGGGCTCTTCGTTAGTTTGAATCTGTAAGACGTTTTGACTCTAAACCTATTAGCTGAGCCCTTAATGTTTGGTGGCCAGCTTTACCACTACAATGATGCTGCCTGTACACTCTTATAAAACAATGCTGAATTTTAATTACTCAGCTCTCAAGGTATTGTGATTCTGTCTGTCTGTTTGTGCGCTCTGTATAAATCAGTGATGAATTAATGTCCTCAGCTATTAATGTAGGGTATGCCTGTGTACTGTATGTGAATAGCCCCTGTTATGTATAAGTCCTTCCTAGTCGTATTGATTTAAAAATGACGTTCTAGAAAAAGTAGATGGCCCGTACTCTCATACATATAGAGCGGGAGAGAGAGAGAGACAGACAGACCGACAGACAGACAGACAGAGAAAGAGAGGGGAGTAAATGGAGTAGTAAGGGATAAGGCGGTTCTCAGCACAACACATCTCTCTCTCGTTCCAAATCCTTCGGATTTGTCACTTCGATCGGATTTGTTGTGCTGATAACACGCCTTTTACCTTACTACTTTGAGACGTTACCAAACTTGTCATCATAGTTGTTGAATAGCAATCTTCTCCCCCCCCCCCCCTGTCCTATACATAATACTTATCTCTAATTGAAAATTATTATTATTTATTCGCCTTCCCCTATAGTATAGTTCACATAAAATTTATATTAGTGTTTTTTACGTTGTCGTCTTCCCCTATAGTATGGTTTACATAAAATTTACATTAGTGTTTTAGACGTTGTCACCGAAAATAATATCAAGAACATTTACTGGTTCATTATTGTAATCGTTGACATTATCATCGTGATTGTATCCAAATGCAAATGTATTTATTCCATCATAACAAATTCTTTTATCATCAAAATTACATAATCCAGATTTTTTGATAATGTTTGTTTTAATATTATGTTTGACAGAGTTTATCGTTGTCATTGACACATGATTATGTTCACCTTCTAACGCATTAAGATAATCATCGAATGATACATGTTTATCAACTACAGTTTTTACGATTCCTTTAGCTTTTTTCTTTATTTTATTATGATTGGTTTTTATGCTATACATTTTAGATCTTAGTCCAACGAATTCTTTGATCGGAGTGAAGTTAGTTTCATCTTTAAATTTACCGATTACCTTTTTATTCTCCTCGTTTCTAAACGGACTATTACTAGGGTAGTCTGATAGATCAAATAACGCTCTGTTGTCATAAATGTCCTGATATAAATCCTCAACTTCAACGTAATAACAGAGAGAATCTGTGTCGCTAAATAATAATTCTGAGTTGGGGTATTTATGCTTGAAATAATCGTAATGAAATTCATATATTAATATTTTTGATATATCTAATATTGCAGATCCAACATAGATTGGTTTGTTTAGTTTTAGTTCGGTTTTACGTTTATGCACCGCTACCAGGTTTTCTTTGAAAATTTTCATTGATACAAATGTGTCTTCGGCTAGAACTTTATCTCGTCGTGCCGGATTATTGATTAATTCTATATTTCTACGCTTTCTTATATTTTCCATTGTTTTTCCAAATACTGAATTGTTCATTAACTTGAAAAAGTCTTTTTCTGATTCAGTTGTTGCTGCTGTTCTTTTACTTGTGTTAAAGTCGATGTATTCTTTGAGCCAGCAAGATTGTCTAAATTTTAGTGCACGATGGACATATGTTATTATAAAACCGTGATCGACTGCTTGTTTTAATGCTCTATGATGAATGATGTATCGAGTTTTACTCATTAAGTTTGGAATAAGTTTATGAGTAACATTTTTACAAAGATCATATTTTACTTTTAGATCGCGTTGTTTCTGAGATATCATATCATCAGTAATTAATAGTTGTTCAGCGCAGAAAGGATAATCATTATGTAATTATGTAGATGCTTGGGATACATTAGATCGACTTCAACAAAATATCAACAAAATATCCTGTATCTTCTGGTATTTTCTTACTCGTTTCTTTTAGATATTGTTCTCCAGTTATCCAACGGAATTCATCGACAGGCATTGGCTGTGACATTGCCCAACCATAAAGATTATTTTGATTTAAATACGTGATATAACTTGATGGCTTACTTGCCTCATAATCTTTTAAGTATTTGTTATTGGCGATTGCGTGCTTTTTAGTAATAACACTTATTCCACCACGTATTGATTTTTCTATAAAGTAAAACATTGTTGGATCTGTTAACAATTTTAGATTTACTTTAGTTAGTTTTAATGCTGCGTCCCATGATAATCCTGGAGATGAATAATACCAACAAGGATCAAGTTTGTAGTAATTTAAACATGTTGATCTAAATTCCTCGAAAACATCAGCTAACAATAGAACATCTGTTTTAAGATATACATCGTGGTAATCACCGAGTGTTTTACAATTTAGCGTAGACCAGACTTTGTGCGCGTGTTTGTAATCATTGTCAGATATTTGTTCCATTTTTAGTTTAGAATAAAATTTTTCTTGTGGTGGAAGACATGTTTCATCGAATTTATTCCAATCGTTCATGTATTCGTAAGGATAAATTCCTTTTTTTTTTAGTAAACTACTGTTCTCGATAAAATGTTGCTCTAGATGTGTAAATTTACTGCATCCTTTTGCTAGTACATCAAGTGATGCGGGTTTAAACTGTAAACTATCAATAAATTGCAGAGGCCCTATTGTCACAGACATATATTTTTCATCGGTGTTTGCTATGCAACTGATTTTTTTATCCCGGAGATTAACATTGTCGAATGCCTCTACGATAATATGCGAGTCATAACCTCTTAAATTATGAAATATTATTGGAATAAACTCTGGGCATTTAAAATGCAGATTACATTGATCATGTGCTGGTCCACGGTATTCTCCAGTAACATGACAATGATCTCTTACTTTGGAAGATTCGCATATAATTTGTTGTTGGCAAATATGACATATATTTGATAGATTAAATTCTTCTTTTTCTTGCTGTGTTAGCGGTATCATTTTTTTAGGTCTTTTGTACATTAATCGTATGTTATTTGCTTCTGTCATTAAGTTTGATAATAGCCATTCTGCAGGATTACTGCCGCGATATAATTTAATATCTTTTGATAATTTTGGATTTGTACAAACTACTTTGTAGGCAACACCACAGGGGACATGATTTTGTATTTCAGTCGTTGACGATATTTTAGGATCATTTAATGCTGATTCGATTGGTATTAGTAATGATTCAAAGTCGGCGTAAATAACATATGGAATTTTCAATTGTTTTTTATAGTTGTTGAAACTTAGTGATTCTTTTCCTTTTTCTTTAAGTTTTACTCGCTGAACTTCTACACAGTACTCGAGATGTTTACTGAGCACATCCTGTGATTGACATCCCTGTAAACATTTATAACAAAAATATATTTTAGATTTATGTTTTGTTATACTGCGACGCAACTAATCCATCAAAGTTTTTGATATAGCAATAATGTTCTTTGTAATAAAGCAAATTAATTGTTTCCTGCGATGCTTTTTTACTTATTAATCTCGGATAATATTTTATTTTGTTTGCAGATTCTTCGAGACCAAACACATTAATGCTGATTCCATTAAGTTTTTCAAATTTTCCAATCTGTGATTCGGCAACAGGAAACTCGATTCCAGTAAAATTTAATGAATTTTCATGTTGTTTGTGGTGTGATACCCTGTTTGGATTTCTGTCAGGGGTGATAGAATCGCCCATTGGTAACATTTGTTGTCATTATTTTTTACATTTATCACACATCTACTATTATTAGTTTTTTCAGGTAGTTCTACATACGATTTTCCTCTTAACGGTTTAAATTTATGCGTGTGAATAAAAATAGATTGTATTCGTTGTAATGTCCATGCAGAACCTGATGAAACATATTCTGATATTTTATTTTCAATTTCACTGAAAATTATTTTTGTTATTATTTTCTTTAAATCTGATCCGAGCAAAGCTATCTTTGATTTTGATGAAATATAGGCTTCAATTTTATTATGATCGATTTGCCATTGCTTTTTCGAATATTACTTTATATTGCACTAAAAATTTGATACTCAAGTGTTTTGCTCGTTCTTGTATTATTGTTGGCGATATTATATCATATAATTTTGATGGTGATAATGACACGATTTTATCATCCAAATCAATCTGCCACGAATTATCAAATCCGGCAAATGCTGACGCAATTTTTTTAACACGTGTTGATTTCCGCATCATTATATATATTATATTGTTTCTCTAATTGATATTTTATTATGCTTTAACATGATAAACATCGCGGTAAATAAAACAATCAATTAGAGAAATAATTATTAAAGTATTATATATATAATGCAAAATTCTATAATTCCCGAATATAACGAACTCAACACACCTTGCGCTCATCCTGAATTTGATGGACTTTATGGAACAATGTTAGGTTTAGTTTCATGTGATGATGAAATTTATATGGAAATCGTTACAACTCCTTCTGGATATAAAATTATCTGTGAAGAAACAGAAATGTTCGTTAAAGATTTCATTTATACTTGTTTTGTCGATGAAATTCCAGAAGGGTATCGCGTGTATCATGTTAATGGCTCTGTTACTGATAATAATGTTGACAACCTTGGATTGCAGGATGAATATCAACGACATCCAGAATATAAAAATTATGAAGCAAATGATCGAGGAATGATAAGACATATAAGAACAAAGAAGGTTGTTGGTTTTATGAATAATATTGGATATTTAATGGTTGGTGTTCTTCACAATCCAGCTAAAAACGTTTATTCCCATCGTTTCGTGTATGAAGTTTTCAACGATATTATTCCATCAAAACTTGTTATAGATCATATTAATAAGATTAAAGCAGATAATCGGCTGGAAAATTTAGATTTAGTTACTCAAAGAGAAAATACAAGACGAGGTAATACTGGTCGCGGTAATAAGATTGCTCGACCAGTAACATCAACAGATGAGGAAACAGAAGAACAACAAGAATTTGAATCAACGTATGCCGCAGGCAAACATTTTAACATTGTTAATGCATCTATTCAACGCGCCGCTGATGGGACTCAAAGAACAGCTTATTCCAAGAAATTGCAACGTAAAATTAAGTTTAAATACGTTAATTAAGTTTTAAGTATTCGAATCAACTCATTCTTTGAAATACAATTGTGAACATAAAGCATAACTATGTCAATGTTCCAGTCAACGACTACGCTTCCGAGTTCATTAAATATTCTTAGTTCATCAGAGGTTAGCAAAACATTATTTTTTTCTGCTTCAATTTTATTACTTACTTTATTTATTTGAATCACAACGCTTCCTGTAGTACTATTGTTTGAGAAACAGTATCTTATTGCGCGTTCCAAATCGGCTATGTTTTCTATAAATCCTTTTGAATGATAACGAATTGCCATTTTTTATTATTATATAATTATTTAGATAAAAATTGTGTACATATTATATAATGTTAGCAAAATTAAGATTACTTATTAGTACTAGAGATCAACCTGATCGGTCGCTGACCACGATCCATCGAGATGGATTGCCGATTGATGATGGATCGATAAATGATAAAATAGTAATTAATCCCCTCAATTTGCACAATCCGCTCGCGGATCGGAATCGTAAATACGCGTTAACCGCAAATGATGCTGATGATAATGTTCCGCCGTATGAGTTAGATATTGGAGAAGTCGTCGACGAATACGACGCCGTAACAGTCGTTGATTATCGTTCTTATAACAATTTTAGAAAGAAAAGTAGATACAACGCGAAGTATCATGTAATTAAAAAAACGATTAAATTTAATTTTACATCAGAAGAACGCGAAGAATTTCAACGAAGACTACATTTTTTTTAGATGTTCACATCCCAGGACGTAAAAAAAATATTAAATTCGATTATATTTTTGTTAAAATTTTTGAATTATTAAACGTTGATGAACAACGACGTCGCGAATTAATAAGTTTGTGCTCGCCTGTTAAATGTAAACATATTTTAAATAATTATATTAATATTTGCCGCGAAATGAATTGGTTTATTTGATAACAACCACGTTAATCAATCAAAGATTGATTCGATGATCGACCGCGGTCGATTGACGATGGATCGTAAACGATCTAAAGATCAATTGTTGATCGTGTTGGTATCCAGCTATTAAAAGAATCACCGTAACCACGCCATTTACTAATGATTTATTACCGCGTTGTTTTATTACTTTTTCAATTACAAATACATCTTGATCTGTTCGCTGCAGTTCTTGTTCGTAAAAACTTCCTGTGATTGGCTCGCCATTAGAGTCTTGTAATTTGTAGGTGACAGGAATTGTTGTTAATATCTCGATGATTACGAATACTTCTTCACTCCAGTTTTGCGTAAATCCTTTTTCAAACTGTTTTTTAGTTAATGAAATTCTAACACGATCGCCGACATTAAATTTATGTTTTCGATACAAATTTTCATTCGCTAGTATTGGATCGGACAGTGCTTCAGTAGGTGTCATTCCGGTTGATCTATGCGTTGTATTGTTATATTCTGATACGATTTGTGGTAAAACATCGACGTATCTGTGAGTATCATTAGTGGTCATCCATTTATATAATTTTTCTTTGATTGTTTTATTGAATCGTTCAACAATTACACTTTTACCTTCGTTGCCAGTTGTATATTTTGTAATATTATGTTGTTTTAACCAGTCCTCAAATTGTTTGTTGTAAAACTCTGCTCTATGATCGGTCCATATTTTGTTTGGTTGCCGCGCACTGTCCGCAATAATTTTACTAAACGATGATGTTATTGTTGCTCCCATTTTATTTTTTATTGGCTCGATAAAAGCGAATCGACTCTGAATATCTACCACAGTTAATAAAAATTTATTATCGTCGTTGTAGTCGGCGTGCGCGGACATATCAGCGAGATCAATGGCCCATGTATCATCTACGGCGTTTACGACAACGCGACGACGTTGAAACTTTTTTTTTTTTGGTTTATGAAGCTCAGCGGCAAGTTTACTAAGATACGCTGACGTTGATCGATCGTCATCGATTGTTGATTGTCCAAGACCAAGTTTATATTTTGCTCCAATTACTCCTCGCACAAATAATTTGTCAACTCGCTCTCTCATATTTTTTGGTTGTATTTCTCTGAGTTCGTCCAACATTTTATTGTCACACATATGTTTGTCTGCTGGATTATCCCGATAGCATATATCATGTCGCATAGCTGTGGCATCAACTTGATTGTATGGTTCTTGTCCTGGTAGCGGTTGATCATTGCTGTCAAGTTAAGTATCTAGTGGATTCCATGGTCCTGTATATTTATGTCCGTGCAATGTCCAACCGCCTTTTGGTCGAGGCAACTTTCCAATAAGATTATGTATATCAATTGCTCCACCAATAATTTTATTTTTTTTACATTTTTTACAGTAAACGTGTACTGCATTACCTTCCACACAAATACATTTTTGTGATGGCGCGCTGTTAACTCTGCATTTACAATTCATTTAGTGTTTATATTAATGATTTTAATAATTATTTGAATAATCAATCAGTCAATGACAGATCGTCGTTGAGATCGTCGACGTATTCACTCAAAGCAAGATCAACTAGATTAATATTATTACCACTGCCAATTACATTATTGGCGCTAATAAAAGTGCTCTTTTTTCCACCGCATACTTTGCATGTACTTTTTATCAATGTTCTATTATTTTTTGTTGTTATTTTTGTTTCATCATTGCTTTCTGTTTTATTTTTACACTTGAGGCAGTAAGTCAACATTATTTCAATCTATTACATAAAATTGATTTTATAAATACAATCAATCTTTGATTGATTCATTGATTGAACATTTTCATACAAATTACATCATTGTTCGTCGTTGGGTTTGGATCAAATTGCAGAATAAAATCAACAAATGATTTTTTTGAGTTCATCAATCGTATAAATAATATGCAATAATAACCGCATGTGTTTGTTCCAGCTGGTTGAATTTGCTTAGACGAGTAATTTATTGTTGCTGTCGATCGACCCGATCGGTCCGATCCATGATCGGCCGCGGCCGATTGACGATGGATTGCCGATTCGTCGATTAATGGAAGACTTTTAATATATTTTTTAATAGCATCGCTAGGTGGAATACCATATGAATCGAAGTAATTGTTACCATGTAATGCAACCCAATGTGTTCCAGATCCATCTTTAAAATCTTGTATATTAATAACCGCTGACCTATCACGCAGTCGATCATGGATGAATCGATCGTGATCGATTAACGATTGTTGCAGCGAATCGACCGCGGTCGATCGAGAATTGAGTTGGTCTTTGTCGAAAACACCAATAAAGTTTTTAATATTTTTTAAATAATCCATGATTTCAAAGTTACTTAGTGGTGGTATGTATTTATTTACCTTCTTCGTCGGCGTTGCTGCTCTTCTTGTTCCTGGGAGGGTTACTCCGTGGCCTTTTCGCGATTGTGTTCGTCTTTTTTTTACACCTCGTCCAAGTCCTAACAAATTCGGCAGCAGTGAACCAGCTATTCCAGCCAATAATGGGCCAATAAATCCACCTCTTCGCCTCATTCCGCCAATTGATCTCCGTTGTCTTCTAATCATTGTATATATAATTGATTATATAATAATTGATTATATAAAATTTAACATTGATCGACTATAATCCGATTTTAGCGGATCGCGTGGATCGTCGATTAACAACGACATCGTTTAATACCAGACCCGTAAACTGGTTTACGCGCACGCGTGGATCGACGGCGACGTAAACTTTTAATTCCTCGTCCAGATGTTGCTTTTTCTGTTGCTCCAGATGTCGCTCCAGTTGCTGCTGCAACACCTAGTGTTCCTAGTAATGGTAATATTTTTGGCAATAAAGTTTTAGCTGCTGAAACGATGACACTACCAATTGATCCGCCAGATCGCAATCCACGAATCAATCGCTGATCGGTTAAACGATTGTTGATCGCAGTGGATCGACGTGGTTGAGATAGTTTATATATTTTACGTGGCATAATAATAATCGTTTATATAATAAACGTATACAAAATTCAAGAATTTTCAAATTGACGATTAATCAATTACACTTTAATTGACATTTTACCATTAATAGCATCAAGAACAATATATCTATCAGATGTTATTAACGCGAAAACATTATAAGCTCTACCACCATATCCACCTACTACAGCAACACCACCAAATGCTTTACCCCCATCAAGATCTCCACCTGTTCTTGCAAGATTGTAGGCGGTGTTGTTCAGATTCCATTGAATTTCAATATCTGCTGGTGTTCCAGTTAATCGTTCAGAATGTGCTGTAAGATCAAAATGAAATATTGGATATAATCTCGCGAATTCGTAGATGGATATTTGAGATCCATCCGCGGTGTCCTGATACTTTTGCATGGCTTCCATCAACATGAAGTACGCGCGAGAAACGTTTCTGGTGTTTCTTACAAAATTACATTCTAGAGCCCGTTCTGGATATTCTCTCGAAGCCATTCTTACAACTATTCGTTCAACAAACATGTGATCGAAAATCATATTATTTTGCTGTTGATCTTTAATTCGGTCGTTTGTTTGAAATACCACAAATACGTGACGCGGCAGTCGTTCCGATGGAACAGTGTCTATTCTCCATGTGCCGCTAGTACTGCCAGCTGGCATACTAAAATCATATGTTCGCCATTGTTCGAAATACAATTTTCGCGTATAGGATGTCAACGCCTGCTCGAGATCCAATGATACTAACGTTGATGGTACAACCTTTGGCATCCATAGTGACACATAGTGGATAACAAATCGACCATCATGGACTCCAATTCCTCTATGTATAGTTCGTGAGGCGTCATTTGTTGTTAATTCGATTCGATGCCTCATGCTTCTAACCACAGAAGTAACGTCCTTTCAAAAACCAAAGACTGAGCTCAATGGAAGGAGTATTGTCACTATTTGACTACCATCACATAATGAACGACGGACATTGTCTGAGATTCGTTACTGCATCACGAATTGCTGCATTAACACCAGCTGCATTAGCAACAATAGCTGCTGGAATAAGAATATTGTTGTTATTAACAATCGCGACGTCAGCTCCACCAAGTCCAGCACCAACACCGTTTTCTGTTCGAAACTCTTGTGTAACAGCGGATCCAGTATTAGTATCTTTTATCCAGAACATATTTACACCAATTGACCGAGAATAATCTTCGGAAAAACTTACGATATTCATTATTGTGCTAGCAATTGGAAGATGTCTTATGTGTTCAATCTCATGATCATTGATTATGTATTTTGCTTCCTTGAACAAAGCCCATCCATTGTTTACCAGCGCGATGTTGTCACCACCTGCAAAATCTACAAGCGGTATTGCGTTTGCATCCATTAAACGTCCGCGAACTTCAATATATCCTTTGTGAGGCAACAGATAAAGATCTTCGTCACGTGTCCTTAAAATAAGATTTCCTGTTTTATCCAGGGTATTAGGCTGATCTTCTTGATATTCTATGTACTCAAATTCTGTTGCAGAATTATCTACGTCATAAACGTCATTAATATTAAGATAGGATCTAATTGACATTTTTGATTATATAATAATTGATTATATAATAATTGATTATATAAAATTCTTGATTCGTCAATCGACCGTGGTCGATCGTCAATTAGTAAAAAACTGTATCATGTATAACCGGTCGCGTTGATTGTCGACTAAATTCTTTAGCAGTTTTTTTCATAGCGCGTTCTATTTCCGGAGTTGGCGCTATATTTTTTATTACCTGATCAATTTGTTTTTGCGTTAATTGTTGATCAACATGACCGTAATCAATCGCTGATCGGTCGTGACCGATTGATGATTGATTCGATGGTTGTCCTCGAATTTTATCAGCAATCTTTTGTCCAACTGCTGTTCCAGCTGCCGATAATGCGCCAGTGGCAAATGATTTTGCGGCCTCAAATGCGATTGGCGTGGCTTTAGCAGCAATACTAGGTGCTTTACCAGCTAGTCTGCCGAGCCAATCAAATAATATATTTCCTCCAATTTTTTTTGTTTCGTGAATTGCAATAGGAGATACTCTAAATGCTAGTCCTGGTTTTGTGAAGACCATCTTTGAAAATATTCCTCCGAGAAACCCTCCAACGATTTTTCTGTTCATTATTTTTCGTCTCCGCATTTTATATATGATCGATTATACAAAAATCGCGATTATATAAAAAAACTTATTGTTGATTTTTATTAAAAATATTAGGTAGTTTTACGTAAATGCAGGTAGTACGTCACCTGCTCATTATTAAAATCTAATTGTCGTCCCGATTGATCTGTGATTGACATTGTAATATCCGCGATTCTATCGCCGACGTTAAGCGGATAATAAATGACTTGTTTCGGAGACACCATCAATAATGACCCAGGAGGAGCATCAGGGATAAAAGAATAAATTGTTTGACCGCGGCTTCCCTTAGCTGAATGGGATCCATAAATGATAGAGCAATTGATTAGAATAGTATTAACATCAGATATATTTATGGGAAATTCACCATTTGCTATTACATTCGAATTTGTTAGAGAACCGTAAATCTGACGTGAAAAACCAAACATGTCACCGATTGTGTTTTGTGTAGTAAAATCAACACGAAAATTATTTTTCAGATTCATCGACGAGCGCATTGCATTGTAATTTGGCTCAATGTTAAAGTCGTCGCTGTTAAAGCCGAGTTTAGTTATTTCTGATTTAATAAAATCATTAATATCGCTGATATTGTAGGCACCAGGTGTTATTGTAATTGTTTTAGTAACCCCGCCGACAATAATATTCAATAGATTGTTAACGTCTTTTTTAACATTATAAAAAGAGTGCCACATTGTTGCTGATATTAATCCGAGTTCATAATCGATGTCGGCGGCAAGTTCAATTGCGGGATAATAAGACACTCTGAAGTTTGCGCTGTTTTGCGATGTTGCAGTTGAATCAAGTAGAAGTGTTACTGCGGACATTATTGCTTTTATATATATAATAAACGTTTATATTAAATTTCAATTCTTGAATTTTCAAATTGATCAATCGACAATCCATGATTGACCGCGTTAATTAATCTTCGATTGATTCGTCGATCGATCGTAAACGATCTGACGATGGATCCAACCGATTATTGATTTACAAACTTATTTATAAACTTTTTATATGTTTTTGCTTTTATATATTTGCTGCTTCTGAGATAATCCATTATTTCCACGATTGCATTGTCAATTTCCACTCCGGAATTGCCAGCCTGTTTTGATGATATAAGGACATTTAACCTGTTTATTACATAGCGAACATTTTTAAAGATTTTAATACCTTTTCCTGTCTTTTTTTGAAAAAGATCAGGTCTACCAGAATCCCAGTCAGTTTCATCGTCGTCATCTTTCTTATCCTCATCGATTTTCATAGACCTGCGACGTTTCTCCATTGCATCGCTTAGTAAACTTTGCATTGTTGTTGGTTTTGGTGGTTTCGGTCGTGCCTTTGCGTCTTTTAATTTACGTCCAGCTTTTATTTGAGATAAAAGATCAACGTTTGTTGATGAGGATGGTTTTTGTCGTGCCTTTGCGTCTTTTAATTTACGTCCAGCTTTTATTTGAGACAATAGATCAGATCTTGTTGATGATGGCGCTGATTCGTCAATCGGCCGTGATCCGCTTGCAGCGGATTGTCGATCGTCGATGGATTGTAAACGATCTGATGGTGGTTGCGGTGGTGGTGGTGGTGGTGGTTGCTGTGGTTGCGGTGGTTGCTGTGGTTGCTGTGGTTTCGATGGTTTCAGTGGTTTCGGTGGTTTCGGTGGTTTCGACGATTGACTCGGTTGACTCGGTTGACTCGGTTGTGGTTGTGAATACAATTGCTGTAATTGATCCGGATTAATGCCAACCATAGACGCTGTAAACTCATCTTTATCTCGTCGTAACCCTTGTTCAGCTTCCTTTACCGCCATTTATTTAAACGTTTCTTTATATACTTGTCGTTTTCTTAAATTAAATTTATGAGCTGCTATTACTTGTTGATCCTTATATTTTTTTAAAATATATTTTCCATTTTTTCTGTTTTCACCGGCTAAGTGATCTAATCGATTCTGTCTCTCCTCTGGTGGTACCTGTTCCGCCGATCTTTTAAATCCATCCTCAGCTTGTTGTGTTATTGTAAAACGTCCATCGTCTTTGGTTATTATTCCAGTATATGTACCAATTTGTTCATCATCAGATGGTATGGCGATCAGCGATTGATTACCATCGTCGGTTTGTACTGCAGCAGTCTGACCAGCAACTGGAGTTAATAATGTTTTTATTTGAGTAAGCGTTGTTTGGGTTGGAATAAATCCTCGAGAAATCGCTGTCATTATATCTACAACCTGTTCCTTACCGTGTTCGTCTTTAAACGTACCAACAAAAGTTTTTTGAATTGGTTTTAAAAACTCTAGAAGTGATTCTTCTTTTTCTGTTTCGTTCCATCGTATCGCTTGAATTAATCGTTGATTTTTTTGCTTAACTTCGGCAAGTTTTTTCAGTAGTTCTATTCGATCCCTGCTGTTATTAACTTTTTCTAAATAATATCGTTCATTGTTATCGTCGATCAACCTAGGTTGATCCATCGACAATCCATCTCGATGGATCGCGGTCGCTGACCGATCACGCGGTCGATCGGCGATTGATGATCCTCTTGCAGCGAATTGCCACGGTTGATTAACAGCACCTTTTAAAGATAATTTATTTTTTTGTTTTACTGCGGTCAGTTTTTTCAGTAATTTTAACCGATTTTTATTGTTATATCTTTTTACATTTATATTGCTGTTATCACTAATAAATTTTTCATATTCCATCTTTTATAAGTTTATTGTATATAAAATCGTATTTTAGATATAAAATCGTTATTAACAATGTACAATCGATTATTGTTATTTTATAAATATGTTAATAACCTTTAATGATGTGGTGATGGTGGTTGTTGTCTGTACTTTTCACGTTCGATACGCTTTTGCATCTCCGCATCAACACGCTGAATAATAGTTTCCATTTGTTTGGCAAGATAATTAACACGTTCATTTGGTCTGGTTCCCCTCCTTTCCTCGGTTAATGTAGCTAAATCAGCACCTGCTGCGTTTCGTAATACACGAAGATCAAAATCTTGATACTCAGCTAAATTAGAGTATAAATAATGACTAGGAACTGGGAGATTAAGTTTACTTTCATCAAACGGAACAGGAGGTAATGCCGCAGCAAATGGAAGATGATCTGGTCCTGATTTCTTATCTTGTTGTTCTGGTCGTTCTCGTTCCAATCGTCGCATTTCACGTTGTTCTGCTCGTTTTTCTCGTTCCAATAGTTGTTCTGATCGTTCTTGTTCCAATAGTCTCTTTTCATGTTGTTCTCGTTCTTGTTCCAATAGTCTATTTTCACGTTGTTCTGCTCGTTCTGCTCGTTCCAATAGTCTCTTTTCACGTTCTTGTTCCAATCGTTTGTGTTCACGTTCTTGTTCCCATTGTTTGTTTTCCGCTCTTATTTGTTTCATTCGTTCTTTTAATTTCTGTCGTTCTTTTTCTTGTCGTTCTTTTTCTTGTCGTTCTTCTTCTTGTCGTTCTTCTTCCTCTTGTTCTTGTTTCATTTGTTCTGCTACTTTTGCTTGTTCCAATTGTTGCTTTTCACGTTTTTTTCGTCGTTCTTCTTCCTCTTGTTCTTGCTTCAATTGTTCTTGTTTCAATTGTTCTGCTACTTTTTCTTGTTCCAATTGTTGCTGTTCCAATTCCTCTTTAGCTTTTTCAAAGGCTGCCCATGTTTTCTCTCTCTTTGACCTACGTTTATCAAACAGTTCTTGTGCTAGTTGATCTTGTTTTTGTTGTTCTATTAGTTGTTTCCATTTGTTTCACATGTTGTTCCAATTGTTCTGCTGCTCGTTTTTCCTTTTCTTTCACAATATTATATTGTTTCATTTGTTCTGCTGCACTTTGTAGTTGTTCTAGTGCACTCTTATATTGTTCACGTTGTTCTTGTTCACGTTGTTCTTGTTCACGTTGTTTTTGTTCACGTTGTTCTTGTTCATGTTGTTCTTGTTCACGTTGTACCGATTGTAACAAATCAGCGATCGATTTAAATTGATCGCCACCACCACCATCATCTCCACCATCATCTCCACCATCATGAATGTCATGTGGAATAATACTTAATCCAAAATCACTGGGTGTGCTCGTGGGCCTACCATATTGTCGTGTTGCAGCTAGTAGCTGCTTTATCTCTTCAAGTTTTTGTTCGGTTGGCTTAAATCCCGTAGAAATTGCTGTAGAAATATCAGCATCCTGTTTTTTACCTTCATCATCTTTGATAGTACCAATAAAAAACTGACGCACTGGTTTTAAAAACCGTAGCAGTGATTGATAATCATCTTGTTCTTTTTGTCTCGTAAATTGAAACAATCTCTGATTTTTATACTTAACCTCAGACAATTTTCTTAAATTATCTAATCGATCATTAATACCATGTACTTGCTGTAAATAGTATCGTTCCATTATTAACTGATTATAACGTTTATATAATAAATGTATATAAAATCAATGTCGTCGTTAGATCGTTTACGATCCATCGACCACGGTCGATCGTTAGATCGGTCGCTGCAATAATAATACAAATGATTATAAAAACTCATCGAGATTTTTTCTAAACATTTTCTCAGGATTAATCGCGTACTTGTCAAACAAAAAGAAATTATATCTACCACCTGTTGAATGACGATACATCTGAATAAATTGTTGTTTATCAACGGCGCCACCATAAAAATCATTGGCGATTCTACCAATATCATTATTATCAAAGCCACCAAATAAAATAAAACATCCTGTGTTGCGTCTAATCGTCTTTGGAACAGTAAAATAACTTTGAGCGAGATAAATAGAATTGCAACGTTTGTTACGCGACAATGCAAAATAGGATTCCACGGGTTTAGTGTCTTTAGTTGTCAAAGGTATATCATCAAATACCACAATCTTATTTTCCGCATCATCTAGTTCGGCAACTGGTATAACATCATCGGTAGAATGAAATGTGATAATATCCTGACCTAATATTGGTTTTAAAATATGCTCATTAAATTGTTGTAACAGATCATATTTTTGTTGTTGCGCATTAATTGTGTAAATATATACACGAGAATATATTTATTTTTTATCCGTTATTAAATTCATTAATAGATTAGTTTTACCCGAGCCAGTTCGTCCAACAATTAAATAATGTGTATCTGGCAACTCATTCTTATGTTTGGTTTTTGTATTTCGTGATGGATCATCAAAGTTAATAATCGACATTTTTTTTGTTTATATATAATTGGATTTTATAATAATTGGATTTTATAATAATCGCGTAGATCGTTTACGATCCATCGTTGATTTTATCAACGCGTAAATTATAAAATGTCCTATTATAGTAAATTTGGTACGGTAATAAAAACAACATCAGGTACTCCATCAACCGCAAAAGCTGTTGGAGCCACAGATGTATCAGGACTAGTAAAGAAATCCGGCGACACAATGACTTGCAACTTAAAAATGAGCAATTCCAGAGTAATTGGTTTAGAAACTGATTATCCTGCTCTCAATCCTGATAATACTCAAGCGGTGAGTCTAATCCAAATGTTAACCATCAACGACAGAAAAGTCAATAAAGCCGGCGACACAATGACTGGAATCCTGGATATGAGCGCCAATAAAATAACTTCATCGTATGTTCCAACAAATCCATCGGATTTAGTCAACAAATTATATGTAGACGGATTTGCATCAACGTATGTCAACCGCTATGGTAGCACAATGCTGGGCGCACTTATCATGGGATCAAATAAAATATCATCGACGTATGTTCCAATCAAAGGGAACTGATCTTGTGAACAAAACATATGTGGATGAATCAACAATATTTCTAAAACGCCCTGGCGACATCATGGTCGGCACATTAAGCATGGGAATGAATAAAATAACGTCGTCGGCAATACCATCATCAGCCATTGACTTAGTGAACAAAACATATGTTGACGATATTACATCACAATATGTCAGCCACAACGGAGATATAATGGCTGGAACATTAACAATGGTTAACGGTGCCAAAATAACAGGATTACCAACGACGTTTCCACCAGGAAACATTTCCGATGCTACATCTTATGCGCAGGTCACAACAAAACTCGCGGAATACGTACCTAGAACTGGAACAACAATGATTGGCTCGGTCAACATGGGTGGATATGTTCTAAACGGACTTAATACATACTTATCATGGGCACTTGATAACGCAGTCAATGTCAAGTACATGAATGATAATGCTGTTCTTAGAACTGGAAGCACAATGACTGGAATTTTAAACATGAACAATGTTGCGATAACAAATGTACCAGTACAAGTCAATCCTGGTGATGCTGTTCCGTATTCATCACTTGTCAACCTCAAAAGCACTGTGGTCAACAAAATCGGTGACACAATGACAGGTAATCTTGTGATGACAAATTGCGTTGTCAAATGCACAACAGCGCCAACGGCAACAGATGACCTTGCCAACAAAGCATATGTTGATTCCAAAGTTGTAGGTACTATTCGAGTTAAAAACAGTGTTGGTTATATTCCACCACTATCTGGAAATAGCAACAGTCGTACTGGATTTATAGCAACATCATCGTCGGCGTATTCAGGGTTTGATCCCTGTTACGTATTTACATATCATTTGTATTCGGGTGTAAATGAAAATGAATGGGCTACAAACGGCATGTCAGGAAACTTCTGGATCAAAATTCAATGTCCGTCTCCAGTTGCTATATGGAAATTTCAACTTCGTGGACGAGCTACCAACCAAGAACGAATATATAATTGGCGACTTGAGGGCTCCAACAATGATGTGGGTTATACAACATTATATACAGTCGCGCCTGGCGTTAATTATATCGGGGTCACACTTCAAGAATTTACTTTATCTAATACAACTAAATATTCGTATTTCAGATTGTATGTGGTCAATGCTGAGCCTGTAAATCCTGGTCTTAGTATGTTTCAAATATTTTCATTAGATGATACTGTATAATCGATTATTACATAATTGATTGAAAATTCTTAAATTTTTGTATAAACGTTTATTATATAAACGATAATATAATCGTGATGCCTGAAACTGTTGAAGTATGTCGCGAGTTTTACAATAAAATATTTGAATTTGATCACTCGCAATTGGATAAACCTGAATTTACTGCGCCTATTCCTCCTGGTAAAACAAAGCAAGAAAAAGATGAAGCGCAACGACAAGAAAATATTCGAACAGCTATTCGTGAACTATCAAATATGATAAAAAATACAGATGAAAAAGCTCCAAATACTGAAAACTTAAGATCGGTTATCACAATGAGAAAAAATCAGATGAAAGAAATTCTAAACAAATACGATATGTTTGTTAAATTTTGTACTCAAGCTGAAATGTATAAACTTGAGAGTGAAATAGAAAATTTACTTCATGATACAATCACAGAACTATCTCGCGATAACGTTTTAATGATAATGCGGTCAAAGTTAGTACAAAAACGAAAATTTACTCAAAATAAAGGAGAAAGAGAACATAAAGAAGAATAGATTGTTTAGATAAAATTTTTGATAAAAAGCGACATGGTCTTGGAAGAAACGAAAAAGCGTTCCATAATTTTGCTAAACGACGACTGTTCAGAGAGCTCGGATTAGATTACAATGATACCGAAACAATTTTTGCCGTCCACAACGAACCAGATGACGCACATGCACTTGCCACAAGTTACTTAGTGCTTGTATCATCAAAAACACCAGAATTTCAAAACAAATACAACGGTGATGATATAGCAACTGCATTTGATACTGTGGAAACAACTGAGAAAAAATTAAAAGCATTATCAGAAGCTGAACGAACTCCTTTTTATGACGAACTAAACGCATTTGATGAAATACAAGATGAAATAACATGGAATCCAGATCTAAAACAAAAAACGTATAATCAAATAATAATTAATGGAGATGACAATCGTTTATTAGTTGCTTTCATGAGTGAACCATTATATGCAAATTTACGTGAACTAATAAAAGTAAAATTAAAGGTGAACGAGCTGTTGTCGAAAGATAATATACTAGGTGAATTTGCTGCGGCGTATACAATATTATATCAGTACTTAGTGCTAGATACTATACCAATAGGAGCTGTAAAATCAGCTATGGAATTTATTGACTTAAATCAAAATGTTGATGTAAACAAAATAAATAATGTTCCAGAAACCTTCGAATTCAAATATAAATTATCGTATTCGTTTGAACAAGATCAAATTATAAAAGATAAACAAGTACAAATATTCGGAAAATACAGAGATTTTATCGATGATATAAAAAATAAAAAGTTTAAAGAACTAGTTGCAAAAGCCGCAGAAAAATTAAAATTTGTGGAGGTTATTAAATACCATAACGATGTTGATAAATTCACTGATGCTGTTTTTACCCTTTGGTTTATTGATAAATACTTGAAACCAGAACATATAGCTGGTATGCATGAACCTTATGATGAAAAAATGTTTAATGTTTTTGGACACAGTGTTGTAGACTCTGAGGCTTATTTTAAAATAAATAGGCATTTAGAAGATAAAATTAAAGTAGAATATCTAAATAAAATAAAAAATTTGACGAATATTCATGATATTATAAAAGGTCCTCATCCTCTTCCACTAGATATAATTTCTCAAGTGGATCGTTATTTACTTCCACATGATATTAAAATTAAAAATATAAGAAAATTAAAGTTAGAGTTTGATTATAAAGAAGGTTATTTAAGAGTAAAAACTGTTTTATATAACGGTTTATTATCAGATCAACCGCAATCAAATATAAAAGAAAGATTCGCAACCGCATACGTAATACTTCGCCAATACTTTATTCCACGTAATATTAACATCGATTTCGTTAAAGCAGCTATCGAATTCATTGATTTACACGAACACAATATCGGTGAAATAAATGATATTGCAACGGTTTCGGATACACTTGACCACAAATCAACAAAAGAATACACAGACAAACAAGAAGAACAACTGCGGCGCCCTACAGCAAATATGTTTAACAAATACCGAGCAGTACTTACAGATGTTCGAAATGCAGATTTTAATGCATTGGTTTCAGACGCTGCCACAAATTTAAAAATCACGAGTTAACCTAAAAATAATCAACGCGTGAATTTTATTCAAAATCAAATATATAAACAATGAAAAAAATCATCAACTTCAATCATATTTCTACAGCAATATCAGACGAGGAACGCAGTCAACTAATTGCATATTTTTATACCTATCATAAAAAAGCATATTGTTCTAAACAAGCAACCAAGTATTACAACCGACTAATAAAACTAATATTTTATGCACCACTGTTATTAACAACAAGCGGCATTGTTTCAGCAGGTAGCACACTTAATCCACTACTTCTAACAATATCCGGTATTGGAATATTTATTAGTGCCGGAGTAAAACGTCTTGAACCAAAACTTGAACACAAAAGATCATCATGTAAATTTGCTGCATCAATCTATGAAAAAATATTAACAGAATTACAAGCTTATTTACGCGGTAAAAAATATGACATTATTGGACTAATCCATGAATTACAAACCAAAGACAACATGTTAGTTGATATTTCCCAAAGTAGAATATCAAAATATGAAAAAAAATATGACACTATATATAGTAAAACATAATATGAAATATAAAAACTGTCCGATGTTAAAATATTTTATAGATAATGGAGTCGTTGATGACTCTTATATCATACATAATGAGATATTTTACATAAATTCTAAATTCTATTACGATATGAATACTATGAACGATACAATAATTAAAATTTATTATACGTTAAAACAAGGCAATATCATCAAAATAAAAACGTTCAAAACAGTACACGGACTATTTTTCAATATGATTCTTCGCAGTACATCAAATGCGTTTAATGTCATTCTTCCTGGTAAATCAAATGAGTTTGATAGCACTAATATATTAATACCAAGTATAAACGATGATTCTAATGAAGCAAATTTAGTTACTAAATTTTTACTCTCTGGTGATCCTGGTGATTGTAGTGATGTTTTTTTAAAAAACACGCTTCAAAACATTAATTTTGTAATCAGAGTCAAATTTCAGGATATAATTTTATATAATCTATATAATAAAACATCTTATTTAACAGATCAAGTATGTTTGGACAACAAAACTTACTCAGATTGTGTGAAAAACATTGAAATAATATTAAGATTTATCATCACCTGTTTTTGACAACGTCTAAAACACTAATGTAAATTTTATGTAAACCATACTATAGGGGAAGACGACAACGTCTAAAACACTAATATAAATTTTATGTAAACTATACTATAGGGGAAGGCGAATAAATAATAATAATTTTCAATTAGAGATAAGTATTATGTATAGGACAGGGGGGGGGAGAAGATTGCTATTCAACAACTATGATGACAAGTTTGGTAACGTCTCAAAGTAGTAAGGTAAAAGGCGTGTTATCAGCACAACAAATCCGATCGAAGTGACACATCCGAAGGATTTGGAACGAGAGAGAGATGTGTTGTGCTGAGAACCGCCTTATCCCTTACTACTAATGGTACGTAAATAATGGGATATATAGCATTTGATTTAATCAATCAGTATTTCGCTTGAGTTCATTAGAATAAAAAAAATATGACACATTTGCTCTCATTTCCAAAGTCACTCATTTGTTTCGGTGGGTTGACAATAACATCGTATTCTGTTCTATTTTTGGCCATAATTCATTCTATACTTTGTATTTTCCTGTTCATGTTTAGTATGTAATCTTGTTTCAGCATGCTAGTGGAAAAACCTGTACTGCATTGTCTTAGTATAGAAACGTATAAATGCGTAATCATGAAACTCTTCCAGCACGTAAAAATACCCTTTTGATCTTCCCTAATAAGATATCTAAATGAGCAATTAAAACAACGTTGACATGGAGTAATTCTCCGTTCCATATCATTTGAAGATTGTTCAGTACCACAGTTAAAACATTTTACGAACTACATTTAATAGAGTAGTAATGTTTCTATAGCACAGTAGTATGGGCTGTTACTGCAGTAAGGGCTCGGAGGATTCTGGACACATCTCTGAAAAGCACAGTAGTAAGGAAAGTGGTTTAGTAGTAATATAGGTTGTCCAGTAGTAGCGAAAGTGGTTTAGTAGTAATATAGGTTGTCCAGTAGTAGCGAAAGTGGTTTAGTAGTAATATAGGTTGTCCAGTAGTAAGGAAAGTGGGTATTCAAACCCTCTCATACACACGGGAGGAGGTGTACACAGTAGATACATAATGAGAGTAGAAGTTTGAATTTAAGACTGGATAATTTTTTCTTCCAGGTTGTTCAAAAGCTGCATTTTGTATGCAAACCACATTTACAATATATGGTGATGAAAGAACTTGTTATGGGATACCTGTCACAAATAACATATTAGTACAAATAATGTAATACATGCCTTATATGAAAGTGCATTTAATAAACCTTTCTTTTATTATTTTCTTTGGTCCCTCTGAACTGTTTAAGGAGGGGAAATGGCTTGTGAAGATGATAATATTGCATTTGGTTGCTTATTTTTGAGATTGATATACTCTTAGCATATTCTGTTACTGTACGTATCATCTAAGATTAAAGGCAAATTTATAAATATGTCTAAAATATAAAGCAACAAGGAACAATTGAATTTCATTTTTTTAATTGCAGCTGAAATATTTCAAGACACAACTACATACAGATAAAAATTATTTTTCTTACTAGAAAATGATACTGACTATTTGTCTAAAAGTATGTTGTCTTATTTACATTAAATGTATTTTATTTCACTAATAAAAGAAGAAGCAAACATCCAAACGAAGAGCAAAAACGACTAGAGCAAGAATTCCTCTTCAGGCGATGAAGTAGTTATTCATTCTGCTCAACTATTTCATTACGATGTTTTCCGTCGAGGACTTTGGCTTCCGACGTCGAAAAAAGACACCTGTAAGAAACAATTAAATGCACCAAAATTCGGAATTTTAGCAATAATTTCTCAACGAACTAATGGGTTTTGATGTACCAATTAGCTGAAGATCATTTTCAAACTGTGCGAATTGAAATGAAAAAAGATCTGCTGCAAAAATATGTAGTATGCCAATAAATTGAGAGAAGTATTAAACCATATGGATCTAATATTTGTCAAGTACCTAGACATCGAAATGAAAGTCAATGGTATATATTTTAAAGCATTTGTCGTATTGGATAATCTCAAGTGACACAAGGTGTAGGTGTGAACAATATATATTTACATTAAGTATCGGTAAGCCAATGCTTCACTTTGCTTTTAGAAAAGGAAATAAAACTCGAAACAGGTAGATTTGTGAGCCAGCAGGAGAGCAGTATGGGAATAATATTTTTTGACACGATATGTATTCTGAACATAGCTTGCATTTTTCAATAAATTGAATGAGTCCTGCACAACTTAGAGAGAGAGCGAGAGAAGGGGGATGCACATACTGTTGACTCTGTCATACAGTCTTGGGCACGTTAGGAAGCCTACCACACAGAGAATTCCAGCCCAAGCGATAGCTCCCAGAGTAACACTAGCAATCTCTCCGGGACGTACAGTGTACTCCGTCCTAAAAAAGTGGGGAAGAAAGATTATTATTTTGGATAAAAAGTGTCATTTATATAGATGTTATCCTTCACTGATTTGCAGGCACTTGTATGTAGTGCTTCAAAATAGCTACGCCAACTGACTATTTGGCTTTTCTGTAAAATAATAATTATGGTCTGGTACATATACAAATTTTACTTTTAAAAGGTAAAGTTTCTTTTGTACTCTCTTTAAATGTTACAGTATATATATATATATATATATATATATATAGAGAGAGAGAGAGAGAGAGAGAGAGAGAGAGAGAAGAAACCTAATAATAAAAGTATAAACGAAATATATAATTGTATCTCTTTCTTTAAAGGAATCTCCAAAATGCGATTTTATGCTTGTTACAGTATATATATATATATATATATATATATATATATATATATATTACGAAAATAGCGCAGCTACCTTAGGTGAGTGTTTTCTCCACTGAATATATATATATATATATATATATATATATATGTGTGTGTGTGTGTGTGTGTGTGTGTGTGTGTGTGTGTGTGTGTGTGTGTGTGTGTGCGTGTGTGTGTTTGTGTGTGTGTGTGCGTGTGGAGAGAGAGAGAGAGAGAGAGAGAGAGAGAGAGAGAAGAAAGCTAATAATAAAAGTATAAACGAAATCTATAATTGTATATCTTTCTTTAAATCTCCAAAATGGGATTTTATGCTTGTTTTTGTACAAGTTTGTGAAGAAAAGTTTTCATTTCAATGAACAAAATACGATTGAAAAAATTAATATGTCCATGAGCACAGATGATGAGCGTGGAGGAGAGCAAACACAGAATAATAACAATGTAAGTTTTAACATATTATGAATAATGGCACAAAGCTACATTGTATTCAGTTGATCAGTTTTCTCAGGTATGATAGAAGATTTCACAAGTTGACATTAAAGTAGCGATTTCGATATTAAGATATAATGCTCATTTGTTTACAAGTTTGGGTGGGACATAAGTGTGGTCAAAGTTAGTTATTCCAAAGAAAAACATTAAAGAGAATACAGGAATTACTTTGTTGATTTTTTAAAAAAAGTTATATTCAAATGTTTAAAGACAGACGCAGATTTACTACCTACGTTCAATGATGATAACACTGAAAGAAGCATCAGCCTTCATAAAAATGCAGTATAAAGAAGGAAACAATTGCATATCTGATGTGGGTAAATAAACAAATTTGTATTCGGCTACAATTTATTGAACAATTTTAAGATCTCATGAATTTTACAAGGTCAATTTACACTGATTCAACGAAAAATGAGTAAGGTTTAAAATATCGCATGGTGACTCAGAACATAAAGTATCTGTAGCAACGTCAATCACAGGAATGACACAATTTGACATAAATCTGAAATCATGCATACATTTGAAAGGATTGAAGAAACTCTGCAAATTGCTGAATAATAAGCACCTGGTTCAGACGGTCGTTCGGTTGATTTATTTCCTCGAAATATATAAAATTTATCAGGTGCAAAGCATTCTCTGGTTCTTTTTATTTTTTGCAAAATGAATGGCAAAGAACATAAGACATCCTTACTACCATTCTAAAAGTCCAGGTGCTTATCAATCAATTGTAGCAAGATATAAAGGAAGACAGACATAAAATGAATTACAGCGAAATCAAAAGAATTGTTAACTTAAGAATCTACTTACACATTACACAAACATGCGAAAAAACTATTTTCATACAAAATAATTTGTTAGTCACGTGAACGATCTGTTGCAAGCGGACATAGTTGATATGCAAGCATATGAAAAAAGACAACACTAGATACAAATACATTTTAGTGTAATATATATAGATATATATATATATATATATATATATATATATATATATATATATATATATATATATATATATATCCTCAAAATACTCTTGGTTAAAAAAGTGGAAACAAAAAAATGAAGATGACATGCACGATCTTTATAAATCAATCTTCAAAGAGCGAAAACCTAAAAAGATGAAGTAAAACAATGTTACAAAGAAAAGTTCAAGATTTGTTGGAAAAAGAAAACATTGAATGATTTTTATCTTGTCTGAGACAAAACAAACATATGTAGTCGAAAGGTAAAAAAGAAGTTTCATGTGGAAGTATAGCACTCAAAATGAAACGACAAAACGAGTTGAAGTTTTATCGAAGCTAATTAAGGGGTACAATAACACTCATCAAAAACCAATAGCAATACTCCAGTTTGAGCAAGCAAGGAAGAAAGCAAATCAAACGCATGGATCATTCAATTCGGTTACTTGACAACTAATATATTTGGAACAATTAAATTCAAATAAGGTGAAATTATCAGAATTTCGAAATACGAAACATTTTTTTTAAAGGTCTACCTTCCTAACCTTACTAAGGATATATTGAAAATTAAGCAAGTAATTTTTAGGTGATCAAATCGTTTACAAACTGGAAAACAGGAAGGGAGAGGATACATATATCATGTTTAAGGAATAAGAGTTACATGTGTATGACAAACAAGGCGGCATACACAGAGCTGAACAGAGTTTGAAGACCACGAGAAAGCACTGTACAAAGTATGTTCATTTTAAATGGAAAGGTTAGGCCAATAAATTAAATGACGTCAAAGACGGGGAGCGTAGAAGAGCAGGAGGAAGCAGGCTTATAAATGACATTACAAAATATGAAATTGATTCCATCACTAACAAGCTGACAAAAAATAAAATGTAAATGACTACAAACTGGTCTACGAGATTTTGAATAAAATTCTATAAATGTTGATGCAATAATGGAAATAATGGAGATGTTTAAATTTTTTCTCGAATTTCCTTAAAGGAAGGAATTGCAACAGTGCCCACGGCACGTGTACTTCGCACAAATACACCATCAACTACGCATTTTTATTTTCTAACGTTTTTACCACGTACAATTTGAACATAACCATAAAATCTTCGATCACAAGGAATTAACACAAAATTAAACACAATCAGCTGATACAGGAAGAATTGTATGCCAAAAGAATGAAGTAAAATCCAGTGCACCATTGACAGCGTGTAGATATAGCAGATATATTTTTCGCATAACTGAAATTTGACATAAAGTAATAATTGAAATTAAAGTCACAAATATACGTGGGAAACTTGAGCAGTTTTGAATATTTTGCTATAATGTTTTTGTTTCTTTAAACCTGTCGGTGAATTTATCGCCGACCGATAGTCAAATAACGTTCTATCAAATGATCTGCAGCTGCACGTCCAGAACGCCGGACACCTGCAGATATATGCGTGTGACGTAACATAGGTCAATGACAGTGACCTAAAATTGCCGGAGAAGACGAACAATTTTGCTACTGAGCAAAGAGCTACCCGTTAAATCCGGGCGCTCTTAGTTACTGATATCAAGGGCGACTTGGGTAAAGTTTAGGAATGTAATTCTCTGTCATATCCTTCAATTTTGAGGTGGTTTCGTCGTTTTAAAGATGACCCACGTTCTGGATAAAGTGTGTTCTCGATTGGTGAACGGGAAGTGGCTCCTGTAAAGGAGACAATTGATGACGATATACAGTGGAAAATACTTCTAGTATGATGGGCAGTAATTCCGCAGCTGTTTTTCATATGTTGAAGCTCAGAAAGGTTAGTGCACGATGGGTCCATTTGTTGACGGCTGATCAATAACAGACTTGGGTTGAAAACTCCGAACAACTACTCGCCAAATATGAAAAGAGTGACCAGAGACATTTGAATTAGAGTGTCACAGGTGTTGACAAATGGATTTACTGTTTTGAACCCGATAAATTATTCATATACAAAGTCAAATGTTTTATACAAACCACATTATTTTAAAAATCCACTATCTTTCCAGCTGCAACATCATCACGGTACGCATCATAAGTCCAAAAAGATCACTACTGTAAGTCACCACCTACGACATGCAGAAGGGTGCAACAGAGCTATTCTACATACCCGAACCGGCGGGGGGTGAGGTGCTGGTGGGGAATCATTATAAAGAAAAATAGACAGTTTGGTTTTGGACGGTGGTGATAGTTGATAAGGGGGTCATATTTGTATAAAGGTGAAGCAACAGGTTCGACATGCCTTTTTTCTCCAGGAAGGCAATGGACTCAGCAGAAAGCACTGTATAGTTAAATCAAAGCAAACAAAGTCATATGTGTTTTTTTTATATTTACGGTGTAAAAGTTCTAGACTAAAATTATATTGCACAGTCTATTTACATGGGTAAACACACTGTTAACAAGGTTTTCGAGATCTTAATTTTAGCACAGCAAGTTGCCAATTCGGATAAAACATTATAGCCAGTTTTCAATAATATATAGATACAACAACAATTTAAAGAAATCCAGTGACTTGTATAAACTCTGATTAAACCTTACTATACATGTCGATATAGCGAAGAAGATGACAGTACAAGAAGACATTGTAGAGGATAAAAAAGAAGACACAGTGAGTAAAAATTGTATAGAGCAAAAGGATTATGATGAAAGATAGTTCTAGCCTCAGGTCTGCTAATGGGATTCGATACTCGGACGTTAAGATGACACATGTCAATTTAAACATATCATAAAAACAATATTGCCCACGAAATAAAGAAATAATACTTTATATTGATAATAATGGTGGCTTGAGCTGATATAGCTTACTTTTAAAGTTGCGGCGAAACTTTGTGTCCGAGGTACAATTAAGAACCTCTGATTTTGCTTGATGCTTTGCTTATATCTTCCAACAAAAATGCATTTAACAAACCGACTAATTCCAAAGCAAACAAACAAACAAACAAACAAAATAACAGGTTCAGCTAGGAAAGAAACAATCTGACTTTAAGCAACAAACTTACTTTAGCATGATGGATATATATTTCAGAGAGGATCTAGTGAGATGGGTTTGCCTTTAAACATTCTTACAACACCGTTAGATTTGGGTCGTGAAACGAAAACAGCAAAGAGATCAAGATAGTTAAAACTTAATAAATTAATTTAAAATTATGTAACAAAACTGGAACATAAGATGACTACCAACACCAATATTATGTCACAGTTGCAGAAAAAGATGACGACAGAAAACAAAAAACTGATGATATCTAATACAAAATAGATGATATGAAAACATGAAAGACTTTCTGACGTAAACTTATATATCCCAGATTAAAGTGATTAGATTAAAACGATAAAAGATGTTAAATTTGCTAAATGTTACCACAGATTGCTAACTGAGATTCAAAAATAGCAACAAATCCAGAAAATTTATCAGAACATAAGTTACCATTTTCCAATGTAAATACATTCAAGCACTTTTTACACAAGTATTTTCTCTTTTCATATTTGTTTATCTGTGATGACACCAATCTTGAAAAATGTTTTATTCCAAAGTAATGTTGCCTTACATCTTTATAATAATTAGGATCACTGTATTGAAATATGCTTAACAGGTCAACATGTCTTCTCTCTATTTCGGATATTCTATCCTGTTTGATGTAATATGGTTTAGCTATTTCATAAATATTTACAGATATATAAAATTCATTTTAAACTGTTTTAACATCTATTTTACCAGACATCGTTTAAATAAATGATTGTATTTATTCATATTTGCCTTTGGATACTTTTTCCGAGTATTAAAAATTGATTGCACAGAACAGAATAAACATTTATTATCTGTTTTTATTACCTTGATACAAGCTATTATGCTTTTCATCTATTCATGCAAATCTATATGTGAGCTTCCCCTGAACTGTTGATACCTATTTATGTGCAATGTAACAATTAAATCCTATTAAGCATCCATTTTGTACTTTCGCTTATTTCTTGTCCAAATTTGGTATGTAGAATCCGAATAAATATTCACTGAATATATGCATTTTTACCTCCGATCATTGAGTAAATAGGTCTGGGTTTATGGTAAAAAATATATATATATCAAACTTGGTTGCTTTATTAAGGAGATTTCTTCATAAGTTTGATCTTTAAGTCTAATTGAGCTTTCACGGAACCAAGTCGTCGATTTGTTTCTATCGATGATATTCAAATATGACTCAAAGTCATTGAACATATACAAATTCTGATTGTTCTCAACTTAAAATCTATACGCATTTAACGATTTTGAAATAGATCTGGAAGTATTTTCGTCATGATTCTATTTAAAGTGTGTCTATTAAAACGTCTTAATTCTTGTCCTGTTGCAATATGCATAGAATGGAGGTGCATTTTCCATGATTTGTTTTCGCATTGACATATCAGTATCAAAGTCTTCATTTTTACATATTTATATAGAAATTTTTGAATATATATTTCTCAACTTTGCATGTGCATGTATGTGATCTTTGATAATTAACCTTTGATCTATATCAGACATTTTTGCACAAGAACATTTGCTCTTTTTGATCTCTCAATCCCTGGATGTGGCCACGTCTGACGCGTTGGATGCGCCTGACCGCCACCAGAGATATAATTCATACCTTCTTCTTACTGCTAACTGGGAGGGCTGCCATCATTTATTTCTTACATCAACTCAGCTACGATGTCGCCAAATCCCTTCGGATTACAGGATATAATGAAACCATCTGCAGAGGTTTAAGGTACACCGCAGTTTAGCATACCTTGTGATCAGAAGTAATGCTAACTCATACCCTGGCACTGGTTTGCTTTCATACTCCCTTTCACTACAGCCATTCATCCTGAGTATAATGTCATACTTAACGATAATTCAACGAGAGGAAACATGTGTACTCAGTCATTACAAATTCTATTTTCATTATATGATGTTCATGTCACCGTTAATTTTCGATTCCATTAGATTGATTTAAATGCGTATTTTTATGTCAAATATCGTTAAAAGTAGACAAGACCTTTTTGAGAGTCTTGTAAAGAAAAGAAATACAATTAAATACTTTATTTGATTGTGCTACTTACTTTTTAATGTTTCTCGTTCGCTGTTTTTAGATTTTTCAAAAATAAGGAGAAAAAAAAAAACTAACTAGGGTCGGATGATATTTTATTGGCAATACTTGTACTACCTGTTGCATAAGTACGCAAGGTGCTAATACAGCGCATGCACTAAAGTTAATAAAACCTCTATTAGGAAAAAAGTATTTATCTTGCATGTAAATTGCACAGTTGACTCACCTTCTACAGCAGCCAACTCTTCCACCATAATAATAGTTTTGATAATCCACATAATTACAGCAGTAGTGTTTAGGACTACAACATACACCTAGTCTGCATGCCGTGTACAATGGATTACTGCAGGTCGTCCACTGATAGGAATAGTAGGTGGTGATAATGCACGCTGGTAAATTTTGGGTTTCCATCCCTCCTTCCACATTTCTTAAAACAGCAGTTATCAAAACGAACATACCGCATAACAACATCGTGCCCAATATTTTCACACAAGAACATCCAGTGCAACGTTTTAAAAATCCCGTTTGACAGATATCGTGGATATAACATAAACACTTTAAGCGCAACTGTTTCGAGACATATTATCGTCAGCTGCAACATGACACTCCTTTCAGTCATGTGTTCAACAACAGATTATGAAACTAATATACTACATATTCATTGGCAGGTATTAGATGACTAGGGACTTGTCTTGCATAACAGAGTATACACACCAGTAGTTGAACAATAATCGTCTAAATATTGTACCGACTACAAATGTAATGCTTAGTTTTAACACGGATAAGGCGAGAAATCGTACTGCAATTATCAACTAAGGTGTTTTAAACGTTATTATAAATAACATTTTATCTGTCTCATGGTAACAAATCAAAGAAGAAATGGAGTTTAATTTTGTTATATTGCTGGCAGTATTCATGCTTCTACACTGTGCACAAGGGCAAGAAGACTGTCACAGAACTGCCAATTACTACTACTATTTTGCGACTTGGTCACATCAATGTTCATACAGTATCTATTATGGTGGCAGTGCCAGTTTGACTGGTTTCAACTGTGGTCCAGACTACGACTGCTGCGAGAATGCATGCTGTAAAAGGAAGTAAGTATAAAAAACTTATAATGCATAGGACTAATTTCTAATAACACTTTCCTAAAAGGTGTTATTTGATTTTTTGTAACAACAAGGAACTCATTTTGTTATCAATTTCTAAGTGTGCCTATCAACAGCGATCAATCCATCCATTGTTAGACGAAGGATACATTTCAGCTAAAACAGCTAGATATAGAACTATATATATAGATAGATAATCTATGGAAGTTGTATAAGCGTTCTACCACAAATAGGCTGTTTCGTCAATAATCAATATGTTGCAAAAATAAAATCCTCACACATGTTTACACTATACCAATGCTTTGTTCTAGCTACTTTTGACTTCAAAAACTCACTATTCAAAGTTGTCAAAAGGTTCGGTGATGTGGTATTAGTTTATAATTTCCTTTTCACAGCGAGTCCATACATGAAAATAGTACCAAACACACTTACCTATCTACCACAGGTTTGCTCTTTGTCACTAAAACATGAAGCGGACAATATTATTGGTAATTAATCTCTCAAAAGTGCCCTTCACTAAAGTTTGACATGAAACAATGTTTTTACAGGCCTATGGTACTAGTTAGATATAATGTTTTTACAGGCCTATGGTACTAATTAGATACAATGTTTTTACAGGCCTATGGTACTAGTTAGATACAATGTTTTTACAGGCCTATGGTATTAGTTAGATACAATGTTTTTACAGGCCTACGGTACTAGTTAGATATAATGTTTTAACAGGCCTACGGTACTAGTTAGATATAATGTTTTTACAGGCCTATGGTACTAGTTAGATACAATGTTTTTACAGGCCTATGGTACTAGTTAGATACAATGTTTTTACAGGCCTATGGTACTAGTTAGATACAATGTTTTTACATGCCTATGGTATTAGTTAGATATAATTTTTTACAGGCCTACGGTACTAGTTAGATATAATGTTTTTACAGGCCTATGGTACTAGTTAGATACAATGTTTTTACAGGCCTATGGTACTAGTTAGATACAATGTTTTTACAGGCCTATGGTACTAGTTAGATACAATGTTTTTACAGGCCTACGGTACTAGTTAGATATAATGTTTTTACAGATAACTATGGTACTAGTTAGATACAATGTTTTTACAGGCCTATGGTATTAGTTAGATACAATGTTTTTACAGGCCTACGGTACTAGTTAGATATAATGTTTTAAAAGGCCTACGGTACTAGTTAGATATAATGTTTTAAAAGGCCTACGGTACTAATTAGATATACTATTTTTGCAGGCCTTCGGTACTAGTTAGATATAATATTTTTACAGGCCTGTGGTACTAGTTAGATATAATTCGCTTTTGTCCCAGTATAGTGGCTTTATGTCGTTGTAAGCTGCATACAAACCGCTATGATGTAGTTATATACAATATATTTATTTGTAATTATACACGGTCTTGATAAATACGCACACACACATACATACACTCACAAACAGTACATACATACACATATGGAATCACTGACACACGTGCAATCACACAAACACACACACATACACATACATATATATATCATAAGGCTCGGATAATATTATTTTGTCCAGATGATGTTCTATCAGCCGATCACTTACGATTTATGTGGTATGTCATTTATTCCATGAGTAGAAATATAAAATGTAAAATAATAAAAATATTCTAAAAAAAACACTCTATAAATATTAATATTTCAGTTCGGAGACGATTCCCTCTGATATGGAGACTGTAGGCGTGGTGTTGTCAGCAACAGCCATGTTTACTATTATCATCCTGGCACTTATGATTTTTGGAGCTACGTTCTGCAGCGACAAAGAAGGTAATGTTTACCAACAGCATATGTCAGTATTGAAAAGCGGATTAGAGAATAGAAGAGATTTCTTCCTTTAACCCAAAAGTATAAATTCAAAGAGGCTATACATATTTATTATTATTTATAAGATGATATTGGTAAGGATTTCTTAACATAAAGTTTATTGCTTAAAAATATATAACCAACATTGTACTCCTTAATCTCTTCTTTTCCTGTGGCGTCTTAAAAACTGCAACTACTTCTTTACTTTATCATTTAGTAAAAGTTGAAATTAAAAATTTATTATGAAAATAACTTCAGAATATTATAACATACAGAGCTTAACAATGTGGTACTTTAGATAAAACTCTCATGAATGGATAGTAAGCCTGTCATTTAAGTTTCGAGGTTGAATCTTGGAAAGCACGATAATGGTTTTGTGGAGACGTCTGTACAACCACCATTTGCGCCTCTGTACAGACAGCTACAGTAACTCTTCAATTTTGGAAAGTAGTTTTAGACTTCTGAACCACCAAAAAGTGGAGCAGAAATAACTCGATTATATTCCGAATGAGTGGAATACATATTTAAAACCAAAGTCCATACAAATGTATACCATCTGCTATTTGATAGATATTAAGTTCATAAATTTGGAACATGTTAATGAAGTTCGGAAGAAGAAAACAAAACTCGGTCTTATTCGTGGATAATGTGATCATTCAGCTAAGACGGTAAAACTCTGATGATAAATGGATATTAAGCATGCATGTCATCGGAGGTACGTGGCTGAATATGAAGGACAAAAATGGTTTTGGGAAGACTTCTGTCAAATCACTGAATACGCCTCAGCAGATAGCAAAGTAACTCTTCAGTTTTGGAAAGTAGTTTTAGACTTCTGAGGTGCCGAAAGATAGAGCAGAAGTAAGCAGCTAGTATCCCGCATGAGTCGAATGCAGATTTATAGTGAAAGTCAGTAACAAGTTTCACTCTCTATTTTTAACTTTATAAAAACAGAAAATGTAAATGAAGTTCCGAAAATATTTCAATTAAAGCACTTGAAAATCTTGCGTATTCACCGTGTGTTAGGCACCAACATATTGCATAAATAAAACATATGAGTGATATGAAAGCATCATCTGATCTCCGAAAAGTTTTTTTCCGTCACAAGGTCGGTTTATGTATAAACACTACAGCTAAGAATGATGTTCGAGTGACATATTTGCATAAAATGCTACATTTAGCCACACTAAACCACGTGTTATGTTTGCTTTGGATTCCACTGTGCGTTTGTGAAACCAACGGGAACTTAAGCTTCTGACTATCCTGACCCGAGTAAAAGTAAAAAGACGATGCTATGATCGCTGGAACTTTCACGTGAAAACAGATAAGCCATGCTTTTCCTGGGCCGACAATTAAGAGCATTGGTTTATACTTTACCTTCAGCATCAGCATGTCGGTCTTGTTATAAAATTATTTTGTTATGTTGCGCATGGAAGTACTGTAATAACAAATTTTAACTGCCTAATACTCCATGCTACAAACTGACTTTGCGACGTCACGTGTAGTGTCTACTGGCGTCCGATAGTGATAGTGATAATATGGTACTTTCAGGCGATTTAGTTCATAGAAATACAAAACACCTGTTTCGTTCTGGTGTGGAGATTATATAAATGAAGGAAGTATTCAGTAAATATTTAACTCTGGTCTGAACAAGCAAGACTGTAAAATTGTTCTAGATTTAGGCATATAAGGCAGGTGCAGATACAGTACACAATATTTATTTTACGAAATAAAATACTTACTATTGACTCAAATCTGAACCATATGAATTACACAGCATCGAAATTTTAGCAGAGAAATGAACAGTATCTAACGAAATAAGCATCCTTAATATTTCGAGCAAATCTGCTTCCTATCGTTGATTGATTCGTTCGAGTATGACATTTGACTGGGTTCACTGCTCTAAGTCAATGGGAGTATGACATGAAATCAGTGCAAATGGTGTGTACTTACATCACTTCAGATTACAGGGCACGTGAGACTATGCTGCACCTTAAATCTCGGGAGACGTCACAATATGCCCACATGTTGAATTTGAACTACTTCCAGAGCAACTTGCTTTCCGTTTTCATCTAAAGGCTCCATGGGATTGGGGTGGGGGTCGGGGGATTCAACCGTGTGATAGGAGTGATTCGGCGGGTCATTGCGGCTGATTTTATGTAAGAAACCTGCGATGCAACCATAGAATCTCATATTTCACAATAAGAGGGTGCCATGAGTTAATTTAAAGAAGATCGTCAGTAGAAAGACTCGACAATTCGCATTTGTAAAAGTACTCTAAGCTTAACGATCAGACTCAGGAAAGTACATACCGACGATGTATTTTGTTTTACCACAAGACAATAGTTCTAAAGATATTGAAGAGAGATGAAATTAATAATGAAGTTGAACCTTTATTCGACAATTTACATACACAATTTGGATACAAACACAAAAGTTCAGAATAACTGACAGGATTGAACACTTAATAAAGCAGATGGATACTAGATCAGCCTCTTAGAAAAACTTTTAAATACAAAGCCAAAAATATGTCGACATGCTAATCATAGTCCAGTGTTTTGGTCCTGATAGCTACAAAAAATGGAAGGTACCATTTGTTGAAATTGAAGTAGTTTCATCACAGATAAATAGACATCACAGACAGTAATGTATCAGCATAAAAATCTTTGATTTTTGCAATGCACCAGAACCATTATCAGAACACAGATACTATGTGACAATGTAGATAACACGATAGATGACTGAAGATAATTCTTGTGTAACATTCAAGAACTATTAGTATCAATTATACGTTCCGTCTGTTATTTATTGTTATTTTGAAAGTATAATCGTACCAGAGTCAAATTGTAATAGAGAAAGTGACACACATCTGAACAGGTGTTTTGACAGCAGACGTGGAATTGTGCCAGATGCAAAGTGCACATTTGGTTCAATGTCAGTGGAATGTCCATTCGAAGGCGACTTTCCTAGAAAATACAAAACGGCCAAACACATACCTTCGAGGTTCTGCTTGTGCCTCAAAACAATGCTTAAGAGATATAAACAATAGTTTACAGCGGTAACAACTGTATTACAACACTTCATGTGTAAGACTGCCAAACGAGGAACTAAGACCGAAAATGCAAAACCTCTGCAATCCACAGAGAAAGATGAAAAACATTTTAACTCAACCAACACATGTAGCATCTGTGAGAAAAGATAATTAAGATAAATTTCGAGACCACGTTTACTTAACTGGCCAATATAGAGGTCGAGCTCATAATAAACGCGATTCTAATTGCAAATATCCAAAATACATCCTCCTGTTCATTCATAACTTCCCAGGTCATGACAGTCATACACTAAGAGTGCGTTACCTTGCGAAGAACCTTGCTACGTCGATTACAGTATCTGTCAAAACAAGCATACAATCAACGTACGCAATAACATCGGAAAATTTATTAAACAGGCGCAAGAGCATAAATGAAGCTGACAGGACAGATAACAATAATGCATTATGTAATATTTAATGTTTACTCAAGTTTATTTTGTGCATGCCAAGATGTTTTTGTTTTTGTTGCAAAGAATGCCCAAGAAATATGGTGATTTATCCTTTCAGTAACATTTGGCATCAAAGGGATCATGCCGAAAAACGAAACTGTTTCACGATTAAAATTTGCAGCATTATAGATTAATACCTCATGAAATAAAGGGAGGGAAAGAAAAGAGAAATGGTAACGGAAAAGGAAACTTGGTTCATCATTACCGATATAATGCACTACACACCATACACGCGATAAAAATCAAGGCATAGACTAAATTTGGCAGGTCATATTTTCTCCATGGTCTTAATTTGACTCTTTATGTGATCATATTGAATTTTACGAGCAGTTCTCTGATTTGTTTTTTCTTTTCAGATGAAAGTAAACTGTTCAGCAAAGGAAGGAATTAGAGAGGAATTGAAGTCTCTTTAGAGTTTAGATTTTATTGTTCGTGAGAAGAAAAGAGATTGTGCAGACAGTAACTGTAGCTACTGTTGTGCATCGTTGTATGCTTCAGTCAATTTATATCAATATTGCTTATTCTCTCAGTAATATACATATTCTATATGCATTCATTATTTTGTTTCCCGCGAGTCCTTCTTACCTTTTTAATCACTGAAGTAAATTATTTTTCTTTCATTTTTTATTTCTTTCTACATCTCTTCTTTGTTTCTTTCTTTGTTTCTTTGTTTCTTTGTTTCTCTCTTTCTTTCTTTCTTTCTTAGCAATAAATAAAACAAACTCCGCACGGAATCATTCCTTTTATAACATTCGCAATCTTTCTTCTCTTTTTTTTTTTTTTTTGGTAGTAAAGGTGAGAAATTTTGTTTACTTTTTTTCAGCTTTTGTTGGTTTGTTATTGAGTGTTGGTTTTTGTAAGACGCAATATCATCAATTCATTCACTAAGTTCGGGCTTCTTTCAAAGGCATGAATATATAGCTGCACAATATCTACTGTAGGCATGGTAGAAGAAGCATTGAAATTGCAAATCACATTACATAGAAATTCGATCTTTCGTCGATGGAATATCATACCCTATTGAGACGAATAATTGTACCCAACCTTGACTTTTGTAGCAAGCAGCATGCAATTCTCGAGTCAATAAAATGTGATAGGTAAAATGAACGTAATACTAGTGTGAAGTAAAATAAAATAATGAACCATAAGTAATTGAGGCTCATACAGGGTCCTGAAGACAGTTCTCCCACTTCTAATTAAGGTGGAGGAAATTTATAATTACCATTCTGTGTGTGTGTGTGTGTGTGTGTGTGTGTGTGTGTGTGTGAACTTGTAGGTATGCAGCGACAAGCTTACGATATATTTATAAAATCGAATACCCTTTTCACACTAGCAGTGTATGCCAGCCCAGGATCGGCCCTGGTCTGAACTTGAACCTGTTTTCTTTTCACACTTGCAAGTTAGTTTGAATTTAGGGTGATACAAGGCTCGCCTAATTGCGGACATTTCTAGGAAGTAGTCTAGAGCCAGTCCAGGATGCCAAGTCTCCACCCGTAAATCCCACAGGAATTGCTCACATCTTAGATATACATTCAAGATGATTGTATGTATGTATGTATGTATGTATGTATGTATGTATGTATGTATGTATGTATGCGTGTGCTTGGTAACTACAGAGGTGACAAAATGGAACCTTCGGCATGATTTTATTTTATGTTTCTCTTCCGAATATTCCATAGATTTTGCTTGGTAAAATGTATTTCTCAGGATATCGTGACTAGCCCAACTCAATTCTGATATAATATCTACACCTGGGTAAAACGGTCCTGGCAGCTTTGAATTTTAAACAATAATTCTAACGATGACAATTAAAATATATCTTTCACTTTCATAGATAGATAGATTCAGCAAGTGTGTTATTAAGATAGAGGGGAACAAACTATCAGCAATTATCTTTAATTAACTCAAACATTCTTATTTGTGTTAAGTAATGTCATAGAAATACTGCAGCAGATGACACAATAGTTCATATTCAAGTCACATCTTTTATCTGTTAATTCTTGTGATAACTTGAATTTTAGTGTCTTTCTCTGCGTTGTACACTGTATATTTTAGGGTCTTATTTTGCTTTGTACACTATATTTTAGTGTCTTACTCTGCATTGTACATTGTATATTTTAGTGTCTATCTTTGCTTTGTACACTGTATATTTAGTGTCTTATTTTGCTTCGTATACTGTATATTTTAGTGTATTGCTCTGTTTTGTACACTGTATATTTTAGTGTCTTATTTTGCTTTGTACAATGTATATTTTAGTGTCTTATTTTGCTTTGTACACTATATTTTAGTGTCTTACTCTGCTTTGTACATTGTATATTTTAGTGTCTTACTTTGCTTTGTACTCTGTATATTTTAGTATCTTATTTTGCTTCCTACACTGTATATTTTAGTGTCTTGCTCTGCTTTGTAATCTGTATATTTTAGTATCTTATTTTGCTTCGTACACTGTATATTTTAGAGTCTTGCTCTGCTATGTACACTGTATATTTTAGTGTCTTACTCTGCTTTGTACACTGTATATTTTAGTGTCTTACTTTCAGGGCCGGATTAAGACCTTTAGAGGCCTTAAGCACTGGAAAAATTATGGTCCCCCCCACATGTAATTCAAAATAAAACAATACTAAACCGTAATTTCTCTCTTTTTTTTTTTTTTTTTTTTTTGTTTGGTGCCCCTGCTTTTCTGGTGCTCTAAGCACGTGCTTTGTCTGCCTATTGGGTAATTGGGTAATCCAGCACCGCTAACTTTGCTTTGTACACTGTATATTTTAGTGTCTTACGTTGCTTTGTACACTGTATAATGTAATGTCTTATTTTGCTTTGTACTTTGTACACTGTATGTTATATATAAGGCATACATATGTACATAAAGATTATTATTTGCAATAATAACGCTCTCACAGAAAAACGATGACAATTTCACAGTTTTGTATATTTCCCAAATATTATTACAAAAGGGATCAATGAATAAAATAAATTAAAAATTGTATAATTGCAGATTACGAAATCTAGTCCATTAACATTTACTCTTGTTTGTCCTGGACGTTGGTTTTGAATTTTGTTTTCAACGTATTACTTAAAACATTCTTGCATATTTCGTAACCAGTAATTACTAAAAGTGAACTTCTCTGCTCATTCTAAAAGTTTCACGACAAAGACCAATAATGGTTAAACTAAATAATACATCGGATTGTTGTCACAGCTGAATTGTATCTATCCCATGTTGTTGTGGAAGACGTTTCCGTAGCGCTTAAAGTACTTCTAAGATGATAATGGGAACATCCAGGTTTATATCATCAACAAAGTGTGGGACATGTAGAGCCATAGAAAATGCATCTAATATTGTACAGTACTCGTTCACTATAAAGTACCTCGATATAAGATGGTCACTTTTATAAGGTGTGTATTGTCATGGATCTCATTTCAATATTTAATATTATTTATGAAAATACTTCAATATAGGGCGATCCACTTTTATTGCTCCCATGAATAGAATTACAGCAGAGTGGAATATATTATTGTTCCATTTGCATTGAAATCAGTGTTGCAGTTTTACATAATGAGTGTAGCTATGCTTTCTCAACCCCGCACATAACCGACATTCGTACTTATAATAGAGTGTGTGCAAATGTGCGACTGCACTTTTATGGGGTGAAAGTCAATCAAATGTGAGTTGGAGATGAGTGGCTCGCTAAAATATCTTTCTTGTATACCTGTGTTTCCACTAAATAAATTAATATATAGATTAAAATGACTGCCAAAGAAGATATGTACTCTAAAGAATGAAAATGCTCACGTTAACTGCTTAATTGTAGAACAATAAAGACCGACCACGTAAAAATATAAATTTATCATATAATGTTCACAAGTCTAGAAATTGTAGGAAACAGACCACAAAGATCTCTAAACATTCTTCATTCTTGTAAAGTCATAAATAATATATTGGCAACTGATTAACACTTATCAAAATAGCATAAGCGGAGCAACTGAGCACATTCGATTTTGCGTTCGTTGGAGACCAACATCATCTTCGGTGGAAACTTTTGTTTTCATTTGCCCAAAGCAACTGCCATTTATGTAAATAACAAGATATCAATGATCATAAAATTATAAAACAAACTAGTTTTTGCTAATATTTATTAACACTGAGATTTAAAACAAGCAAAAAGATATCCTAATATTTAAGCTGTAATTGACGACAACACTTGGATGGATGGTTCCTAAACTAGAATTAGATACCACTAGCAGCCATTTTTGTAAGCTCAAAATCACAAAGTTAGCAGAGGGATCTGTGGATTTTGTTTTGAAGAAATACTTTGGTTGCTGTTTTGTCTATAATTATATTTTCAAAATCCATCACTGTCAACTACTATTCCAGTTCTCTCCATTTGATAAGCCCTCAATAAAATGACCTTACTTCTTTGTTTTGAGATTTACATAGCACAGTAGCATAGCATGTGTGAATACCTTGCCTTTGGTAAACCATTGGCACACGCAAGAGGCCCAAGTGCTCCCAAGATCACTAATCTGACAAACATCGATCTAATAACCAAATGCAAGAGCGGTTGGCCAAGAAATCTGGGTCATTAGGATACTTTCTCTAGTGATTTTATTATAATATGTTATGAAAACAAATGTTTCAAAGTTTCTCTAGTTTTTGTACCTGCATCCATATTTGATGGTGGATTGGTATCATTTGTTCAAATTTGAAAGGTCCTTATGCCAGGACTTTGTAAACTTAGATCAAATTGCGTGCAGCAGTTTTTGAAAAGTTGTTCAAAGCTTTCTCTATATTTAGTAACAGTGCCATACGTGATAGCGGATAAGCATTATTTTGTACAAACTTGAAAGATGTTCATGTCAGCATGTTTTCTGTCATGTTTGTTCACATTTTATTCAGTGATTTTGGGGAAGTCATCGCTTAAAGATTTTTCTATTTTAGCAACGCAGCCAAAATTGTTAGCAGATCAGCATTTTATTTCTTCTAAATATTTGAAAGGTCTTCATGCCAAGATGCTTCATGTAAAATTTGATCAAATTCTGTTCAGCAGTTTTGGAGAAGTCATTTCAAGGTTTTCTACTGTTGTGTAACGGTGGCCATATTTGATGGCAGATCGACAACGTTTCTATAAACTTAAAATCCTTTGTGTCAGGATGCTCTGTGAACTTTTCTTGGCTGATATTGGTCAAGAAGTTTGAGACAGCAATTGTTGATCAATGACGGACAGGTTTTTCTGTATTTGGTAAGAGCAGCCATATTTTACGGCGAATTGGCATCATTTGAATAAGTGTGAAATGTGTTAATGCCAAGATTATTCCTGCTAAACTTGCTTAAAATCTGTTCAGTAGTTCTGGAGAAGTCGTTTAAAAGTTTGTATATTTTTAGTAAATTCTGGTCATATTTGATGGCGGATAGGCATAATTTGTATCAACTTTGAAAGGCCTTTATGTCAGGAAGTTCTGTGCCCGTTTGCTTGAAATTGATCTAGCGGTTTGTGGAAAAAAAGTTGAAAATAGCAATTGCTGCCGGATGAAGGACCAAACATACTTGGCCTTATGGCCAACTGAGCTCAAGATTTCGTTTTTCAAAGCACTAATTTGCTAACATATTATTTTAATAATATCTTAAGCTTAAAGGTTTTCTAAAATTTAATGATGCAATAATAACGCGTTTTGTTGTAATTTAATCAAACAGGATTAGTGTAAATGGGAAAAAAAAGATATGAAATAACCAAGTCTCTAATCTTCCAAACTGCATGATTTGAATTCCTGCCACCAGATTATGTTTTAGAAAATACATATTATAAATAATTATTTCGCTTTAACTAAAGTAGAGCTTCATTCTATTATACAACGAAGGTTCCATTTGACTTAAAAATACGTTTTTGTTGTTTATGCTTTAATTTGCAGAAATTCGTTCACATTGTTCGTGATAAACAGAAAAACAGGCTTGATAAATTGATCTAAACAAAGACAACACCCCCTCAATAGCGTGAACAAACAAATATCCTGGTATTGACTCTAATCTGTGCTTGTTAATTTCCAAGGTCAACCAAAATCTGACAGCTGATTTTTACATAAAGCATGAAAATTGAAACAGTTATCATACAATGGTTGACATCATCATGGCCTGGAAAACTTCAAATGCAGTATTACACTTATAAAGGGAGATAAATCGTGTAAGGCATGCTATAAATTAAATTTCGAGTACATAGGTATGTCATGTTCTTTACAGCATAACTACCAGAAGCATATCATGATTCCGTTTTGAACTTTATACCTTTCCAAATATCATATATAAAATGTATAATAGCTAGGGGGCGCTCTACAGATATTACGTGCTTCTGAGAGAGTGACAGGTGTAAGATGAAGTTGTTGGCATTTGCAACATGCACAGTGGAGAGAATGTTGGCATACCTCTATGCTACTTTCATCTACTTTGGCTGAAATTTCTTTACATATTGTACTTGTGGAAATTGGACATGATCTAAGCACACAACAGACAGAAATGGCCGCTCCAAAGTACTCGAAAAATCAGCCTGTATTAGTCAAAAGTACACTATTTTCAGCAGTTATTAAATGAGGGAAACGAATTTTGCCAGAGTAGGCAGTACCAGCCTCTGAAAGTACAATGAATGAATTGCAAAATATCTAAAAAGTAAAAAAAGAGTTATCAGCTCTTTTTTTTATTTACCTTTGAAGTCTAGGAAGTGAAAATGACCAAGCGGAGCTAGCAGTTGTTTGAGAGGTGCACATCTTAAGGAAGACCAAGCTGTATACTCAAATTATAACCCAAATTGCACCCATCAAGTATACGCCAAAATAAAGGGAATTAAAAGTTCTTTTAACAATATCTAAGATATACAAGGTCTTTTAAAATAGCCAGGACAACCAGTGAGGAAAACCTGGGTAATTCTTTTTCTTTACAAATCTAACCCTATGCAAAATACGAAACTGTAGAGTGCCACCTAAATAAGAAGCATAACTACCAGAAGCATATCATGATTCCGTTTTGAACTTTATACCTTCCCAACTAGCAAATATAACATGTATAATAGCCAGCAGTAACGATTCACACATTATGACCGCAACGATTCTAATACAGACGTTATCTTAATCATGTTGTGTCCCTGATATAAACAGATCTTTACTTTTTATACCGGTACCCTATTCGACTAAATTTCCGCACATTCCTTAACAAGCACACACACCCATTTTCGGTTGAAACTCACAGAAAATATTATTTAGTCAGTGCCTCGTGGGAGATAAGCAGCTGCTAAAACCCACCTAGAACATCACGATTTATTGTAACTTATTACAATGCTTCTATGATGTCTCGTTGCCTTTTAAAGTCTCAATAAATCTGTTTTATTCAGCACGACCATATTGAGTGAGAAATTGCACCTCCAAAGCGGAGAGTCTCCAACATAGATAGAGATAATCTAACTCTAATGATAGGGACATCCTTTTTGATATCGTCGGTGTGCACTATTTATGCTGAGCTTCAACCTCAAAAGTTTACCCAAATAATAACTTTTTTAAGCGTACAGTTTGTGTATTACGTAAAATACTGTATGCATTATTTTCAGGGAAAGAACGTTTGCGAAGGTATAATATATTATCACATTTTGAACAACTGCAAAATTATGAGTATATACATCTGTTTTCACTAATTGTACACCGTGAAACTGTTGTGTATCATTGATTTTCACAAGTCATTCAAACCGAAACAAATTTAAAGTGTTTACAAATTTACAATCGTTGCAGTCTGGGTTGGATTTTAACTGCCAGGATTATACCTTTAAAAATACCAATGAACTGTTAAGAATTTTCGCAATGCTGATGATATTTTCAACCTTTTTTGTCCATTTACGAGCTTATCTATTTCTGTTACTACAACCTGTATACTATTATATTTCCAGGAAAAGATAAGTCATGAATAATAGTATATGATGTATGGAAATAAAGTACACACAAAACGGATTAAACGAAACATAATGATAACTGATGACTCGTGGTCTAAATACTAAAGGAAAAGTGTAAATGATTCATCTTGAGAAAGAAACAAAAACCTCTGCAATCCTTCCTCAGCTATGAACACTACTGAACCCGAATAACAGCTCATTTTCTTTAAAATTAATGAATATTGTATGTGCTGATCTTTATATATCCTTATTGATAGTACTATGCATCACTATTTGTAAAGTTGTAATATTCACATTCAGCAACTAGATTTAAGAACAAGTTACATACAGATGGATAAAAAGGTGACCAGTGTCTAGATATCGAAGCCATTATTAAAGCATTGCCTCGAGAAACTGACCAGTGTCTAGATATCGAAGCCATGATCAAAGCATTGCCTGAGAAACTGACCAGTGTCTAGATATCGAAGCCATTATGAAAGCATTGCCTGAGAAACTGACCAGTGTCTAGATATCGAAGCCATTATTAAAGCATTGCGTGAGACACTTTTACCAAACCTTAACAAACTGTTTACACCACTGAAACCAACACAGTGACTGTTATGTCTAGCTTACCACTAACATGAGCTTAACAATAAAATGAAGAGAATAAGATGGATAACGGAGAATCATAATACGTTTAATAGATAAATAGTCATGCGTATCACCAAAATAAGAAACTGAACAAGAGCAAATTTTACATATCAGAGTGTGTCTTTCTTTCGCATGCACACACACACACACACATACACACACCACCTATGCATTTATTTTTGATGCAAATATACTAGAGACCCGTGTGCTTTATTTTTTATAAACCCTAATTATGACGTATGCTCTTATTACCTAGCTTTAACAGTATTTTCATTCACTTTTTCAATTTTACTTTGGATTATTATTCGCAAGCTTTATCTCGCTTCATTAGCATAATATATCTTGTTCTATATAAATAGCATAGCATAACCTGTCTTATAGCAATCTTAAAACAAAATGGTAAACCAGATTGTTATAAGTAGAAGACCTCCTAAAGGGGTGATTCTTCTAATGGTGGTTTTTCCTGTCAGTGCATGATAGTAACAGCTTCACGAGAAAACGACGATTTCACTACCTATCAGTATACTCACCTGAAATGATACCAGTACAGATCTATGTTTACTGGAAGTAATTGTCTTCCTGATTGGTAAGTTTTCTGTTTTGGTGAAAATGATACTTGACGATATAGAGAAGTATTGACCTGATCATAGTAGAATTGGCATCTGAAAATAACGAAATGTGACAACAGAATAAGCTCTTTAATCATCTGCTTTTTTTTTCTTGTTAGATATCTGCCTAAATTGTCACAGCATGTATCACCAAAGTGTCTGGGTTGCTATGTCTCTCATACATACAAGTAACAACAAGTTTACTTTTATCACAAAATGGGACATTGATAGCTCAGTTGTAGAGTGTTCACTTTGCACCTTTATTGTCCAGGGTTTGATACTGGGCTCCAATATTCTTTAACCTGTGATCAGTCGAACCAGAGAGTGCTGTCTTGCAGGAATTATTTAAACGGAAGCCTGATTGACACTGGATAATCAAATTTTATTTTTGATAAAAAGACATAAAATGTATTGACAACAATTCTTATAGAATTTTTCTAACAATAGGTAGAATTGATTCAGGTCTATAATTATTTACACTCGATTTGTCTCCTGATATCGTTAATCTCGATTCGTCTCCTGATATTGTTAACCTCGATTCGTCTCCTGATATCGTTAAACTCGATTCGTCTCCTGATATCGTTACACTCTCGTCATGAGCTAAACCGGGTGCACTGTAATAGTGCGCTGGATCGAGTTTGTTGTTTTGTAGTTTACATTATCGTGAAGTGATGGTGGTCTCTAACTGAAAGCAATTACTATCATCGTAAACTATTTCGTAACATTTGTGAATTAATTGACGTACATACAGAAACCTGGTGGTAAGTGATTAGTTGTTTGTTTTCACTGTCCAGAATTGTAAAGATGCTGATAAATCTGCTTCATCTGTTTTAACCAGTACACCTTCAAAATCGCAATAAACGACATATGGTTCTTTCAATTGTACATAATAATATTCAAATTTGGCAACTGGTCCCTCTTCATGCATTATGTCTATCGAGTTGTCTACGCTGTAACACAGTCATTTGTAATCTGAAAACGTTTCTGGTGCATTGAAAAAATGCAAGCATTTTTGCAGATTTATTTCTGTCGATTATGTTTGCTTATTCATTTTGATAAGTCTTTTATGTCAATGCAATGGTATTTTTTCATTCCATCATACAGATTCAACATGTTCTTTTCTGTCACACTACTGCCCTAATATTTTTGTCTTCAACTATTTCATACACATTTACAAATATATCATCTTCAAGTTCGAGTTTTGGGATGTAACTGACTTTTAAAGATAACTTATTGAACCAATGACTGTGTCTACCTAAACTGTAGTCTGATGGCCTGTGGTGATTTTGTGGTGGAACATTTAATATTGACTCAATAGTGTACAAGAAACATCCGTCATCCGTACCGATTACGTTTGTTTACTACTCACTGAGGCAACTCTATGTATAAGCTTCCTCTGAGAGCTTATGATCTCTGTACGTGCAATGTTACAAATCCAATCATGTCAAACATACACCTTATATCTTCGCCTATTTCCTTATCAAATTTGGTATGTAAAACCAAACGTTCAATGACGTCATCCACATTACCTCTGTTCATTATGTTCATAGGTCTTGTTCAGTGGTAAAACAATATGTACTTAACTTTGTCTTTCTTCTGCGTTGGTATCATGGTAAGTCTAATCGTTACAGACACAATAGTCCAGCTGAGAATGAATCTTCTTACGGCCGTATGCGGATGTTTACATATAATAATTCATTAAATACAATCTAAAATGCAATTTTTGGTTAATATGTGATACGTAGTTTCTAATTACGAAATACGAGCGCTCAGAAATCTTCGTACATAGCCTAACGAATCGAACGTCTCCATCTTGAAACTCCCGCTCGGCAGTGATCGGCTGAGCCCGGAAAGAATTACAAGTATGATTCCAGTGACATAAATTTGCATATTGCTGGATTGTGTACACCGCAAATGATGACGTAGAACACAAGCATGCTACGATACCGAACAACATCTCGACGACGGTGAGCAGGATCTTCTTTTGTTTCTGTTTTCTTTTCTTTTTTGCTTTTTATTACAGAGGAGAAATTTAAATTTATTTAGAACCACTTTAGTTATATTTAAATCGTTTCTGTGGTACTAACATTATTTAAATCGCCATGCTTTGTAAAGTATTGCAAAATTCCCCTGGTAGTTGATTTCTTAGATGCAAATGACAAGTCTGATAACTTTCAAAGACTTTCAGCTCCGTACGTAAAATTGTACATTTGGTAAAAATAAAACATTACAGGTCAGAAGCAGAAGGTGTTTTTACCATTTAGACATTGCAGCAGCAAATGTAAGAGATAAAAAGAGATATGTCATTTATGACGACGATACTAATTAAAAAAAAAACAATATTAATTTGGTGTTCTGCTTATCTAATTTCATACCTTACTGACACAGATTATTCAACTACAATGTGCCTGTGAGTAGGGTAGGACAGGTGGTGAGTTATTACAATCTGCGAGTGGAGTAGGGAATCAAGGTTCAAAACTTCCAGCAAAACACAACCTCAGGTTTATTCATTTATGACTCTCATTAGCGCTATATTCATGAAATACCTTCAGATGTAAAAATTCATTACCAAGAAATGTGACCCACTTTAGCAATTGTAATGTGAATAGAGAAGATACACACCCTACAATAAACTCAAAGGTGAAAACTCTATTTTATTACCCAGACTGAAGAACTCAGCTTGCGTTCGATCTATTGTCATGTTCCTTTAAAAGGGACAGAAAGATGAAGGACAACGCGTTGAGCAAAAACCAGAGAGAGAAGAGGAGGAAGACGTACAGTGCAACCAAAGTCTAACAGAGGTGACCAAGCTCTGCAAATAGTTCAGACAAAGCAAACAGTAATGAGTGTAATTGTTTATTTATTTTGTCGCCATTATGAGAGGCTACCCTTTCTATAAGGTCAAATTTTTAGTGCAGAAATGGTAGCCGTATATACTGGGGAGTACTATACTTACTGATTTAGGGCTTTTGGTTTAGCAGTTCATGCAAACATACTTATAAAAGCACAAACATTTTACAATCATGTAAATAAATGCTTGTGGTACATTTTAAATTCCTATGGCAATCTAAAAGCTAAACTTGAAAAATCATTTCACACACAAGAAGAACAACAAAAAGAATTACACCTGTACAATTCATATATTTATTTAAATCTATCAAAATAGTGACTGCACTTTCATTTTTCTGTTTTACACGCGATGCATGCCTTACGGTGTATTTCTAAACAACAACAAACAATATGCTAAGATAAATATTTTATATCCACTATGGTCAACATCAGAACTTGAAAATCTACAAAATTCCTACTTGCCTAGAATTGAGTTTGTTATGAAAGTGTACAAGAAAAAAAATATGTTATATAACAATTTGGGCAAGTAATTAGAAATATTAATTGACCAGAAAACATTTAAACTTGACACAGGCTACTGGTCATTCAAGTTTTCCACCTCTGAACACGTGAGTATTGATAACGATTTCTGTAATAAGAATTTTACTTCGTGCAATGAAAATTGTGAAACATCGTCAAATTTCTTAAGATCTTTTATGTATTCCTTGAGCATGTGAGCGCCTAAACTCAACACTTTTATATACACAATATATATCACAAAATAGTACTGAATAACTTGATATATATGTGGGTGGGCTACATTACACCAAACCTCAGTTTTTAAACATATGTTATACGTATAAGAGCTACATATGCATGAACTGATGAAAACAAAATACTGCATACATTTCCACACATGATTAAAACTTTGGCAGTTGCTCTCACAACACAAGATTTGCAACCACTGTTGATGCATCTATTTCCAAGGTGGAGTTGCAAAGATTGATAGCTAATGTAATTACATGATTATGGTAAATGTTGAAGTTTCCATGGTATCGTGATTTCAGCTTTAAAGCCTTTCACAACAAATACTTACAGGGATTTTGTATGATCAATATCTAAAAATAGGTCCAGGAGATTATAAGAAATGTGAAGCCAGACAGGATGGGGGAAACTTTTCCTACAAATGTTGCAGTTCCACCCCAGCCTTGTCTTTGATGTATTGGAGCCAGATCCGAGACAGTGTGGTGGTTATCACCTACCACCAGACACAGTATTATCAGACTGGTGTGTGAGTGAGAAAAATAAGGAGATGCCCACAAATATGGACAAAGTGTGTTGTGAGAGACAGCACTGCATATCACTTCTGCCGGTAATGAATATGAAAACTTTTGTGTTAATTTGTGTGTGGAATTTTTATTCTCTCTTAATGGGTTATTCGTCATATGCTAAACAGGGTATTTAACATGAAAAGTATTATGGCGTCAAAAGTGTTTATGTGGTCAAAAAGAGTTTATGGGGTCCAAAGTGTTTATGGGTCAAACAAGAATGGTAATGTCTAATGGTAATTATCTACAATCCAACACATCACATATACAACCCAACACCCGCTTTTAGATTACTATCCAAACACGCACCCTATAATCCAGCACCCGCTTTTTAATTACAATCCAAACTCACCACATATACTACCCAGCAATCGCTTTTTTTATTACAATCCAACATACCACATATACTATCCAGCAACCGCTTTTTAATTACTATCAAAACACCCCCCTAATATCCAACCCCCCCCCCCCACACACATACACACACACACACTTCAAGGAAAATGGTAGGAAGTATTTACACACTCACTCTATACTTACACACAAACATATTATCACACACAAGGGTAGGAAGTGTTTATAGATACACTACTATACCCTTTCATACATACTATCACAAGATAAGGGGTAAGGGGTTTTCTATCACTTTTAGACTTTGGTGTACATAGTGTACATTACATTTTCCAAAATCTAGATCAATAATGGAGTAATGTAACACATTAATTTTGTTTTGTGATCTTTATTAGGTAATATCGAGTGATCATTTTTGAACGGTGTGCGAATGGATCGTATTTGCGTATTAAAAGAGTTATTATCAAATTGGGTTTTCTGAGCCGAATAGATAACTCTTTGGCAATAGAGGCAATTCTTGTAGCCCTTAGAAGGGCACGACTGGCGAAAGATCCGCTTTATATACTTCAAGCACGGACGTGAAGAAAAACATCCCTTACACAGAATACAACCCTCGCACAGAATAAACAGAAAATAGATATCGCGCTGACCTAAAAGAAACCATTATTCTGATTTTTACATAGGTTTACACAAGGGTAAGGGAGTGTTTATAGACACACTATTATACCTACACAAACACACACTATACCCGACAAACACACATTATATAAGGGAAGGGGATTTTAACTTTTTAGTCGGGAAAGACAAAGACATATACAAACAGAAACATAAACATGCAAACACAAATGTATTTTGGCAAATAGGATTGGTATCTTTCTTTTCTAGAGATATGGGTGGCCCCGAAAAGGGTCGTTTTATTTGGTGAGCGGTCCTGGCTTTAACGTCTGGGAGGACGACCACGTTTCACCATAGGCTTCACTACAGCACAGGGGGAGATTTTTTGTGAAGTAGAAAGAGAACTCCTCTGTCTTCATTTTACACTCCACTTCTCCTCCCTCGTGTTGTTGTTGTTGTTGTTACTGCTGCTGTTGCTGCTGTTATAGGTGTGATACATTTCATGCTCCTCCATGACTTTTTTCTTCTACTTCCATTCTTCTTTTTCCCTGATGATTTCCTCTCCAATCACATTTTCCAAGAGGTCTTGAGCCATTTTCAAGAAAATGTCCGTGTTCTTCTGGATCAGGTGGTGTTTGACCCTGTGCAAGTGCAGCAGGGCTTCGCTGATGTTTTGCCATTCTACTAATTTTAACGGTTGACGAGTCAACGATGGGTGGCCAGACTGGCGAACGGACCGCTTTATATGGAAAAGACACGGACGTGAAAACATCCCTCCGATTTGGTACGCGAACGTGAAGAAAACCATGAGCATGTCAATATAATTTTGTTTTCAATCAATAAAAAACAAGACAACAACATTGTTTCAAAATCAACATGTTTAATTATAAGAAGCTTCTCTAACTTAAAACAGGAATAAGAACAAACAATATTAAACATGAACGTATTTACAAGGTTGACAACCTTGTGAAGTCAAACTTGACTTCCAATGATCTGTTCTGAGGCATTGTCATTTTGCCATCGAAGCGCACTATGTTTCTTAGCTAAACAAAAGAAATAACCATAATGTTCACAAAACCACCTTTCTAATGTAACATCATTTCTAGAGTACTAACGATCAAAACAAGTCACTAAAATGTTCTAAGGAAAATCCAAGACTGCATTGATGAAGAAAATACACACAATATAGTGCACACACCATGGAATCCGATCCTTGTAATCTCACATTATTGAATCGAGTCGACACAGCATTTCGTCTCATAAAGTCAATGATATCGTCTTACAGAGGAGGTAATCCATAAGAATTAAAATAGTCCTCACCGTGATCTTTGGGAAAGTAGACAGCTACCCAATGGGTTTTTGGTCGATGACTGTCGTCTGTGTTGATGACATAGGCTTGAACATCTTTAGGTTTTCGATGAGAAAGTCCATATTTAGCATACACCACAAGATTTTAGGAAGCTGTGGATGAACTTTGATTCAGAAAGTAATGAAGTTCCAAGGTATACATTTTTTGTGGGGGGAGGGGGGTTTCACAGGTAATGATAACTCATCAATTCACACCTGACTTTTTCCTTGAAAAGTTCTGTAAAGTAAGTCGATGAACAACGGGTAGTCTCTGTACTCTGTTGCAAGAGAGCTTTGATGTGTTTTGTCTCCAGAGAAGTCAGTGGAGGCATGGAATGGTCACGCAAGTCTTTATAGCACTTTCTTAAAATATTCTCTTTTGAGATGAGAGTCCATGCCTCTTCCAGATACTCTTTCAACATTTCTTCTTGACTCATCATCATGTATTTGTCATATTCTTTCTGACTAGGATGATCAATTTGACATACATAACAATGTTCCCTGGTTAGACCAGTAATTCTTTCAGTCAAGTCCCGAGCAAAACAGGAGACTAAAAGTTGTTCTTGTTCTGGCCATCTTGACATCATGACTGCATTTTGTTTTTTTTCTTCTGGATAAAAAACATCCTCTTCGCCTATCTCCATATGTTATTCGTATTCCATCTTTTCTAATAGTCCAGGATCACTTTTCTCAACTGTTGATTTCCAGAGTCTTGTCAAATTCTGCATACAAGATGACGTTCGGTGTGATGGCCAGAGGTACTGAAAACTGAAGTTCAACATGACGTTGGCTCTGTTTTTATAGGGTGGAAATGTCCTTCATCGCTGCCTTGGTCGGAAGTGAAATCAAAGCCCCACAAAACATATCCTCCTGCATAATCGTCGTACGAAATATCATGGCTGATGTTGGTACCTAACAGAAGTGTGGCTTCAAACAGTGTCAAGTAAGATCTCAAGTACTTTTTCTGGGCAAAGTTAGGTTCAAATGGTCTGGTACACAACGTCTGGTCATCTCGAGTGACTTCGATCTTTGACACTTTGAAGTGTTGGAACCCGAAAGAATTTTATTCGATGCCTCATTTGAGGGCCGCGTTGCTTACGACGCCAAATGAGTTAACGTTTGGGTAAAATACGATTTACTGACAGGAAGATAATGAGGACGTACAAATCCAAGTGTTTCCACCTTCCTCGTAAGCAGCTATGGCAGAATCCATTTTCAAAGGCTGTGTTTCCCACCACGTTGTACTCGACCACATCCGAGTACACAAACAGTAAAGTTAGTCTTCGTTCAGTTCTACAGGGTAGCAAAAATACTTGTAGAATTGATCGTTGTTGTAAACGTCTTTCATAGGAGCAAGAGCAATGTATTCACCCAGAATAGAAAACAAACCGGGACAAAAGTAATGGACATTATTCTGCCGTTAGAAAAATGCATTTTAAGACGATGAGCATAAATATGGTACTCAATCAGTACACTTTTGCGAGCTTTCTCCGTGGCTTTCTCAAACTGATTGCAAAAAATAGCTGCAATTGTTTCGACCAGATGTTGAGCATTAAAATAATACCCAACAGGAATTCTCATGGTATAAGTAGTTATTGTATGATCGACTGGTCATGTTTTTTTGGATTCGTAAATAAGAGGATCGTTTTTTGTCCAACTGTTCTTGAACTTGTTTGTTCAGGATATCGACAAATGAAAGTGTTTTGACTTTTGTTAATATTTAGAACTTGCGTAGGATGAATGATTTCTACCAAAGCGACTTCCCATTGAGCTTCGCGATCCAGTTGAATGGCTTGAGGTAATTTGGCTGTGAAACAACATAAGTTATTGTTGGAAAACACATCCATAGAACTGTCACTCGGTAAGGTTATTTAAAAGTGGATATTCATAGTTCGATTGTTATGGTTTCCGAGGAGTCACTCGCGGCACCACTACTTTTCTTTTGGGTCAAAGTAAACCATCGTAATACTTCTTTGAGACTGACTTCTAACGAATGTGCACGGACTTGTGCATTTTTTCGCGACTGATTCCATACAATGCATGAATCAATTTAGCAGGAGGATGAGACTGAAAGGATGTCATGTTGAATACTGTTTGACAAAAAGAAGTGCAGGTGTTTTTATAGTGTTTGTTTTTTTCAAACAGACGCCGAAGGAGACGTGTAAATGACAGGACCTCCTTATTGGCACCAATTGTGAAACAAATTGGCTCGAAATTTCAAATAATCGGGAATGGTTCGTTTTAAATCAATGAGTAAATACGCATGAGGTTTTGGAGTGACATCGTCATAAGCACAATTTAACAAAGGTGTTCCTAGCTGTTTGGCTAATACTTGCACTTAAGATTTATTTATTGCACTCATAAACAATACCACATATTGGGCATTAAGACTGATGGTGCGATGCAATGTAATGCAAGTAATACTGGCATTAATATGATGTCCTTTTCGTGTAAAATAAAGCTTAATTTCTTCCTCTCCTTCTCCTAACATGTCATCGAAGATGACAAGATGTGTGTAACTCAAGTCAGACACGATCCCATCGTCTTTGCGAGGAATGCCTTCTACAAATAAAATGGATTCTCCTTGACTTCCTTGAAGTAATGTGTAAGCCGATATTACCACTCTTTGTAAAAAGTTGTGGTGGACGATCGAACAAATGTGGTTTGTGTTCGATCAAATGTTTGACACATTCTGTTTTGCTTAAACAACCGGGTCCAGCAATCAACATGTTAAAGAGATGGCGAAGATACAAGGCCTCCCAACTTTGACGATCTAACTTTTCGTCAATCACTTTGAGAACAGAGGAGGAAGAGGATGCAACCAAAACCTTGGTGTTGAGAATTCTGAGATTACCATCAACGACACAAGACATTTTATACATGTTTAATGTTTGTTTCAAAAAGTATAACAACAAAAAACATATTTGCATTTCAAGAATTAAAACACGAAAACACATAAGATTAAATGACTCCGTACATCAATAAGACACAAATTAAAATGACCGAAGCTGCATATAAACAAGTAAGTGTACAATATTCCCGATCTATGTGTGTCCCATGAAATCAATGTACACGCTCTGGTGTTCTTCTAGTCTATGTGAAATTCATTGTCTCTAATTTATACAGAAATGGCATTTCTTCCTCAATCTTTTCTATTTTCACAATAGTACTACTACTCTCGTGAACTTGTATTATTTCTTTCTCTATTTCAGGCTCCTCTACCACTATTTCTAAAATTGTCTTTAATTCCATGTTCACTTCTGACTTTTCCTCTTGCACTGGTTCTCAGTCCAATTCTTTTCTTGGATTAGTGGCACACAATGTCTTTCTCATAATGAGCCAACTCGTGTATCCGAGCATCGAAGCCAAGACATTTCCAGTCACTTACATCTTTCCAGTCGTAAATTGTTTGTGTAACCAACTAGCTATATACACTTCTTGGTAAGCATGATGCATGGATAAAGTACGATGAATGTTTTCTTCACAAGGAGGTACACAACTTGTTTTCATCACTATTCTCAACACTTTTAACACAATTTGTCTTTCGTGCACAGATAACTTTTTGGTGGTCATGTCTTTGCTGAATGTACTGTTTATAAATAGTCCAACACAAATTTGCTGGTAAACGAAATCCGAGAAAAGTAGTCCAAAGTTCAATGGAATCGTAGATCGAAATAGTTCTTATAATAGGGTTTGGTAATCCTCTAAGTTCTGAACATTGCCATTGACTTTCTTCCACGGAATTTGTTGCAACACTGAGGACAAAAGTTGTGGTATAGTAAGCTTTCTATCCACGTAGCGTTTTGTGTCTGTGATAGTGAAAATAGCAAAAGGTTAAAAATCTAGAAATGATTTTGATTTTGCGTTTTACTTATATCTTGACAAACTCTATGTGAATGCGTTCTCGCAGCTCCAAAGGCAGATTTTGAATGTATTCTTCTAAACTAGTAATTAACAACAACGTGTTTCCTTTTGATGCAATATTAACACGTTTGCCAATAAAATATGGTGGTAAAGAATATCGAAGACATTCAGTCATTACCTCACCACACATCACACATCGCAAAGGAGTTTCGTCTTGAGGCGATATTTCTAGTAACAGTTTTTTGCATTCCTGAACGTTTTTAACCTTTTCCTGGACTTCGTTCCATGGAATTCTGTGTAGCACTGCTACATTGTAGGTAGAAGTCGCGACGAAATCTTAAAGGAGGCAGGTACTTGTTAATGAATGTCTGACCATTTGAGCGTCTTTACACTAATCAGCTTTTTTATAGTATTCAGATACCAGTGGTTCAAACGTCTATGTCGTAAGGATGTAATTGTTCTTTGCGTTTCACTTGATTCTGTACGAGGTCTTTGTAAATGTGTTCTCGTAGCTCAGGAAGCAATCTACAAATTCTGTCTTCTAAAGTATCCGACATGAGCATCATATTTTTACCACACAACGGAAAGTAGCGACAGCGCGGAGACCATCTGGCATGTTCCAGGAAAGCTGTATCTTTATACTCCCTTTCGTGAAGTGTCGCACCACAGCTAAAACACTGTACTTTATCTCCTTCTCCCAAGTAGACAATTCTGGCTCTGGCAAACGATTTGAGAGTAGCTCCTTCCAGATATTTAGGACATTTCCCTTTGAATGTCTGGAATCGACTTTCTAAGTCAGAATAGCCAGGCAAAGCCACAGGAAACGTGTATCCTTTTATTCTTTGTACATCTCGACGACCTAGTGGTATCCAAAGTGGTTTAGGAGTGCATGGATGCGATCCATAGGCAGGTAAATGCACAGCGTCACTTTTACCACTAAAGCAAAAAGACCATTCTGCATCGCTTTCGCTAGTAGAGCGGTTTAATGCTCACGAATCGCTGATGTCTCTGGGTATTGCATCACTCTGGTCGCAACTCACAGCATCGCACTCGAGTCCATTATTGAACTTAGAGTCTGTAGTGGGTCCCTCACTCGGTTGCGGTGTTGAATTATTCATCATCTTTCTAAGTCGGAGTTTGTATTCTCAATGAAGTGTTAGTCTTGGAACTTTCCCCTTTTTATACTGAAGCTCAGCGTACCCGTACGGTAAAGTGTTGTGGTCTGGAAATCGCACACGTTTCTGGTGCACAAACTGATAAACTTTTTCTAAAGATTGACTGATGATTTGGTAGTTTTGTAAACGCACAATTTTGTTTGGATCCAATGTTTTCACGCGAAAGTCTTGATCTTCCCGGACTGTAAAGCTTCTTTCAACACGTCAAAGTTAACTACTTGACTGGAAAGATAGTTGAGTGTCAGCCCTTTGACTTTGCCCTTGTTATGAATTTGTCTCTGTTGATCTTTTTATTGGTATCTGTAATTATGGGGGCCGCCGCTAGCAAAACTTACAATATTGTCTTTTGTGTGCTCGTCAGTTCATGCGCCTATACACAGCAGGGGTATATGAAAATCTCTTGGCACAGTACATCAGAATGGTGGAAACTTCAGTCTCAGCAGTTTTTCTGCGATTATCAAGAACATGCATCTTGTAGCATGTGTCATTTGTAATCTACTTACAGATAATAATCATTATTGTTAGTAAATTGTGCAAACATAAAAATTGTACTGTGGGGTTTATGAATACAGAGGAACAGAGACACGTATTTAATCACAATGTTAGACAGTCTAATGAGCACTTAGTATTCCAAGTAGACTCGTGACATAAATGTAATATCAAAATTACTTCTTGCTTAATATGTCATAATGTTTGCAGCTTAATTGGTTATGCTTACCAAAATCTTGAGAAGGAGAATCAATGTACGATATATCATTTATACATATTTACTGAATACTAACGTATTAAGAGTTTTAAAAGGTAAAACTATGACAGTAAATTATTGTCAAGTTGAGAAAAAACAAAACCATGTTAAGTATTTTAACCTTTTTCTTTTAAATACCATACAATGTTTTAAATCCTGAAATGGCATACGATATTTTGGAGCCTTTTGTTCAACAGAACCTGTGCCAAAGTTTCAGCACTTTGGCGTCTTTCTTGGGATCAAGCCAGAGCTTTATTTTAATGCCTTGTCCATGTGAGTGGATCCCCTCGTGTGCATTTGTGATGTGGTGTAGGATACTCCTCCAGATACTCTGAATAAATGTGCCACAGTCAGTATATAAAACACTTAAATCTGGTCCATTTGGTCACAGTAACTTTGACGTGACCTTGCGAGAGATTGTAAGACAGCTTGTTTTATATCATCAAGGAAAACCTACGTGTTAAATATGGCTAATGCTTCATGTAGAATTCTAGTTTTGGACAAGATATATTTTCCTTCTATATTTCACATTACTCTGATCGCTGACATTTCAATAAAAAACATTCTCATAGAATACATATCTACAAGAGTGGGTGATATCTGTGACATTTTTTTATTAAGGATCTAGTTGTTAACGTTAAAAACATATACAACTTTACACTGTAAAAAAGTGTACATACAAATAATTCCAGGTATAATAAACACTCATTCAGATAAATGAACACATATGAATATGGATATAACACTCATGACAATGAAACAAAACAATCATAATGATATTCATTTGATCATGTTCATTGCAATAGGTTACTGGATTTTAATAAGCTATTTATATTTGTTTATAGGCTATTACTTGGTGAGTAATTACCCATTGTCATCTAAATTACTTCTATCAGTTTCCGTCATTTCTACACCAGACATATATGGCTCACTGCATACATATAGGAAATTCTCTAGCTATAGATACAATTAATAACAATTAATAACAGTTATAGTAAGAAGGAAACTATTTGTTATATGTTATATCAGTATTTTGTAACATGCATTCATCATGGGCTGGATCGGGTACTGGGGGTAAATGGGATTGCACATGGGTCATAGCTGTAAGTGGGAACTGCGTAGAGCAGGTGTCGGCAACCTATGCCACGCGTACCAACGGTGGCACGCCAGACTCTTTGGAAAGTGCCAAGTCTTTGGAATATGACTTGCCTCATGACACACAACACTCTACACAGCACTATACAGTTGAGCGAACATGGCACAGCAGTTCTAAACGTTTGCCAATGCCTGGCGTCTAGAAAGAATATGGGTTATGCAAAAACAATTTCAAAATATACAGCCTACACTGGTACCCTAAGTAGATATTTACCACTAGTGACACATATGGGGGAAGTAGAGGGTGGGGAAAAACAGAGATATTAAGACTTTGGTTTTAACAAACACAGTATACTGGAACCTATTTGCCTAAACAAAACAATTACAGTAAAATTCTACCTATTTTCCATGCATCAGTTGGCATAGTTGCAAACCCCACCCCACCCCAAAGAAAGGACACTTCATGGTATTTGTTTTGTTCTTCTAAACCAAACTAAAGAAACGTATGTAGTTGGGACTCAACATACTCCTACATTTTGTTATAATTTATCAGCATTGCATTTGTTACATTATTGCTTTCAGTGGAATGATAGTTGTAGCAAAACAAAGAAAAATAATTACAAGAAAATTGTAATTATTACCTTCCTGACTCAATAGCCAACACTTCAGATACTGAAGGTGTCTTCTGTCTCTCTGTATATTGCTGAAGGACTGGTCCATGTGTTGATGTGAAGCATGTAGATATACTGGGAATTGGCTCTGCATGCTTGGGCACATCTTTTGGTACATTCTTTGTAACTTCATAACTGAAAAACATCATAAAGTTTCTTTTGTAGTATAATTTATATTTGAAAACTGTACCTTTGTGCTGTGTAAGGAAATTGAACAACTGGAAATCAAATATTTAATTTTGGCAAGAGTAATATGGTAATAAACCTAAAATGTTTTCATCTATATAAAACTGCCTTTATTGGCGCTCAAAATAATAACTAATAACATTAACATGGCAACCTGCCAGCCTTTATAATATGGTAGCACTACGACATTCTTTCCTATCTTGAAAGTTCCAACAGAAATCATTTTGTAATTGTTGTCATTTCAATGCCTTATAATGCATTGACTAGTAGTTGAAAGAAGTAAAATAAATTGTGGCATCCAACAACCGTAAGCATGAGAGATAAACAATTTACTTGACTTGTTCTACATTCATGTCTAGAAAACCCAATGAACAATTCAACTTATATTTTTTTCAGGTCAAATACAATAAAACCCGTCTTGAAATTTCACATCTTCAAACATGTAATATCTTACATTCAGAGAGGCTCCTTATTTAGACAATAGAGTTGTGTCCATATAGTGATACAAAGTGAATATCATTTAAACAATAAATAAGTTCCAGTATATACTATACATGTGCTAAAATCCAAACATAGAGATAAATTTGACCTAAAAACTATTACATGTATGCAGCTGTCATGTAAAAGTTGTTTATAAAGATATGTGAAATCACAGTTGAAAGTCAAGAGATATATAAAACAGTTTACTTTATCCGTGTAGAAAAAATATAGTCTTTCCAGACAGTTGGTTTTCCAAAAGAATGCTTTTTCAAAACAGTTTTAACTGTAAATATTGTAAGTTTTGTTCAGATTATTGATAGCATCTAATATGCAATATTAATCTCCTACAGACAAATGTATCAAATGCTCTACACATTTAAATTCATAGGTTATTCAGCTTTTGTGCAATTTTGCAAGGAATGTGCTTGTCCCGGAACACCCAGGTAAAAGAGAGAGAAAGAGTTTATCAATATTGAGAACAGCTTTATATTTATCTAATTCCTCTAACATAATTTAAAGAGCCTATCTCATGAAAGTAATTGACATACAAATAACCGTTCTAAGCATGCCATAAATACCCCACCCCTAAAACACAGACAGACATACACACAATGCAATCACGAGTGAAATATCGATCAGCCGATCGTATATAGCTTTGGAATCATTCAAAGCAAATCAAAACAAATCCTTGTCCAATTATAATTTTAAACAATGTAGCTTTCAAACATAGGAATAATACATATGACAAGTGAAGACAACTTTCTATGTAGACAGGTGCCTACCTGTCCAACAACAACGTCGCCTTTTCAATGTCGACTGACAGTTCTAGCTCCTCCATCAATACTATCCAATTAGGACTTTTTGTGTTGCTAGTTTTACGTGGCTTTTGATGCAAGTCATACATGAGACCAGCACCTTACCAGCGCCTTTCTGGACGACCTAGGCTGCTCCATTATTACACATAATGGCTCGTTTGTCCCTTTGTTTATTAATTTACCATTCGCCTTTCTGACTGAATATTTTTTTTCAATAAGCTTACCTGAAAACATATTTTATTGATGTTCTTTTTTATTTTTGATCGGTAGCCAGCTTCAGGAACTAATATGATACTCAATTTAATATGTACAGTTTTTAGACAGAAATAAACCTCTAAAACAAACAACTTTGGCTTTGAACCCCAACGCTGAAACAAAACAAATTGAGCTATTAAAGTCAGTTACAAACAATGTAATTGCAAGTTAATGTGAAGATTGGTTTTCGCTGCCTGCCTGCGTAGTCTGTATAAAATAGAGCTGTATTTAAATTTAGCAGCTGTAAATATATTGTTTACGTCTGTCCGTTTGTGCCCTCCGTATAAAACAGTTATGAATTAACTTCTTCAGCTTTCAAAGCTTCGTGTCTCTCTGCTTGTCTGTGCACTCTTGTAAAACAGTGCTGTATTTTAATTTCACAGCTTTCAAGATATTCTGTATCTGTCTGTGCACTCTGTATAAATGGTGATGAATTAATTTCTTCAGCTATTAATGTAGTGTATCTCTGTCTACCTGACTGTACACTGTATGTCAATGGCCCCTGCTATGTATAAGCCATCCCAAATCGTACTGATCTTTCTGAGAACGTTCTACATAGAGGGGAGAGAGACATGGAGAGAGATTGAAGTACATTGTTGGTAAATGATGGGATATATGATATTTGACCTAATCAGTCAGTCATTAGCTCAGTTCAATTAGATCATAAACTATGACACATTTGCTCTCAGTTCAAATGTCACTCTTCTGTTTTGGCTGGTAGAAAAATCAGTATATAATTGTCAAAGCGTATAACATATGAATGCGGAATCATCAAACTCTTTCGGAACATAAAGACACGCTTTTGTGCTTCCCCCAATCATGCTGCTCTCTAAATGAGCAGTTACGACAACGTTGGCATCGAGTATCTCTCTGTTTTATATCGTCTGGTGATTTTTAGTACCACAATTATAGCATTTTATCAACTTCATTTAATGGAGTAGTAATGTTTGTATATCACGATAGTAAGGGGTGTTACAGGAGGGTTCTGGACACATCTCTGAAAAGTGAGATGTAGTGAGACAGGTAGTCTAGTACGGAAAGTAGTCCAGTAGTAAAGTGCGAGGTCCAGTAGTAAGAAAAGTGGTCCAGTAGTAAGGAAGTAAGTGTTTCAGCTTTCTCATACACCTATACACCTTGGGGGAGGGGGTTACAGAGTAGATAAATAATAAGAGCAGTAGTTTGAATTTAAGAGCGGGTCAGTTTAATTGTATTTGTTTTTCTTGGGTAAAGCTCGTACTATTTTAAGTTTAACTGCACTTTTCTAGCTCTCATTATTTTATATATCAACTTTCATATATTTTCAAATTTGGTTTTATGGAACCAATATTCACATTTTCGTTCGAGGACTGATGATGTGTAATCTTTATGGTAATTAACACTTATCCTTTGAAACAGTAGAACATTTGAACTTACCGTCAATTCCTCACCGTCTTTGTAAAGCAATTACATAGTTGACTATCAGATCAAAATAGTATACGTCTAGTTAATAATGTACATTATTAAAATTTAAACCGGGCAAAGGAACGAAACATATTTCAACACACATTTGAAGAGGAACATATTAAACAAGTTTTTAAAAAAATAAGAAGTAAACTTGTGCGCTAGATACAAATAAGTACTAGTATCTCAGACTAGCATCAAGGTATTTATCTGTTTCATCAGGGCTATTACGCTCAGAAGGATGGTCATGATATAGCGTGTACATTATATTTGAAGCAGAGAAGCTTAACTAACACGGCTCGACATTAAGACTACAGACTTAAGTATGGGTTATGAATTTGCACTGAAAATATCTGTGTGGACTAATGGTTTTGTCAAAGTCCGACTGCCTTGCGATTTTGGCCGCCAATAATATTAGTCCACGCGAATATTTTTTCAGTACAAATACAATAATATTTATTATGTACCTTAAAACAATTAACGGCAGAAAAGGTTTTTTTTAACTGTCCCTGAAATATGAACCGAAAATTTAAAATAAACCTTTCACTTTCATACAATTGAATTTGAAAGATTTCCGCCCATCGTTAAATTCTTAAAGAAAGAATCAACCATATTCATGCCAAAATCTCTATGGCGTCACATATTGGTGGTGACGTAAAAGTAATTGTTACCTCTAGGAACATCCTCGTCTCTTTCCGATGAGAGTCGAACAACTTCTAGCATACGATGGAAATAGCCGAGGACGTTTCGATTGTAACTATTACGTTGCGTTGCCGATAAAGTTTTCACGGCGGCAACAAGACTAGTACTCTTCTCGGCCATTTTGTGGATGAAGCATCTAATTTTCTGCAAGTATTAAAACAAATTATTTTCCTTTCATATGGCGGATCTTTGATTCTTGGTACAAAATCAACTCAGAGTGTACAACAAATGTGTATCTGTTCATTACAGCAACATGTCCACCGATTTTGTCGGTTTCATTTTCTTGTCAACAAAACTGAAACCAAGATGGTGGTTCAGTTACCAACCACAAATCTATTTTTCTTCTATCTCTTTTATTCTCGATGACGGCCACACCGCCAATATCTCCATCGCATTTAAAATTCTTTTGGAATCTCAAATACCGCGATTTGGATTATCCTGTCATCAGCGTCTTTGGACGCCATGTTTTCTGCAAACAAAGGTTGTCCTTCGTCACATGGTTTGTAATGGTAAGTGCAACAATTCGGCTACAATCATTCAGAACATCGTTATCTCTCTCCTATGCGAGTCAAATAACTTCAAATCTCTAACTGAGATTTCCCAGTTTTTACGCTGTATCACCCCATCAAAGTATATCCGAGATGAAATTTATCTGATTGAAAGAGAGAGGTAATCGTAGTGATACTGCCCAAACTGATCAGTTTTGCACGGACAAACATGCGGCTAGATGTGCCAAGAATAGATCTGTATACAATGATAGGTATTGAAAATAACACTCGACGACGTTTGAACCATCAATAAAATACCTGCATTTTTAGTTTATAATTTTATTCCTGCTTTTCTCGCAGAAATAAAAAAATAAGAAATCATTAGGTTCCAATGGCCTCAAAATGTTGTATGCATTCCTATTATTGTTGAAACGTCATAGTCTTTGTGACGTCAATGAAATTATTTCAACGTAATAACAACCAATGGGCTTGAGGGCTGTTCAAAATGGTCACGATTTACATCCGAGGATTTACAACATCCTCGTGCCTTTTTTGTGCAAATTGAATAACTTCGACTCTCGAAAGAGACTCGGAAGTTGTCATAGTGATACTTTCCAAATTGGTAATTATTTGAGTGCCGAGATCTTCATAATGAAAGACAGACCGTGATAATATTTCAAGATTGTTCAACCATTTATGCAATATATGCACTTTTAATTATTAATGTAATTCCTGGAATTTTTGAATTAAAAATAGAAATCATTCAGTTTCCAGAAAAACAGTCTACTGGTTAAGTTCCTATTTGTGATGACACATCATCGAATCATTGTGACGTCAATGAGGTTATTATGAAGTACTAACAACAACGGGCACAAGGGAAGTCAACGATAACCACTATTTAAATCAGAGGGGGGTGGGGGGTAGTGTAAGAAAGCAAAGGCTGAGGACGTTCCGAATGACATCCGATGTCTTTTTCTAGCATGTGACGGAAAAAGCCAAGATGTAAAATTCAAGTCCTTTATATCAATCTAGTTATATTCACAGGATAATATTTATTCGTTTAATATAGTAGTCCTAGTCTATGTACAAACAGTTTAATTAAAATCAGGGGGTGGGGGTTTAAGCAATCTCAGACATCAGTCGTTACATATGATTTCGTGGCAAATATAATTTGGCAATGAGGAGAACAACGAAGATTGTGATGATTATAAAACTACAATGTAGTGGTAAATATAGCATCCATATATTTATTCATAGCTAAACAGGTTTTCTGAGTTAGTCAAACAAAATAAAAATATGTAAGATATTCCTGTTCGGTTCGTGGGAAAATAAAAAAAAAAAAGAAAATGACTAAGATGTACATAAATGTTTTGCAGCATTTACACTTTATTTTAAAATCTCAATTACTAGTTATACCAAGGATAGTCCTTTTCTGACAGGCATCAAGAAAACTCATCGATACTAAAATATACAAAAATAATTATACATACTATTAAATTTTAAAAGAGAATATAGAGGAAAACTTTATTAGACTGACCACTTTGTAATCCGGTCTTTAGACTGGCTACATAGTCATGCCCCAATAAAGATGTTCTATTGACTGGCTATATATTCATGTCCCAATAAGTCAATTCTGTAGACTGGCTGCATAGTCATGCCCCAATAAAGATGTTCTATGGCCTGGCGTCCCAATAAATCCGGTTTGTAGACTGGCTGCATAGTCATGCACCAATAAAGATGTTTTAATGCTAATTATACCTCTGTATATTAACCACCTTCATTAATAGGCGAACATTTTTGGTCCTAACAATGTCCGGTTTAGGGACGTTTCAATGTGTTTTCTTTCAAAAATATACCCAATCAAGGACCAAAGATAAATAGCTACTTTATACTTTGCATATGACCCTTACTGTACGTATCATACATGATTTCAGGCAAATTTATCAATATATCTATAACAAATTTAATAACAAATAATTGGATGTTATTTGTGTTGTTAACTGCAGCTCAAATGTTAATGTACACAACTATATGACCATTTCTCCTCACTAGAAAATTATACTGAAAGTACAAGTTTTCTATCGTAGACATCTTACTAGAAAATGATACTCAAAGTACCATACTATCGTATACAACTTACTAGAAAATAATACTCAAAGAACCAGTCTACTGTTGTATACAACTCACTAGAAAATTATACTGAAAGTACCAATTTACTATCTTATACAAATTATGAATTTAATTTGCACATTTTGATGATTGCGTTGATTTTTCGCCGCGCATGGTGTCAGTCCTTTATTCCAAGTCTGGAATTAGGTCAAAATACTTTGGTCCTCTGCGTGATACGCACGATAAACACTTCTTTGAATTTTTTTGCACAACTTTGTTGGGATCATGGCAGCATAACATAGATATGTACTTTACACGTTTTAGACCGTTTTTAAATCATTTCTTCTTTCTTTCTTTCTATTGTTTATCCTTTGTTTGTTTATCTCCCCGTCATGGAAACATGTACGAGTCTAGAATTCTTCTTGGCTTTTGTGTTTAATGGTTGTTTTGTAGATGTACATTGTTTCTTCCCCCGACGAATAGCTTGTTTAGCTCGAAACGTTGGGAAACTGTTTGGTATTTGCGCCGTTATAAATTTTATAAATGTTTGTGTCATTATATTATTTATTGTGTTCATCTATTTCATTATAATGTTTTCCGTCGAGGACTTTGTCTTTAGATCCCGAACAAAGATACCTGTAAGAAAACGTGTAGTGCATTAAGGACGGAATTAGGCAATGATTTCTCAATGAAAGAACATGCTTTGATGTATCAATAAGCTGAAAATGATTTTCAAATAGTACGAATTGGAATGAAAAAAAGATCTGCTCTAAAATTATGCAGTATGCCAATAAATTGTGAGAAATATTAAACCATTTGGATCTAATGTTTACCAACAACATAGTCACCGAAGCCATAGTCGACGATGTATAATTTGAACCATTTGTCGTACTGGATAATTTCAAGTGTCAACAAGTTCTAGATATAAACAATATGTATTTGCATTAAGCATCGGTAAGCCGAGGCTTCATTTTGTTTTCAGAAAAGCAAATCAAACTACACACAGGCGAATTTGTGAACCAGCAGAAAAGGATTATGGAAATGAAATATTCTGACACGATATATATACTGAACATATCTCGCATTGTTTAGTAAATTTGATGAGTCCTACATAATTGAGATAAAAAAAGAGAGAGATAGAGAGAAAAAGGTGTACATACGCTTGACTCTGAGATACAGTCTTGGACGCTTTATGAAGCCTACTACACAGACAATGCCAGCCCAGGCAATAGCTCCCAGGGAAACACTAGCAATCTCTCCCGGACGTGCTGTGTATCCTGTCCTAAAAGGTGGTGGAAAAAAGATGATAATTTTGGAGAGACAAATAATGCTTTGATTGTATCATTTTGGTTTTTCAGCAGTAAAGAATATAATATTTAATTGGGCATTCACTCATTTCAAATCCCTTTGAAATACTCTTAAAAAACCTATAGAAGGTGGGGAGAGGATAATTTTTATAGGGTTTCTTTCACCGATAAAGGCACTAGCCCGTGTTGCATTAAGATAGCTACACCCACTGACTATATGTATTGAAGTGAACCATATACCATTAAACATTAAGTTAAGATGTCAAAGAGCGCACACATATATTTACTTACTCTAGCAAGTCCCATGAGACTTGAGCAGAGCAAATACAAAATAATAATTAAAACATTTTTACATATTATAAGTAATGGCACAAAGCTTAACATAAAAGCAATAATGTCTGTATCTAAACATAATGCTTATTTGTTTGCAAGTTTGGATGGGATGCAAGTGTGGTCAAAGCTAGCTTAGAATAACATTAAAGAAAATACAAGTTTTAATTAAGAATAGATGCAGATTTACGGGATTCTTTCAAGGATAATAATATTGGAAGTTACATCAGCATTGATAGCAAGATGTTTAAAACAGTGCAGTATGAAGAAGGAATCAATTACGTATTTGATGTGGGTAAATACACATAATTGTATTCGGTATTTGATGTGGGTAAATACACATATTTGTATTCGGTGTTTGATGTGGGTAAATACACATATTTGTATTCGGTATTTGATTTGGGTAAATACACATATTTGTATTCGGTGTTTGATTTGGGTAAATACACTTATTTGTATTCGGTGTTTGATGTGGGTAAATACACATATTTGTATTCGGTATTTGATGTGGGTAAATACACATATTTGTATTCGTTGTTTGATGTGGGTAAGTACACATATTTTTATTCGGTGTTTGATGTGGGTAAATACACATATTTGTATTCGGTATTTGATATTGGTAAATACACATATTTGTATTCGGTGTTTGATGTGGGTAAATACAAATATTTGTATTCGGTGTTTGATGTGGGTAAATACAAATATTTGTATTCGGTATTTGAAGTAAGGAAATACACATATTTGTATTCTGTATTTGATGTGGGTAAATACACATATTTGTATTCGGTATTTGATGTGGGTAAATACACATATTTGTATTGGGTATTTGATGTGGGTAAATACACATATTTGTATTCGGTGTTTGATGTGGGTAAATACACTTTTTTGTATTCGCTTGAATTTACAATAAAACTCTAAGATCTCGTAATTTCACAAGGTCAGTTTATATTGATCGGACGAAAACAGAGATATTATTTTTGGGAGGACACAGTAAGATTTGAACTATCGCACGCTGACTCAGTATATAATGTACCTATAGCATAGTCAACCATAGGAATGGAAATATCTGACATAAACTAAAATCATGCATATATTTGAAGTATTGAAGAAACGTTGCAAATTGCTTAATAATAAATACCTGTTTTAGACGGTCGTCCTGTTGGCTGGTTTATATCACCTAAATACAATTTGTCAAATGTAAAGTAGTGTATGGATGTTGTTATTTCTTTCCAAACGAGCGATACAGGACATTATTTAAGACATCATGACTACGATCCTAAAATTCCAGTTGCTTACAGATATACTAATCAGTTGTATACAGATGAAAAAGTTGTTGGTTGTTATGGGTTTAACGCCATTTTTCAGCACATGATAGGCTATACATGGCGGCCAGTGTATTTTGGTGGAGGAAGAACCCAAGAAAACCCCGGGAAGAACCACCCACGGGAAGCTACTGGCAAGCTTTCTCACATATCGACGTTGGCGAGCCGGAGACTCGAACCCACGCGGACTGACATGAGATGTCAGTGATCTGTAAAGGCGAGCGCCTTAGACCACTCGGCCACCAGGGGCCCCCAAATGAAAAAGAAGACAGAAAGAAAATAATCTTCAGTGAATGGATATCATTGTTTACTAAAGAATCCACTTACACATTACACAAGCAAGCAAGAAAACTACCTCCCTACAAAAGAGTTTATCTTCATCCCGAGGACGACCTGTTGCAGCGAGACAACCCTAACCCTAACCTACATTTGGACAGTGATATTTTCTCAAAATACGCATGGGTTAAAAAGTGAAAAATTGCAGATGACGCACACGATGCTTTTAGAGCGATCTTCAAAGAGCGAAAGCCTTATACGATGACGTAAAAGAGTCTGACATAGGGAAGTTAATAATGATGTAAAAGAGTCTGATATAGGGAGGTTAAGGATTATGTAAAAGAGTCTAACATAGGGAAGTTAAGGATGATGTAAAAGAGTCTGACATAGAGAAGTTAAGGATGATGTAAAAAAGTCTGACATAGGGAAGTTAAATATGATGTAAAAAAGTCTGAAATAAGGAAGTTAAGGATGATGTAAAAGAGTCTGACATAGGGAAGTTAAATATGATGTAAAAAAGTCTGAAATAAGGAAGTTAAGGATGATGTAAAAGAGTCTGACATAAGGAAGTTAAGGATGATGTAAAAGAGTCTGACATAGGGAAGTTAAAGATGATGTAAAAGAGTCTGACATAAGGAAGTTAAAGATGATGTAAAAGAGTCTGACATAGGGAAGTTAAAGATGATGTAAAAGAGTCTGACATAGGGAAGTTAAGGATGATGTCAAAGAGTCTGACATAGGGAAGTTAAGGATGATGTAAAAGAGTCTGACATAGGGAAGTTAAGGATGATGTAAAAGAGTCTGATATAGGGAAGTTAAGGATGATGTAAAAGAGTCTGACATAGGGAAGTTAAGGATGATGTCAAAGAGTCTGACATAGGGAAGTTAAGGATGATGTCAAAGAGTCTGACATAGGGAAGTTAAATATGATGTAAAAAAAAGTCTGAATTAAGGAAGTTAAGGATGATGTAAAAGAGTCTGACATAAGGAAGTTAAGGATGATGTAAAAGAGCCTGACATAGGGAAGTTAAGGATGATGTAAAAGAGTCTGACATAGGGAAGTTAAGGATGATGTAAAAGAGTCTGACATAGGGAAGTTAAGGATGATGTAAAAGAGTCTGACATAAGGAAGTTAAGGATGATGTAAATGAGTCTGACATAGGGAAGTTAAGGATTTGTTGGAAAAGAAAACATTTTAATACTTTTCAACTTACTGAGACAAAATGTCATATGTAGTGAAAAGACACAAAATAAGTCTAAAGACTTGAATGTGGAAGTAGTTAACGTTTTACCAAAGCTAATTGAGAGATACAATAACACTTATCATAGATCAATGGACATGACGCAGTTGAAGCAAGCAACGAAGAAAACAAATCAAAAGATTTCGAACACAACACTAATGCACGGTGCAAAGTATGTTCTTTTTTATCGGAAAGGATATGATGAACCGATTAACAGTTGTGAACCAGCTGAAAACATTATGCTATTCAATAAATTACATCAAAGTCGTGGAGAGCAGCAGGGCTGTAGGAAGCTAAATATAATGCAGTATAAGTTGTTTACTTAGAATTCGAGGTCAGGATTGCTTTTGTTTACAATTCTACTGGTTTTTCTACTAGAATTACTGATATTTCTATAAAATTCTGTCAGGTGACCTGTGTGTATACATAGGAAGTGTGGTAAGCAGTATTTCATTCCTATGGTAACTATCAGTCTTTAAGGAATTTGGTTTAATAATCAAATGTTTATAGTTGTGTTTTGAAAAGCAGAGCAAATTCGGAAAGAGGAATTATGTATTTAAAATATTCATTGGTAATACTAAAGTGCTGATAGACTTTAGGACTTTTTGAAATTAATACATGATTTTAGTATTTTTGAGAAATCATTCGAAGACATTATGGATTACATCATTGTCGTACATCAGGACATTCAAGACTCCTGGTACATCAGGATATACCAGACTACTGGAATTTATTCAGAAAATGCTATATTTTGGACTTGTGATTAGTACACTTAGGATTATTGGATTATTTGGACTTTGATTCACTTTATTGTAAGTGTTTTTAGAATTTTTTCTTTAATTGCCTAGAAATAAATTGTTTGTTTATTTTACTTGATTTTGTTGATTTCACGTTCTTTCTGTTACATATTTTAGGCTACAGAGTTGTAACATGAGAAACACGACTACAATCTGCACAATATTTTAGCAGGTTTAAAATGACATTACCAAAAAAAAATGAAAACAGATAACATAAAAAAATTATAATGTCAAAGACTACAAGCTAGTCCGTGAGATCTTGAATACAATTAGGGGTAGCGAAAATTACACAAATGTTGATATAATAATGGAGATATTTAAGCTTCTCTAAAATTAAATTCAAAGAATGCATTGCAACAGTGCCAACTGCACAACTACAGCATCAATTACGCATTTTTATTGTACAAAGTTTCCACCATGTACAATTTTAACGTAACCATAAAGTCTTCGATCAAAAGGAATTGCCACAAAATTAACCACAATCAGTTGATACGGCAAGAATTTGTACATCATATGAATGAATTGAAACCCAGTGCACCACTCACAGTGTGTAGATATATAGATTCTGAAGATAGATTTTTCGCAGAACTTTCATTTGATAATCGTTTTGAAGGCAGTGTATAGGAGATACAATCAGTTGTAAAACCTGACATTGCCACTGGGAAATGCTGATATAGGAAATGGAAAAACGAAATGGCAAAGCCAGTGCAAAGGATAATACAAATACAAGAGATGTCAGTACTGTGTAAATCAACGAGATTTATGTATATGTATGCATAAGATTTAACGGCACGTCGGCACTATACTGGATGTATGATGCTGACTAGAAAGTAAGTTTTAAGAATGTAAATATAAAGAATTACAACAACAACAATAAAACTCTAGGAAGACAAAACCTGTCAGAAAATGTAAAGATGCTGAACTCTGTAAGAGGTATGTAAAATAAAAGATAAAGGTACAAAATGCACAATCCTTACAATATAGGGTCACAATTTTTTATAGAGACCATATTCTGTCTATATTAAAGATTTTATCGTGGTGTACTTCATCAAAAAGTTACTTAATTGAGTACCCATAACAAACCTCTGTCTCACAGGAAGGAAGCCAGTATACTCGACAAAAATATCTTCCACTGTGAGTGGACGCTGACTTGACATGTATTCTGGTCGAGGTTCACCCGTCAGTAGGTATGCATGAGTCAGGTATGCATGTAAAATACGCGATTGGCACAATACCACCTCATCTCTGAAATTTGTTCTGTATGAAGAATGATATTCTCCAATGAGGGGTTTGATGTTCCGACCTTGTGGAGTTTTCATTCCAAATATTTTGCCAAGTATATCTAACATGCCGATATATATAATATTTGAAGTCACTAAGTGGAATCTTCCATTTATAAACGGGTGACTGCAGAGTAGTTTTGGCTCCTATGTGTGCCCTTTCATTCATCTTAAAACCGGAGTGACTACGCAACCAACAGAATAAAATACCTTTATTTACCGGATTTTGACAGTAAATCTTGTTTGTTTGGTTGGTTGGTTTTTGTTGTTGCTGCTGTTTTCTTTTGTTTTGCTTTGTTTTGCTTGCTTTTATTTTTGTTTGTTTGTTTTGCTTTTTTTTTTTTTTTTTTTTTTGCTTTGCTATATTTTCTTTCTTCTAAGATTTGGATGAAAAATTAATTGGTTGTCAAATCTAAGGTCTTGTGAGGTTTTTAAAGTGTACGGGGAATCAGAAAAGATGGTAACATTTGTTTTCTGAGAGGTACCGTTATAGTTCAAAGATATGAGTATGGCTGTAATTTCTGAGCTAAAAATGAAGGCCTTATTAGGTACCCAGCTCGAGATGGTACCATGGGGTGTTGCAACAGCAACTCCAACCTTGTCTTCGTCTTTCGAACCTTCTGTATTGTTACGGAATCATACCTCTTTTTCCTTTTTATAATGATTTAATTTATTAGTTTATGATCTCTGTTCTTAGTCTCAACTGCAGATACGATATTAGTATACATACGACAACCTTTCGATCGATAAATGGTCACATGACTAATTGCGCGCGAAAAAGATGTCGACCTAGTTCCTGTACCTTTAGAAATTAACATTGCAAGGTCACATTCCCATTCTGAATCAACATGATGTTTACTGGTTAAGAGTTTAAGAACGTGGGAACGTAAACATTATGACGCATAACCTAGTTCCTGATTGGTTCGTAGAGGGTTGCATTATTTTGTAATACCATGTTATTAAAGACGGAGAAAGGGTTTTTCAATTTGATTCTGCGCACTTGTTATGTATATATAGCAAGTAATCCTGCGATAAATTATTCTGTTACAGTTACATAGAGAAGAGAGATCATATTTGAATTTGCATTACAGTGTGGGATATATCTATATTTATTTGGAGATTCATCTATTATCTATACAGTACATTTAGGAATAAGTACTGTCTTCATCTGAAATATTATACAGTTCCGTGGAATTATCGGGAACATTTCTAATACTTGTGAGATTCCAGACTTACAAGGATTATTTTTGGATTTACTCAGAACTTATCAACGTCAGCACATTGCAGACTTTTCATTCGGAATACTACATCCGGATTACTTGGATTAACTTTCGGAAGTGAACTTTAAAACAATTTAGGACTTTTTAGGATATTCTATACTGTAAGTTATTTTTAATTCTTTCACTTTGATTGTTTGTTGAACTATTTTAAAACTTTTCATACTTTAGGAAATTAAAGATTTGCATTTTAATCTTGAAAGCTTGTTTGTGTCTTTTATCTTGTTACATTACCCCTGGAGTCGTAACAATATACAGGAACTTATCACTGATACAGTAGAGTCTTATTTAAAAAGAACATGTACAGCACCTTACGCATGCCCAGCTTCGATATGTGCTGCACGAGTTGACTATGAAATTACTAAAGTGCAATATTAAATATCAAATTCTGTCAAACATCCATCTTGTTCTTTCGTTTATTTTATGTCCAACTTTGGTTTGTAGAATTTGAATAATTGTTCAATGACTTATCCATTTTACCTCAGTTCATAGTGTTATATAGGACTGCATTTGCGATACAAATTTGTATAGAGAACCTGTTCACCTTGTTGAATGGTTCTCTTCATAAGTCTGATATTTCAGTCTTATTGTGCTTTCACAGAACTAAAATTATGAATATTTCTAGCGATGATCTTCATGCAAATTTTAATTGTTGCCACCGTAAAATCTGTACGCGTTTCAAGATCTCGAAATTAATCTCTAAATCTTTTCGTCGTGATTCTATTTAAACTTTATACATTCATACGTCTTAATTCTATTCTGAAAGACGTATTAAAGGGAGGTGTACTTTATATTTTTTTGTTTCTTGTATTGGTATCAGTATCGAAGTCTTCATTTTGATTCATTTGTCTAGAAGTATTGGAAAATATATGTCACAACTTTGTATGTCTATATGTGTGATCTTTAAAAATTAACTTTTGACCTTTGTCATAAATAAATAAAACGCATCTGCTCTCTTTAATATGTCAATCTTTCCGAGTTTTGGGTGCATCGGACCGCCCCCAAAGAAAAAAATCGTTTCTTTGTCTTACTTGGGAAGGTTGCAGTAATTGGTTTCTTGTGTCACATCAGCTACAATGCCGCCAGATCACTTCAGATTACAAAACATAATTAAACCTTCTGCAGAGGTTTAAGGTGCACCGCAGTTTCGTATACCTTGTAAAATGAAGTAATGCAACTCATACAGTGTAACTGATTTGATGTCATACTCCCTTTGACTCAAGCCATTCAGGCCAATTACGCTGTCATACTGGACGAGGAATGGACGAGAGGAAGCAGGTATGCTCAGTTATTAAAGAATCTATTTTCGTTCTATACTGTTCTTGTCACCTTCAATTTTTCAATTGCATCTAGTTCACTTCAATACGTATATCTTGTCAAATATATTTGAAGGAATGCCCTTTTGGAGATTCTTTGGAACGAAGGAAATACAATTAAATACCTTATTTTCTTTTTTTTTCCCCTTACGCTATAAATGTTTCTCATTGGGTTTTTTGGGGGGTTTTTTCTTCTTTTTTTTTTAAATATTGAGTAAAAAAATAGGATCGGTTGCTCTTGTAGAATACTACTTGCTACATATGCACGCAAGGTGCTAATATTGTGCAGGTATTAAAATTGAAATACCTCTATTTGGGAAAAAGTATTTGATTTACATGTAAAATGTATTTGACTCACCTCCTACAGCAGCCAACTCTTCCACTCAGGACATTTACAGATAGCAAAGTAACTCTTGAAGTTTGAAATTAGTTGTCCATTTCTGTGGCACCGCAAGATAGAGCCGAAGTACACCGGTAGTATCCCGCTTAAGTCGAATACACATTTATAGGGAAACTCTGAAAATTGTGACTCTCTGTTATTTGACATAATAATTTCATAAAGTCGCAAAATGTAAATAAAGTTCGGGGGAAAAAAGCATTCTTATGGAAATATTTTATTTTAAGCTTTGGAAAATCTATCTACCGTGTCCGGCACCGTATGAATTATATGAAGGCATCAGTGGATCTCCTGCTTGTTTGTTGCGTCACAAGGTCGGTTTGTGTTCAATGCATTGTTATAAACTTTAAAGGTGAGAATGTAGTTCGAGTGAAATATTTGCATAAAATAAAAAAAATTACCACACTGAACCTCGAGTTATGTTTGCTCTCAATTCGACTGTGTTTTTTCTAAGCCAACGAGAGCTTAAATTTATGACAATTTCTAATCTGAGTGATTGTAAAAGGACGATGCTGTGATCGGTGGAACTTTCTTACGGAAACAGATAGGACTATTACGAAAACATTATTTCTTGCGGAAACAGATGGGAATATTACGAAAACGTTATTTCATACGAAAGCAGATAGGACTATTACGAAAACTATATTTCATATGAAAACAGATGGGACTATTACGAAAACATTATTTCATACGAACACAGATGGATCTATTACGAACACAGACAGGACTATACAAACGCATTATTTCATTCGAAAACAGATAGGACTATTACGAACACATTATTTCATACGAAAACAGATAGGACTATTACGAAAACAATATTTCATACGAAAACAGATGGGACTATTACGAAAACATTATTTCACACGAAAACAGATGGGACTATTACGAACACAGATAAGACTATTACGCACATTATTTCATACGATAACAGATGGGACTATTACGAAAACATTATTTCTTACGGAAACAGATAGGACTATTACCAACACATTATTTCATACGAAAACAGATAGGACTATTACAAAAACATTATTTCATACAAACACAGATGGGACTATTACGAAAACATTATTTCATACGAAAACAGATGGGACTATTACGAAAACATTATTTCATACAAACACAGATAGGACTATTACGAAAACATTAATTCATACGAAAACAAATAGGACTATTACGAAAACATTATTTCATACAAACACAGATAGGACTATTACGAAAACATTAATTCATACGAAAACAAATAGGACTATTACGAAAACATTATTTCTTACGGAAACAGATAGGACTATTACGAAAACATTATTTCATACGAAAACAAACAGGACTATTACGAACACATTATTTCATACGAAAACAGAGAGGACTATTACGAACACATTATTTCATACGAAAACAAATGGGACTATTACGAACACATTATTTCATACTAAAAACAGATAGGACTATTACGAAAACATTTTTTCATACGAAAACAGATGGGACTATTACGAACACATTATTTCATACGAAAACAGATGGGACTATTACGAAAACATTATTTCATACGAAAACAGATAGGACTATAACGAAAACTTTATTTCATACGAAAACAGATAGGACTATTATAAAAACATTATTTTATACGAAAACAGATGGGACTATTACGAAAACATTATTTCTTACGGAAACAGATAGGACTATTACGAACACATTATTTTATACGAAAACAGATGGGACTATTACGAAAACATTATTTCATACGATAACAGATGGGACTATTACGAAAACATTATTTCATACAAACACAGATGGGACTATTACGAAAACTTTATTTCATATTAAAACAGATGGGACTATTACGAAAACGTTATTTCATACGAAAACAGATGGGACTATTACGAAAACAGTATTTCATTCGAAAACAGATGGGACTATTACGAAAACATTAATTCATACGAAAACAAATAGGACTATTACGAAAACATTAGTTCTTACGGAAACAGATAGGACTATTACGAAAACATTATTTCTTACGAAAACAGATAGGACTGTTAAGAAAACATTATTTCTTACGAAAACAGATAGGACATGCATTATCTGGGCAGAAAAATAAAAACATCGGTTGCTACTTCAGCTTCAGCATCAGTAATGTCGATCTAGCTAGTAAATTATTTTGCTATGCTACGCATGGAAGTAATGTAATAACGAGTTTCAACAGCGTGTTACGTCATGCTTCAAACTGACTTTATGACGTCACGGGCAGTTTCTACTCGTTTCTACTAGCGACAGATGATAGTAATAATATAGCATATTTAAGCAATTTATTTGGTAGAAATGCCAAATATGTTCCGTTCTGATGTGAAGACTATATAGCAGATGTCTCCTATACTATATGTAATAAAATTAATTCAGTATTTACTTTCCCTGTAACATTCTACTATAATGAGTAGGAGTAATCTAAAATATAGACCCGTTATTTTAAATAGTCATTTCATTAAACACAAGAACATACGAACAAATATTGAACTGAACTCTAAATAAACCTACATGAAAATATTTTTTTAAAAATCGGTCAGTCAGTAAATTACAATAGTAAGGAAATTGAGGGAGCTGGACCACTCAACCAGATTAAACCGGGCTAGACCCGATTAATCCAGACATTTCGTGCAATTTAAATCTCGTATCCCTACACTAGAACAGTTTTGGACCAAGCATTCAGTTCAATTCAATTAGTTAATTGTTATTCAAATCAGCAAAGACATACGACAAAGAACAGAGAGAGAGAGAGAGAGAGTAGCATACAATATCTGTCCTGTCCAAAATGAAACGTCAAATGATAGCACATACATAAAATTAAAAATATCTTCCATTAAAATATTGTTAATATCAAAAGGAAACTTTTACTAGTGTACACACATACAAAAATACGATTCATGTGGGAAATTATTTGTAAATAAGTTGATACTTGAAACCTACTTATTTGGAGTTCGTTTATAGGAATTTGGGGATGGCACCTCCTCCTTGCTTACATAAGTCTATATTCTTGACATATTTTATTATATTTTCATCCTGATGGAGAGCGAGAGGAATGGAGTGAGGGAGAGAGGGAAGGAGAAGAAGGCGAAAAATGAATAGGCCTACATATGGAAATATTAGGTTGAATAACATAAGGCCAGATATTTATCCTAATACTATATTTGGATTGTAATATTTTCTCCATGATTTTAAATTTACTCTTTATGTAATCATTTTGTTTCAATTAAATGTTACAAGCAGGACTCCGATTTTGTTTCTTTCTTTTCAGATGAAAGTAACTTGTTCAGAAAAAGGAAGGAATTAGAGAAGATTTAAAGTGTCTGTAGTGTTTTTATTTTATTTTTCGTGAAAAAAGATTGTGCATACATTAACTGTAGTCTTCATCCGTGAGGTATTCAAAGTTGTGCATCCTTTTATGCTTCATTCAGTTTGTATCAATATCGTTTATTCTCTCAGTAATATATATGTGTGTGTGTGTGTGTGTGTGTGTGTTAATATTTAATATCATCATTATTTATCAGCACTTGCGTTCATTATTTTGTTTACCCGAGGCCCTTATTGCGTTTTTAATTACTGATATTATTTCTCTTTCTTTCATTTTGTATTTCTTTCTTTATGACTTCTTTAATCAATAATAATAAATCTGCACGGATACATTCTTTTGATATGATTAGCTATTTATTTGTGGAGTAAAGATGAGAAGTTTTGTTTACTTTTTAAGGTTTTGTTGGTTTGTCGTTGATTCTTTGTTTCTGTATGACGCAAAGACATTCCTTCATTCACTAAGTTCGGACTGTTTTAAACGGCATGAATATAGAAGAATGGTATAAGATGCATTAAAATTGCGAACAATATGGCATGGAAATTTGACCCATTCGTCGACGTAATATCATACCCTATTGAGACGAACAATTGCACCTAACCTTGACTTTTGAAACAAGTATCATAGATTTCTAGAGTGAGCAAGACCTTGTACCTTACAACTAAAATACACCGCCTTTCTTTCCTATAGTTAGAAATAGCTATGCCAGAAAATTGTCACCTGATACACCAAGACAATAAAAGGTGTTAGCTAAAAGGAACGTAATACTAGTGTGAAGCGGAATAAAGTAATGAACCAGAAGTAACCGAGGCTCGTGCAAGGTCCTGGAGACAGTTCTCCCACTTGGATTGAAGGTGTAGGCAATTTGCAATTATTGTTCTCTGTGTGTGTGTGTGTGTGTGTGTGTGTGTGTGTGTGTGTGTGTGTGTGTGTGTGTGTGTGTGTGTGTGTGTGTGTGTAAAACGGGGACATGGGTCAGAATAAACACCAACATAGGGGGGATACACCTCGAAACGGGGACGTCCTCGTTTTGTAATAGCGGCAAAAATGGATTGTCACAACCTTACTTAATTATAAAAAAAAACCTTGAACAAATCGTAGCTGAGCATGTCCCCGTTTGGTCGGTATTTTTTCACATCATACCATACACAAAAATACACACGTTCCACTAAACTTAAAATTTCGTGTGTATCAGTCAGAAAACTGAGTCCCCGTTTAGGCGGTAAAATTCTCATTGTCAGCCCCGCTGCTTTCTCGCGCACTTTGGTACCGAACTATTTACTGAAGCTGACATAAAGATCTTACAGGATTCAGATCAGGTATGTTAGCATAGACAAATATGTATTACATATTTTCATTTTAACACAGAGAGGAAGATCGATTATATGTTTATTAATGAATAGCCCACCGTTTATAACACATTTTCGCCAAATTAGAAAGATTGGGAACAAATGAAAATTGAATACACGGTTTCGCAAATGTATTACACACCACTTTTTCAGATAAATTGATAAGACTTGTGCAGGAATTGTTCTGATAAATTGATAATACTTGTGCAGGTATTGTTCAGATAAATTGATATGACTTGTGCAGGTATTGTTCTGATAAATTGATAAGACTTGTGCAGGTATTGTTCAGATAAATTGATAATACTTGTGCAGGTATTGTTCAGAAAAATTACAATAGGCAAGAGATTCTAGCCACTCAGCTCTGCTTGTACAATTTATCTTTTATTTAGATACCAGCCATTTGCGTTTCGAAAAGAAATACATCGTAAAATATGAACGTTTGAAATTTAGTTTGTTATATCAAAGATGGTTGTTATCTATTTGAAAGTATATGTGCTATTAATTGAGTTTTCATTAAGATATTGTAACAACAGTAACTTGGTATTTGCATCCATTAAGTTTACTACTACTACTACTACTACTACTACTACTACTACTACTACTACTACTACTACTACTACTACTACTACTACTACTACTACTACTACTACTACTGCTGCTACTATAAAAATATCATCGTCATCATCACAACCACCACCACCACCACCATCATCATCATTGTTGTAAAGGAGAATAAAAATGAATTGTCTACATAGTAATCAAGTAAATAATGTATCTTATCTTCCATGATAACAGGAAATGTTTTGTTTATAGCTTAATCGAAATGTCCTTTTTTTCTTATCACAAATGCTAAATCTGGTTAACGTATATAAGACGAATCGCCTTGATCTATTATACCGTTATATTGAGGTACGATTGCAAAACTTATATGGTAATGTACATGAGATAACAAAATACGTATGTGAACAGCAGTCTAGTCGCAGAAAATTCTCAGTTCAGTAATTTGTTTATATAACGGTGTGGCATAAACGACTTCGCAAACTCTGAGAACAGATGCATACACCTTTGAAGGGCTAAGTAACAAATTAATAAAAAAAAGTTTCACCCTTCAATGTGTCGATATAGATTGTAAGTTTGCTTGAATGTAGACGATGACACCATCTATGATATTTCACTTACAAAATGTTCACAAGTGGTATGATTTCAATTAGCACATTTTCCTCCGTGGATAATAATTAATCCTTTGTTCCGATCTCCAAGGAGGCCTGGGTTTATTCAAAAATGTATTTGCATTTAGGTGTGAAAGCAGTTCGAGCTGACGGCACAGGTCATCAAATGGGATCAATTGCCATATCTGTGCAAATATCCTTACAAAAAGCATTGAATTTACCTTCAACTTATTTTAACAAGGGAAAAGTTAAAGTTGCATTGATAATTTGAACACGTGCTATGGACTGAAATACTAACAAGAAATAGTTTGCTGAATAAATAGAGACTGGCAAAAGCACTTTATCGATTTAGAATCTCGTCTTTACAATATTTGATTAAAGAAAGCTACGTTGGTCTCTAGGATTCCTTTCATATACTTAATTGACAAATTATGCAGGTTTACGGCCTGGATACAAGTGAATTCAATCGTCATTGCACGAATATTAAAACGTCTCAGCTCAGCTGGTAAAGCGTCGGATTCGTATATTATAAAATCGCAGGTTTGATACCTACCCAGGCCAGCCCAGGTTGTCTGGCTCCGTGTGTCATTGCAAAATGCACTTAACTCCCATTTCTGCTGCATGATATAGCCAATAAGGTGTTGAAAGTACTGTTAAAGCCATCAAAAACAAAACAAAACAAAATATATTTTGAAATATTATGACATGATTCAGTTTGTAAGAAAGTTCGTTGTTGAATGTATCTGAAAATTTAGGTAAAACAACTTTAGGATCGTTGTGACATCGTGCATACTGCTACATACTGGTGCATAAAGAATATATTGATAATGCAACCGGAAAAACTACCTGGACATACGCATCGGCTAACACTCCATGTACCACATGCATGATCATGTACACGGTTACTGATTTTGTGAACATTTAGAGGCAGTAAAACTAAACAGAGCCTTTTACACATGTAAACGTTTTGGCCTTAGAAAATACAGATGTTTAATATGCAACCATCACCGATCATTTCTTATAGTTTTTATGCATATAAAGTTGTGAAATGTCAGAGACAAAAACCATTTTGAAAATTCAAAAATTCGTGTTATGGAGAAGGGATATATATTGAGAAAATAAAACAAGCACATTTACTACTCAGTCCACTTAATCATAATATCAAAATATCAAAAATATATTTGGTGAAAATACACACAGAAGAATGAGCATACAAGTAGCGTTCATGGACTCTGGATGAGGGTTTTTATCTTTTTGCCCCCTGCCCCTTTCCCTTCTCTCTCTCTCATATATTAAAAAATGAATTCTTACTAATATAGTATCCTTTACAAACCCTCAAATCAGTTACATAGTTAAAATACAGAACCAATAGAACACTTATGACAGAACAAAATAGAACAGAACTAAACATTATTGCTAGGTTATGTCTAACAATAGGCATATGATATTAAGTACGAATACAAATCATTAATGGTAGCGGTATGGTGGTTGGAGAAGCAAAGTGTAGAAGGGGATATTTTCATCAATATTTTGGACATACATGACAAAATGCGATGAGACGGTGATAGACATAACTATTATGAGTTTATATGGGTACAAAATGATTTAAATATCAGTTCCATAAATTTACTTCTTCTTATCTGTATGTTAAGATTTTTATTATTTTGCAAATCACTAAATTTGTATGTACTAATAATTTTGAGATACGTCTTACTTATATATTATTTTTTTATTTCATCAAAATATTGACATTGAAAAAGATAGTTAAATTCATCACTTATATCTTGTGAGGCACATAATTCACGTTTTCTTTCAGATATATCCCAATTTTTCCACCTTCCAGTTTCATTTGGAAACTTCGGATACGTTGTACGGAACTTTGTTAACATTATTATCTAATACGTGCATACATGTTAAAAATGGTTCAAACTTAAAAGATGTTTCAAATATCCGATAAGCTCAACTTTTAGAGGAATCAAAAACACTAAAATGCCAAGTTTGTGTATATTTCTCTCTCAGCCTACCAATAGGTGGGAATTGCTAAGATAACCATCAAATATTCAGTCCTAATTCACGTAAAATTTGTTTGATAAAGGAAAGCCATTCAAAACTGCATAATCCACAGCAACAGAGTGTAACATATCACCATATAATATTTTTAACTGTTACTCCTTTTTCCATTAACATATTGAGCCCAAAATATATCAGCACTAATTTTGATAAAAATGCTCGTAGTAAAACCTACTGGTCTCTCCACACAACATACATAGCTGGATTTGTTTTCTCAAAAATACAACGTTTCGTAAGAATTCTGTGTGTACATATTCGATAACATAATTATCACTAAAACTCCAGATCTTACATCAATGTAACAATAACGGCAAAGCAATATTTTCAAAAAGTTTGAATTGTTAATCCAATGATAAAAGCAAATGTATTGTTTATTATCATCTACTGTGATTCTCTTTTTTAGCGAATGAAATCAACTATTGTGCTTAAAATGTAGCCCTAAATATTAAATCTAATCAACTATTTCCCAGTGATGTGTTTCAAAATAAAAAAAGAAATGCTTAAATTGCCTTGATACCAAATATTTTTTTTCAAACATTGACTTTTAATTTCCATTCTCTGCAGTATATATATAATTCATTCAAAATCCCAGGAAGATCTTTTTCGTTATCTGCAACAATAACAGTATCGTCAGCATAAGGGATAATAAATACCTTAAAATTTAAGCGGCTCGTTAGTAATAGCAATTCGGGACTTTTCATACACAACATTTAAAGTTCCTCATACCAAACGGGATCTTTTTCATGAGCACAGTCTTGACGTGATAAATATAATACGTGGACATTTTCATACCATCAGCGTATTGTATACTAAATGATAATATTTTTGTACACACACCCTTAAGGCGCTACATACGAAAACGGGAGCATTTTCATAAACCCAACCTTGCCGTGGAACATACAAATCTTGGACATTTTCATACATACAACTATGACATGATACTTACAAGCCTGGACATTTTCATACACACAACCATGACTTAGTACATACAAAACAAAGACATTTTCATGTATACAATCTTGGCAAAGTAAATACGAAACGGGGACATTTTCATACAAACAACAGTGACCAAATTCATACACAACCATGACATAGTGCATACAAAACAAGGACATTTTCATACATACTGTAATACAGATAGGGTATGTGTTATTTGTATTTACATGTATGTGTTATTTGTATTTACATCTCCGTTTATAGCTTTGTTAGATTTTAGCGATTATTTGTTGATTATGAGAGTCGGTTTTAAGAAGATATTTCTCAAACCGAGTAAATAGCCAATTTCTAGATGCAGACGTCATAATGCACAGTATTAACGACACTTTATGGTAACATAGATTAGTTTCGTAAATTGGACCCTCCCTATGAAATTGTCAGGGATATTCTAATGTATATGTGTTTAGCAATTTGGGATAGGAATAATTCTATGTATTAGGTGTTTGGGTCGTGTTTTTTGGTGCATGTCGTAACGTACCAATATTAGGCTTGGAAAGGCTTACTGACGGGTCATACAAATGTAAAGCAAGAAAACTCGTGCAAGTGTGAAATTAGGGTTTCGTGATGTGTGGTCATTAGGTTATTAGAAGAAATATTTTTGGAAATTACGCGTTTAAGAACCCTTCAGTTGACAACGACCGTTGTCTTGAGGTCCTTGGAAATAGGAGAAACATGGACCTCAAGCTAGGTTCACGCAGAGGTTGTTTGATTCGCTCGGTACTGAGCACCCTCGCGTGTTACAATACAATCGTGGCAACGCACATATGAAACGGGGACATTTTCATATGTACAAACATTACAACATGTTACGACTCTATGGTCTAAGAAAAATGTAACAGAAAGAAAGTGAAACCAACAAATCAAGTAAAAATCAACAAGCAATTTATTACTAGATAATTAAAATGAAAAATCAAAAAGTCACTTACAGTAATGTGTTTTGAAATCCTAATAATCCAATAAGAATGATTGTTCTAATCACAAGTCCTAAATATAGAATGTTTAGAATTCACGGCTGTGTCCTTGAATGTTATGATGTGCTAATGGTCTCCAAGGTCCTGATGTACTAGAAATCTTGATGTGCTGATGTCAAAATGAAGTATTCCAAAATATCTGAATAAGTTCACTTAAATTCCAAAATCATCAATTAAAAATCCAAAATCCAAAAGTTTATGAGCACTGTTATAATCCAATGAATATTTAAAATAATTCCTCTCTTAGAATTTGGAATGAATTTTCACAACTGTAATAGCTCTTTACAAGACTGATGGTAATGTCAAAACTGAATAAATGTCCACCAGACATGGCATATATAAAGATTGGTCACATGACAGAATGTTCTAGAACATGTGTCATCTTAACGGAATTTTACTTGTAAACAAAATTCAACCTTGACCTTCAAATTGAGAAAACATTATATTGATCAAAACAACCTAATTCAAGGACACTAGTTAAACATGTTTTTCCTGATAACATTAAGATTTAAGCAAATATTAAAGTGAAGAAACATTTATTATTTCCTAAAATATTTATAATATTATATAAACATCATACATAACACCTCCCCTCATAAAGAAAAAGAAAGATTTATATAATAAAGCTTTCTTTTGAATATACATCTAATACTACAATAACCAAAATTACATAAGAACATGTTTTATGATACTGGACTTAATTACATCAAGCAATATTACATTTCTAGGCACGTGAGAGTGCATCTGCAATCACATTGTCTTTTCCCCTGATGTGTCTAATGTCAATGTTATATTCCTGCAATATCAAACTCCATCTCAACAATCTCCGATATTTATCTTTTATTTTGTTGATGAAAGTAAGGCGATTGTGATCACTCTACACAATAACTGGAGAAAGAGCTGAGGTAACATACACTTCAAAATGCTGTAAAGCCAATATCAAAGCCAAACATTCCTTCTCAATTGTGGAATAATTTTTCTGGTGCTTGTTTAGTTTTTTAGAAAAATAACACACAGGGTGATCCACACCACTTTTGTCTTCCTGAATCAATACTCCACCAACCCCCACATCACTTGCATCAACAGATAATTTAAATGATTGGCTGAAATTTGGTGCAGAAAGAACTGGTGCATTCTTAAGCATGGCCTTTAACTTGTCAAAAGATTCCTGACACTTGTCAGGCCAAGAAAATTTGGCTTTCTTACTCAATAAACTTGTCAAAGGTTCAGCAATTTTGGAAAAATTGGAACAAAATTTCCGATAATATCCAGCCATACCTAGAAATCGCATCAGTTGCTTTTTACAAATTGGAACTTGAAATTCAGAGATAGCTTTGACCTTAGCTTCTATAGGTTTAACTTGACCTTGTCCCACAATATGTCCTAAAAATGTGACACAAGCATGGCAAAACTCACTTTTGCTCAAATTAATTGTCAGATTCACATCGCTGAGTCGATCAAAGAATTTTCGAATGGTTTCCAAATGATCTTCCCAGGTGTTGTTGTAGATAATGACGTCATCGATATAAGCGTCACAATTATCAAGACCAAATGTTATCATGTTCATCAGACGTTGAAACGTTGCAGGTGAATTTTTCATTCCAAACGGCATGACTTTATATTGATAAAGTCCATCTGGAGTTACAAATGTTGAAATTTCTTTTGCCCTTTCCGTCAATGGAATTTGCCAGAATTCTTTTAAAAGGTCAAACTTGGTGACATATTCCGCATTTCCAATTTTATCAATGCAATCGTCCATTCTTGGGATTGGAAATGAATCAGTTTTGGTGACACTGTTGACTTTTCTATAGTCAGTACACATACGGAATGTATTATCTGGCTTGGGAACAAGAATACATGGTGAACTCCAGTTACTTTTACTTGGTTCTATGAAATCATTCTCCAGTAAATACTGAATTTCTTTCTTCAGATAGTTCTGTTTGAGAGGATTCATCCTATAAGGATGCTGTTTCACAGGCGCAGAATCTACAATGTCAACGTCATGATAAATTTTACTTGTTCGTGTTGGAACATCAGGAAACAAGTGCTCATAGTCATGTAATAGCTGTTTTAGTTCATTTCTTTCCTGTTGTTGTAGATGTGAAAGTTTCTGGTCTAGGTTGTTCAATATTTCTGAATTCCGAAGATTGGTTATACCAGAGTCACTATAGTCTGATCGTACTCCATCGTTGATATCTTCACTGTGTGGGACAGGTACAACTAAATTAACTGAATAATTAGCTGAGCTATCTCTGTCAAAATATTCCTTTAACATATTTATATGACAAAGTTGTTTTTGTTTCCGTCTCCCAGGAGTGTTAATGATATAATTTAAGTCATTTACTTTCTTTTCAACGGTATAAGGACCATAAAATTTAGCCTGAAGAGGATTCTGAGGTATGGGAAAGAGAGCCAGAACTTTGTCACCAAGTTTAAAACTCCTTTCCTGTGAATTTCTGTCATACCTTAATTTCATTTTTGACTGGGTATTGTGAAGATTAGTTCTTGCTACTTCACAGGCCTTTGACAACTTGTATTTGAAATCAGAAACATAATCAAGAAGATTAATCTTTGAATCTGCATTTGAAAGAAGTTTCTCTTTCAATAATTTCAATGGTCCACGGACAGTATGACCAAAAACTAGTTCAAAGGGACTAAAACCCAACGACTCTTGAACTGATTCCCTAACAGCAAACAACAACAAATGAACACCCTCATCCCAATCCTTTTCTGTATCAAAGCAATATGATCGAATCATATTCTTCAAAGTTTGATGAAATCTTTCCAAAGCACCTTGACCATCAGGGTGATAGGCAGAAGATTTAAACTGTTGGATGCCTAATTCATGCATAACTTGTTGGAAAATTCCAGACATAAAATTTGACCCTTGATCCGACTGGACAGATTTGGGAAGGTCAACAAGTGTAAAAAACTTCACCAAAGCTTTCACAATAGTTTTAGTTTTTATATTTCTCAGAGGAATTGCTTCTGGAAATCTTGTAGATGTACACATGATGGTCAACAAGTATTGGTTGCCTGACTTGGTTTTAGGTAAAGGACCAACACAGTCTACCATTATTCTACTAAATGGTTCATCAAATGCAGGAATAGGTTGCAGATGAGCCTTAGGTATCTGTCTGATTGGGTTTTCCTACCATTTGACAAGTGTGACAAGATCTGCAGTATTTAGAAACATCACTTTTGAGTTTCGGCCAATAAAAATGATTCAAGATCTTGTGATAAGTCTTACGGACTCCTAAATGACCAGCCAAAGGAGTTTCATTGGCTAAATTAAGAATTTCCTGTCGATATGACTTAGGAACAACAATTTGATAGCTCACTGACCACTCGTCACCAGCGGGTACATCAGGTGGTCTCCATTTCCTCATAAGGACCCCATTTTTCACAAAGTAACACACTGGAACTTGTGTGGCTTCAGTTTCTCTAATAGCCCTCTGAAACAAACAAGATATCTCGGGATTTTGCTCCTGTTCAACGACAAGGGATTGTCGTTTGTCATCCTGAGTAGGACAAAGAGAATGAGTTGCCAAAAGAGGATCACTGTGATCAATACCATTTGATTGATCAATACCTGAGGAAAAAGTGACCTCATCAAAAGACTGGCCAATACATGTGTCAGCTAAAGGAATAATATCCTGATCAACATCACTCTCAAGAGCTCTTTTTGCCATAGCTCTAGTAACTGCACAAGCAGGGTACAAATCAGGGATTTCAGTTTCGACAGGATCAACTTTCTGATCCAAACAAGGCTTGTCAGTTACAAGTGGATTAACCACAACCTTATCTCCAGCTAGGTCATTGCCTAGTAATAAATGAACACCCTCTATGGGTAAAGAAGTCACTGCCCCAACAGTCACAGGTCCAGAAACTAAGTCTGATGCCAAATTTACACAATGAAGAGGAACATTTACAAAGCAGCACTCTACTCCCTGAACAAGAACACTTTCACTTGAAGAAGACTCCTCAGACAAAGGCAAAGTACCTGATAATAAAAGACTCTGAGAAGCTCCAGTGTCCCTTAATATTTTAATTGGGATAGGTTTGGAAGAATCACCAATAAGTGATATAGAACCTTCTGACATGAATGGTTCATAAGCCTCCAAAATAGAATCAGACTGGGGTTTGTTTGACCCAACAAATGTATTGCTTTCAATACAAGACCGTGACCTTGACCTCGTAGAAATAAGAGCATTTGGAAAAGCTCTGTCTTTTCTCTGTTGCTTATTTTTCAACTTGAAGCAATCAGAAATAACGTGCCCTTTCATTTTACAATAAGTGCACGTAGGAAGAGATAAGGATTTCTGATCAGTCTTATCAGATGTTTGATTCCTAACAGTTGTGCTGTTGTGAAATTTGGAAGTACTCGAATGAGATTGAAATGGTTTTTTACCAGAAAACTGCTGAGAGGACGATTTATTACCAAATGAAATTTTGTGAGTCAAGGAATAATCATCAGCCATACGAGCAGCATTTTCCAAAGTTTCCACATTCTGCTCGTCAAGATAGGTTTTAACATCACTATGGATGCACCTCTTGAACTCTTCAATTAATACGAGCTGTCTGAGGTTATCATAAGCTTGATCAACTTTCTTGGCTGAGCACCACCTATCAAATAGTTGTTCTTTATCCCTTGCAAATTCGACATGAGTTTGTCCAGTTTCTTTTCTACAATTCCTAAACCTTTGTCGATATGCCTCTGGTACCAACTCATAAGCTTTCAAGATGTACTCCTTAACCACATCATAATCAGTGCTTTGTTGTACTGACAGTGAAGTGTAGACTTCACGAGCTTTGCCAATAAGTACACTTTGTAATAACAAAGTCCAATGCTCTCTGGGCCATTTCAAGTTTTCAGCTATTTTCTCGAAATGAAGAAAGTATTTATCTACTTCTTTTTCCTGAAAAGGGGGTACTAACCTAATATATCTAGTAACATCAAAACCTGGACTTGTGTTTAAAGGAGTGGAGTGTGCTCTGTTTGCCAGTTCTAATTCTCTTAACTTAAATTGCATTTCCCTTTCTTCTCTTTGCATCTGCATCTGCATTTGTATTTGTCTATCTTCTTTCTCTCTCTCCGTCTGCATTTGCCTCTCTTCTTTCTCTCTCTCCATCTGCCTCTCTTCTTTTTCTCTCTCCATCTGCCTCTCTTCTTTTTATCTCTCTCTGAATCTGAAGCTTTGCCAATTCTAAATCCATCTGGTTCTTTAACTCTAATTCCCTTAATTTCCTGTCAGAACCAGATACAGGCTTTCTCTTCAAACTTAAAGCACTATTTTCAAAAATTCCCTTTCCTACTAAATACTGAATCAAAATAATCTTTATCTCCTGTTTTGTCAATGATACTTTTGCCTCAGATAGACTGTATTTTCTGGCAAGCTCGAGCAACTCATCCTTTCTCATGCACTCTAACCCCTCCTGGGTAGGTTTTGAAATTAAATTCTGAACATTAGATGCCATTGTAAATGCTTGTTGGTTTCACACAAAAAAATTTCTCTATTTAAAAATCTTTGCCAAAGACAAAAAAAATTCAGAGACAAAATCAATATGAATTTCAAAGATAAATTTAATATCTCTTATATGCTTTAAAGAAATTCAATCCCGGAACGACGAGCCCCCAATTTCTTTTACGACTCTATGGTCTAAGAAAAATGTAACAGAAAGAAAGTGAAACCAACAAATCAAGTAAAAATCAACAAGCAATTTATTACTAGATAATTAAAATGAAAAATCAAAAAGTCACTTACAGTAATGTGTTTTGAAATCCTAATAATCCAGTAAGAATGATTGTTCTAATCACAAGTCCTAAATATAGAATGTTCCGAATTCACGGCTGTGTCCTTGAATGTTATGATGTGCTAATGGTCTCCAAAGTCCTGATGTACTAGAAATCTTGATGTGCTGATGTCAAAATGAAGTATTCCAAAATATCTGAATAAGTTCACTTAAATTCCAAAATCATCAATTAAAAATCCAAAATCCAAAAGTTTATGAGCACTGTTATAATCTAATGAATATTTAAAATAATTCCTCTCTTAGAATTTGGAATGAATTTTCACAACTGTAATAGCTCTTTACAAGACTGATGGTAATGTCAAAACTGAATAAATGTCCACCAGACATGGCATATATAAAGATTGGTCACATGACAGAATGTTCTAGAACATGTGTCATCTTAATGGAATTTTACTTGTAAACAAAATTCAACCTTGACCTTCAAATTGAGAAAACATTATATTGATCAAAACAACCTAATTCAAGGACACTAGTTAAACATGTTTTTCCTGATAACATTAAGATTTAAGCAAATATTAAAGTGAAGAAACATTTATTATTTCCTAAAATATTTATAATATTATATAAACATCATACATAACAAACATTACACGGTACTTTCAAAACATGGACATTTTCATACACACAACTATGATATAGTACTTAGAAAATGGAGATATTTTCATACACACAACCATGATATCGTACTTACAAAACGGGGACATTTTTATACGAATATACAACAACAAAAAACTAAGAAAAACGGTTTCCTGCTGAAATGATTCATTGTATCAACATATTCTTAGCGCGTTTCATATTGAAGAGACATTACAATGCTATTAATTAAGTGGTTTCCATTTTAAAGCCAAATTTGAACACACAAAGCTTCAAATTGTTTTTTATTTTCTTCACATTTTAACTTCAACAACGAATACGTGTCAGTAAAATTATTTTAACTGAACATTTGGCATGCAGATATTTGATTATTTTCTTTTAACAGAAATGTTTTCTGCATTTTCGCACGCTTCTGACGAATAAGTTTCTTCAAAATCGGGTACATACAATTTACATGTTTAAAACTTAAACGTAATACAAAAATTCAACATAAGTTTCAATTTAGTTTGTTGATATGGAAGGCAACTATTGACATGAGTTGAGATTACTGCAATATTTGGATCAATCTGCTAGTTATTTAGAATGATAATACATAATTATGGAATGTCCTCAATTTGATTGTATAATTCCCGGCACTGTGTATATTTGTGTGTCCACATTCTGATGGTAAAAATTCAACACATTTATTTTTGAAAATCAACTACAAATCGATTGCAAAAGACATGCATATATCCAAAGCATAGTAAAACCAATCTTCCTGCCTATACATTTGTTGAGATATGGATGTCCCCATTTTGATGGTAAAAATCTTAGGTTCCCGTTTCGTACGTTTTACAAGAATGTGTGTGTGTGTGTGTGTTTGTGTGAACTTGAACGCATGCAGGGACACACTTATGATATATCTATATAATACAATACCCTTTTCACACTAGCAGAGTATGCAAGCAAAGGGTAGACCCTGGGCTGACCTTGGACCTGTTTTCTTTCACACTTGCAAGTCAGGTTGGCATCGGGGTGACCCAGGGCTGACCTAACTGCGGGCACTTCTAAGAGGTAGTCCAGAGCCAGCCCAAAATTCCAGGTCGGTCTGACTTGTCAGTGTCAAAAGCTTAGGATGGCTCTGGATCAGTTAGGGATAGTGGTAAATAACTTACATGCATTACTTAAAAATACAAATTTTAAAAAGTAAATGCTTATATCAATGTATTTTTGTTTATCAGTATTTCAAGGGGATTGTATGGTGTGAAAATAACAATATGGAAGTCATGAAAATTTAACATTGGGCGGTTACTATGGAAAAATGAGACATAATTTGTTTAAAGTTGAATTTAATATTTATTCAAGCCTTCAGTTCTTCTCACGGTCGATTTACTAATATGTTCAATGTGTTGTGTCAATCATCCATTCAAAATTCTAAACTTATAATAATGGGCGGGTTTCTATAATTAATAAGGAGACAATCAGCGTTTGATTTCAAGAGAAATATCTCTTAATTAAAATAAAGCATATGCAATTGACAATAAATGATGAGACTTTTCGGAACAGAAAAACCCACCGATAATAACAGAAGAGACAGACAGATCCATAGATCTGGTCAGGCACTTATCATTGGTTGTGCATGTCCGTCTCTATTGGTTGTGCATGTCCGTCTCTATTGGTTGTGCATATCCTTCTCTATTGGTTGTGCATGTCCGTCTCTATTGGTTGTGCATGTCCGTCTCTATTCTGTATTTTGTGTGGCCCATAAAAGGGTTCCATAGAGAATCGTAGTACTCCAATTGAAAACGACGAAAGTAAAGTATGCAGAGGCGTTTGAATGTTATTTAAAAAGAAATGTATTTATTTCCAAAAATATCAGTAGGTTGTTCCCTTCTTCGTCATATTTCTGAAGTTATGTAAGAAAATAACAGCAATTGCACACAACTTTACGTGTGCTAAATCACAACTTTGTCACATGTCAAAGAACATATGTGGAAGGAATAATAATGAGCATAAACACTAATAATCATAAATGTTTGTTTCGTGCTTAACGGCACATACACACATGAAAGACTACATGGTGCCAGTGCTGGATTACCCAATAGGGAGACTAAGCACGTCTTAGGGCACCAGCAAACCAGGGGCACCAAAATAAAAATAGAAATTACGGGGGGGGGGGAATTACATATGGGGGGCACCATAATCTTTTCACTGCTTAGGGCCGCTAAGGGTTTTAATCCAGCCCGGCAATGGGACTAAAGTGTCTTACCCAGGACACATCACACCAGCTGACCTGGGATCATCTGGGCAGGTTATGAACCCGCGACATTTGCCTTGCAAGTCCGACATATGAGATAAATTTTCAGTCTGCACCCGAAAATCCCAGAGGACTTTCTTGTATCTCATATATGTGTGTATATGTGCATGTATTTGTGTGCCTGGTAACTACAGAGGTAACAAAATGAAACATTCGGCACGATTTTAATTTCACTTCCGAATATTCCATATGTTTTGTTTGTTAAAATATATTTCTCAGGATACCATGACAAACCCAACTCAATTCTGATATAATATCTACACCTATGCAAAACGTTTCTGGTAGGTTCCAATTTAAATAATACTTCTAACGATGTCATTCAAGATAAATGTTTCACTTACATACATACATACATACATACATACATACATACATACATACATACATACATACATACATACATACATACATACATACATACATACATACATACATACATACATACATACATACATACATACATACATACATACATACATACATACATAGAAAGATAAGTTGAGCAAGTGAGTGATTAAGATAAAAAAAAACATGAGGAATAAAAAAACCGTCAGCAATTACCGAACTTTACCTTTAGTTGGCACGGTGTAGCCACAGTTGTGCTGGGTGCCGTTAAACGCTGCTACATACATACATATCTGATAGATAAGAATGCTTGACATTGACACAGAAATACTGCAACACAAGAAACAATTGACGCTAATATTACAGTAACAGCTTTTACCATCAATAGGTGTTGATTATTGAGGTTAAACATATTTTAATGTCTTACTTTGCTTTTGTAATTGTCTTAGCTAATTTATGTTATTCAAACAAACTAATTTTATCTACTGTGTTAATGTGGTATAGTCAATGAGGTTTTCCCATCTAGTTCCATAATTTCTCCGAAAACCGAAAGATTTGTGCTGTAATAAAGCTATCTCAGGAAAATTATGGCAAATTTCCCAGTTTTGCTTATTTTCCAACATTTTTCACAAAATCAATCGATAAATAAATATGCATACATAAAATATTAAATATGATTGCAGAAGGAGAAAATGATGAATTTCAAATGTTTAGCTGTTCTGCCGCCAAGTGGCGGTTCTAATCCTTAGTTCATGGGACATATTGATATATAGACTGCGAAATCTAATCCATTAGCATTTCCTCTTTCTTGTCCTGGACGTTGTTTAGGATTTTTTCAACTTATTACTTACAAAACTCTAGCATATGTCATAACCAGTAATTACGAAAAGTTAACCTCTTTTGTCATTCTAAAAGTTTTACGACAAAGATCAGTAATGGTTGAATGAAATGATACAGCTGATGGTTGTGACAGCCGAATGGTATCTATCCCATATTGTTGTAGAAGAGGTTACCCTAGCGCTTCAAGTACTTATAAGATGATGGTGGGAACTTCCAGGTTTATATCATCAACAAATTGTGGGGCATGTAGAGCCATGGAAAACTCATCTAATATTGTACATTACTCTTTCACTATAAAGCACCTCGATATAAGATGATCGCCTTTACAAAGTGGGTATCTCACTTCAATGTTTAATAATATGTAAGAAATAATTCAATATAAGGCAGTCCACTTTCATTGCTCCATGAATAGCATTATAGCCGGCAGTATTATATTTGTATTTACATTGAAATCAGTGTTGTAGCTATACATAAAGTGGGTAGTCATGCTTCCCCAACTCCCCACATAAATGACATAAAGAAGCATGGAGAAAAGTCAAGAATCTTGTTAAAGATTTTTTTCTTTTTTAGTAACAGCGGACATACTTGATATCTGATTGGCATAATTTGTACACACTTTAAAGTTCTTCATGCCAAAATGCTTTATGTCATGTTTGTTAAACTCTTATTCAGACATTTTGGGGAAGTCATCATTGACAGGCTTCTCTATCTTGATAACGGCAGCCATATTTAATGGCGGATCAACATTTTTGTACAAACTTAAAAGGTCTTAATCCCAAAATGCCTTATGTCAAATTTAAAAGGTCTTAATCCCAAAATGCCTTATGTCAAATTTAAAAGGTCTTAATCCCAAAATGCTTTATGTCAAATTTGATCAAATTCTGTTTTGCGGTTTAGGAGAGGAAATTTTCTAATTTTTGTTACAGCGGCCATATTTGATTTTGGATCGACATTATTCGTACATACGTAAAAGATCTTCATGCCAGGATGCTTTCTGTCAAGTTTGATCAAATTTTATTCAGTGGTTTTGGAAAAGTCGCTTAAAGGTTTGTCTGCTTTTGGTAACAGTGGCCATATTTGAATGGCGGATCAGCATTTCATGTATAATTTTGAAAGGTCTTCATCACAGGGTGCTTTCGCTCAAATTTGATTAAATTCTGTTCAACGGTTTTGGAGAAGTCATTTAAAGATTTTTCTATTTTTGTAACGGTGACCATACATTATGGCAGATCGAACTCATTTGTACAAACATGAAAGACATTTATGCCAGGATGTTCTGTGCCATGTTTAATTGAAATGGGTTAAAATGTCCTAGAGAAGAAGTTGAAAACAGCTACTGTTGATGGATGACGTACAGATTTTCAACATTAGATAACAGCAACTATATTTTATGGTTGATTGGCATTATTTAAATAAGTTTCAAAGGTCTTCATGCCAGGTTGCTTTCTGTAAAATTTGACCAAACGTGTTCAGCGCTTTCGGAAAAGTTGATTTAATGTTTATATATATATATATATATATATATATATATATATATATATATATATATATATATATATATATATATATATATATAGTAATCGTGGCCATATTGGACGGCAGATCAGCATCATTTCTACAAATTGTACAGAAGGAAGAAGGATCATACCATAGGCATACTTGACCTTATGGCCACATGAACCAAATATAATCTTTTTTCCAAGCAATATATTGCTTATATGTTCAGCCTAAAATTTGCTAAAATGTAATGTTGCAATAATAATATGTTTTACAGTAATTAAATCAAACAAGAATTAAGTAAATGAAAAAAGATACGAAATAACTCTTTCACTAATCTTCCAAAATGCAAGGTTTTATTATACAATGGTTCTTTCGCTTTAGCTAAAATAGAGCTTCGTACTATTATTCAGCATACATTATAAAACAAAATATGACTAAAAAAAAACATTTTGCCTATCTTGCACAAAATCGTTTACATTGTTAATAATAAATAGAAAAAACAGGCTTGAAAGGGGCAATGTTTTCTAAACAAAGACTACAGAAGACTGTGTCACTCCCTCAAGAGCGTGAACAAAACATTTCCTGGTATTGACTCTGTTCGGTATCGGACTTCATTTGAAGTCCAACCAAAATCTGAAAGCATATTTACAAGTTAATATTAATTTATATAATTAAAGTTCAAGTACATAGCTAGGTTTTCCTCTTTCTTTTTGAAGCATAAGTACCATAAGTATATCATAATTCCATTTGGAAGTTTTTACCTTTCCATCTCAGTTTCCGCACATGTTTAATAAGCGCACACGCCCCTTTATGATCTTAACTGAATGTATATTTGTTGTCTGCAGGGTGACTTATGGCGGAGGGGGGGGGGGGGTGGAAAGCTGCTTAAACAGAACTAGAATATCATTATTTTATTTATACTTACTATAATGCATGGCTGATGTCTCGTTACCATTTACCTTTACTATTACAAAGTGAGAAATTGCATCTCCAAATTGGAGAGCTGCCAACTTAGGTAAAGGGTACATAACTCTAATGATAGGGACATCCTTTATGATATCATGAGTGTGCACTAATTAGATTGAGCTTCAACCTCGCAAAACTTACCCAAATAATAATTGTTTAAGCGCACAGCGTGAGTATTGCATCAAATATGGTAAGTATTATTTTCAGGGAAAGACTGGTTGCCAAATTATTATACTTTTTCACATTTTGTACAACTACAAGATTACGAGTGTATACAACTGTTTTCACCAATTGTGCTCCATGGAACTTTTGAGTGTCACTGATTTTCACAAGTCATACAACTCAAAGCAAATCGTAAAGTGTATATTACCATGTAATCGCTACAATCTGGGTTGGATCCTCACTGCCGCGAACAAACCTCTAAAACTACCAAATAGTTGTTAAGATCTTTTAGCAAAGCTGTTGGTATTCTAAACGTTTTTGGTCTATTTAATAGCTATTATTTTAATTTTCTGCTATCTGTATACTATTCTATTTGTAGATTTTCCTTTTATTATATAGTTTGTAAGGCAAAAACAGTCGATTTGTTGCATTATTATATCGATGAAAAGAAGTTCCGAAATTTTAAAATGAGATTAGGATTTTAACATATTTAGTTTGCAGATATAATGCTTTAAATTGTGTATTTTGTTAAATTAATGACTGTTTTTCCACGAGAATAAAGAGATTTTATTTATTTTAAATACCTTTTTTGCACATATTGATATAGTGAACATTGTTGGGGTGGGTTCCTGTAAAACATCACTGAGCGGTCGTATCCAACAGACTTCAGGGATTAGCATCTTTAAACAAAAGATTTTAATGACTGTGAATTTAATTGTAAGGATTTTGGTTCTTTTTTTTTGTTTATTCCTACATTCAAATGGGAATTTTTGTGAGGCATTGGCAAGCTTGCAGACTAGTCTTATAACAGAATCTGCACCCAATTTTTGATTGTCATCTTATTTCAGTTTGCAATCAGCACTCATCAATGCCACATATCTGCATCATTTTCAGACATGATTATGATTGTGCTGAGAATTAAAATCGCTACTTGTTCATTTTTTTTACTATATTTAATCAAGAGTTTCTCTTTAATAATGTATACCGTTTGTCGAAGAGTGTAATAGGCACACGATATTGTATGGCTGACACAGAATATCAAAATTGAAATAGATCCTGTGCGTCACTGACAATTTGCATGATTCATGTGGAAAATTAATTATAAAAAAGTTCATACTTGAGGCCTACTTTGGTTTTTTTATAGTTTGTTTTAGACATTTCTTGATGGCACCTCAGTGTTTACATAAATATTTACTAGCGGGTCCACATTCTTGGCACATTTTAAGATCTGTTCATCCTGATGTGGAGAGAGAGAGAGAGAGAGAGAGAAGGAGCAAAAGTATCAGAACAATGAAATAGGCCTAAATATGCAAATACAGATTTGAATAACATACATAAGAGCAGATATATTTCCTACATGGGAAAGCAAGTAGTCCCAAAATGATACTGACACTGTGACGATGAAAGAGGTATTGCCACTGTCGCGATTTCATTTTTCTCCAACTGATATATTTCAATATCTCATTATTAGATATAAAATACAGATAGTTAACAAAGAAGCCAGGACCTGAATTTCGAAATCCATGATCATAGGATTGCCTGAACAACGTTAACTAAATCGTAACAAACTGTTTACACCACTACCGCCGGAAAAGTGACTGGTATGTTTGGTTTCCCACTAACATTGACCCAACAATAAAATGAGGAGAGTAAGAAGGATAACGGAGAATCAGAATACATTCATTAGATAAATAGTCATGCTTATCACCAATAAAGAATTGAACAATTGTTACAAGATCAAATTTTATATATCAGATTTGGTCTTTCACACCGCCACCCCTCCCCCTCCGCCCCACACACAACTATTCACTTATTTGTACACAAAAATACTCAAGGCCAGTGTGCTTTATTTTCTCTGTGCATTAATTCTCACGTATGCTAGTATTACCAAGTTTTTACAGTATTTTGATTCACTTCTTCATGATGCAGATATTACAACAATTCACAGATTAACCAGTTTTCTGACATATGTATCCTGCAGCAGTCATTAGTGTAGCATAACTTGTCCTATACAAATAGCATAACATAACTTGTCTTATACAAATAGCATAACATAACGTGTCCTATATCAATAGCATAACATAACTTGTCATATATCAATAGCATAACATAAAGTGTCCTATACAAATCTTAAAACAACATGGCAAACCAGGACATTATAAGTACAAGACCTCCTAAAGGGGTGATTCTTCTAATCGTGGTTTTCCCTGTCAGTGCGTGATAGCAAACAGCTTCCCGTGAAAATGACGATTCCACTACCTATCAGTGCACACACCTGAGATGATGCCAATATATATATATATATATATATATATATATATATATATATATATATATATATATATATATATATATATAAAGTTTCCCAAAAGTTGCAACTTAGAAATTCTAAAATCCTCGCTTATCATGATGTCAAGTTTTATTTCACACATTTTTCGTGGAAAATATCCTTAATTCCCATTCATATTTTAGGGACACCTCTTGCTTATAAACTGTTTAACATCCAAATAATTGTTTTTAACGCATTTAAAGCATATTTAATATAATTGCCAAAAGAAATATGTAAATTAAATCCTGAAAAAATAGGCAAAACATACAATTAACAACTTCACCACAATTAAAGAAAATAAATATCTCTGTTGACAGTTTACCACAAATTGAAACCAAAATATCAAGGGCCCGCATGTAAAACCCAATTCAAAGCATTGCTGTAAAACATGTTACTTTGACCTAAAGGTCAAAAGGGTTGAACATATTATATCGCAGAATACGTACCTTTTAGTTTCACAATGAATCATCCAGAGTATGAAGAAATAAACAACAAAGGGTTTAGACAATATAAGCAAATAAATACTTTAATCTAACCCAGAACACAAATTTCTATTGGTGTGAACTTGACCCCAATATCAAAGGGGCGAGTAAGAATTGCACAGTTTATATGATCCTAGCTTCATAATACAATGAGAAATATTTGCAAATGAAAAACCTTAACCAAAACCTCAGCAAACATCTGCTGACACAACTGATTCCAAAAAGACCGATATGTCTCACTTTCCACTAATGTAGATTCAACAAAAACAACAAACAAAAGGAAACAAGCACCGAGTTGATAATTTAACACAAAATACATTTTCTTGTTCTATACAATTCTCTCAAGCAGTAGCTAACACATTTTGAGCAAATTATAATAAATGTACCAATATTTTACTGATAATAGCTCCATGTCGGGGAATAAGCCCACCCCCATTTTAAATAATTTTGGATATATTTTCCATGGATATGGAGGAGGGAAGGGGAGGCGCACGGCACTCGCGTAGAACTAACCTCATCTGGCACTAGGCTAGAGAGAGGTAATGACGCAAAAGCTAATGGCGGTCCATCTTGAGATCACTCATACTGGCCAACAAGTCAACAGTTATGACAAAAATCCTCCGGTTGCTAGGTTACTCGGAGTTATGTAAATGTTGATATGTTTTCTCTTAAACCTTATGTAATCTGATATCATTGCGTGACCCAAACGTTTTGTTTAGCAAGAGTGATGTGAACGGCACATTATACGCCTGGCCTGTGGTTAATAATCCTCTTTGTAGGCACTAGTAGGGCATGGTTGACTCTGGAGATTACTGACCAAGGAGTTTCAATGTCCTGGATCTGTGGTTATGGTACGTGGTCTTGAACTAAACTGAATGTGCAATAACCATTTTTTTCTTGCCATGCCCTTGACCCCTTACATTTGGACCGTACAAGCAATCGGTACCCTAAGGTCAATAAAGCCAGCCATCCACAAAGTCTGGCTAAGGAAATTACTCTAGAACAAAAGTAATTCTACAAAACCCATTTCTCTTTGTACCACAAAAGCCATGACCTTTGACCTGCTGACCCCAAGGCCAAATAGGCTTCTTCCTTATGTTAAGGTCAAGCCATTCACAAGTGTTGGTAATTATACGTAGTTTAGTCCAGAAGTGTTTAAGCAAAAACCATCTATCTTCTTTCAGTCACAGTGACTTTAACTTTTAGCTTTTGTGACTCCAAAACAATAGACTTCTTTTTTACCCAACAAATTTTGGTGAATATATATAATTGAGAATTGACATTTGTGTGCACAAATCAATTGTTATTCTTTATTTGATAGCGACCTTGACTTTCGTCCTTTCCATTCCCAAACTAATGTTACTGTGAGGAAAACTAGAGAGATACGTGTTTTATCTGACCCTGGTAATTTTCAAATAAATAAATCGTTTTGTTTTGTTCTGTTTTTTCTTTACATTGACGAGTGAGTTATATAACAGTGACAATTTATTTTCTTAATTTAATAAGCAGCCTGCTGCTGGTTCTTGAGCATACCGAACAACCTTTCATAGCACTCAATGGATAATTCCATTTTATTTGAAGGATAATTCAGGCCTTTTTGTTCTTTACTGAGATGTCAAGTCTATCATAAATACTGCTCAAGGGTATTAATCTTTGCATATACAAAGAATTTGAAAAAAGGCACATGTACCCCTCATTTTCCATTCAGAATAAATAATAGTTTAGGACTAAAGATAACATCATTATGTATTAGACTTAGTAAGTGAACCAGGCCCTATAATCTGCCGAACCTTTTTTGTAATTTTGTATGTACTCGTAATAATTTTCTATTCTAATGATTCATTTATCATTCACGAATAATGGTGTAAAATAGGTTTGATTCGCACATTTTTAAAGTATTCTCGTTGTTAATATTTAAGCAGTATTTTTTTCATGATATAAATGGTAAATGATGCAACCTTTGCTTGTATATTGCAGTTAGAGTGACTCCCCCTGAAGTAAGAGTCTTAGAACAGATCAAGAAAGTGTCAACCCAAAGACTGACATGTCACATCTGTACAAAGACTTGTGGTGCCTTTTAATTGTGTATACTGGAAACACTTTTCCTCCATGTACTTGCTATCTGATGTGCACAAGTTTTCGTCATCTCTTGTATGTTCTCTTAAAATTTGGTATTTAAATTTTGGAAAATATTGAACCAAATGAATATCTTAAATGCTGGTCTATTATTTTTGTTAGATTAAAACGACGATTCTAATGATCAAACGTCTGTAGACAACTATAAACACTGTCATTTCGAACTAATTGGATATTAATGAAAAAATCTTGTATGAACCATCAGGATGATTCTTTTGTTTTCAAATTTATTCATGGAAACAAATTGTTTCTCTAAATAAAATGTGTAAGTTCGAAGGGTCTACCTGGTCTTCTTTGCGATTAGTCCTCGGTGATGAAAAGGTGATCATGTTTCGCCTTAATTATTATTTTTAGAAGTCGAAAAGTAAGGTTTAATGGCTAAGCTAAAGAAATATACAAGGTATATGCATAAACAGATATGAAAGTAAGATACACAATACAAAGATGATACATATTGTATACAAGATGAATCTGAGAATTTGTTGTATAAAGTAGCAGAAAGCACAAGGTTTACATCTTCATGCGAATACATCAGTACTCGAATTTGATGCTCGTGAACGGTTGATTCGTTTTTAAGGCATATCAACACAGGAAAGAGCATAACGTGCCGAAGTACTGGGAGTAAAGTGTCTTTAGACAAGCCACAGCGGCTGACCAGCTCAGGTCTGTGCAGAATTCGAACCCACATCCTTCTGGTCGCAAGCCTAGTGTAAGATCAATAAATATCCCCATGGGGTTCGTTCTCTATTAAGGTGAAGTGACACCCACCCCACCTCAGCAAGAAAGTGACCTCGCTACGGATAGCAACCTTTACCCATGGCGGAGGGATTAGGGATCCTCTGACTATGGAGATCATAATATAATGCACCAATACAAAGTGACCCCATAGCGGAAGTAACGGGGGTCGTTTGACCATTGAGGTCCCATTCTTATACAAAATAGTAGTGTGACCACTATCAAGGAATTACCTGACATCGTTTCACTCTGCCGTCATATATTTGTTAAGCATATTGCAACTAAAGCCGTAGGAAACGGACGAACCGATTCCAGAATCCAGTGTTTGTTTATTGTGCATCTCTTCAAAACTTGTAATTCTTGTAAATTGTATGTGCCACAATGTATATGGAACATGTAATGATACTCTCGGCCTCCATAGAGCCCAATAAGAACGAAACTTAATTATTAATGACTGAGATATGGAGAGGCATATACTTTATGCAGATTACAAAGTGACCCCAAGAGAGTAAAGACCGGACTTAGTTTATCCGTGGCATAAAAGAACTGCCTAGGGTAAAATATGTATGACCATAATATCTTGAATCATGTCCCTATCATATAATAAAGCTGAGTTTTAGTAGACTCATATCCCTACCATATAATAAAGCTGAATTGTAGTTGACTTCTATCCCTACCGTATAATATTGCTGACTTTTAGTTGACTCATGTCTACCGTATAATAAAGCTGAGTTTTAGTTGACTCCTATATCTACAATGTAATATTGCTGAGTTTTAGATATGCATCTTAGAATGGAAATTAAAGTGATAGAGAATATTATTTCCATAATTTTCAGAAACCTCCATCCTTCTTATTTTAAGAATGAGAACAATTCGAAATATTACGGCCAAACTTATTATAGCATCTCCGTTTGCCAGAGTTTGTAAACCAAGAGGGATGGAAATTAATTTGACCATGATATTTCTACACTTGTCCGTATTAGATGAAATGCTGGGATTGTTCAAAATGTTATGGCATTATTAATTTAGTCCTTGTATATCAGCATAAGAATCGGATGAGTGACTATAATTAGGGTCATAATATTTCGAACCCTATTCCGTTGTTATGCAGATGGCTAATGTGCCACAAAGTTTGGTTAAGGTATGTCATATTTAACCCATGGTATCGCGCGGAAACTTTGGGGGTCACAGTCTTTGACCTTTAGATCCATTAAAAAAAATGGGTTTCTCTCTTGTCGCAAGTACAATCCATCAATGAAGTTTAATGACGGTAACGTATTTAAAATATAATTTCAATTTATCAATTTTTTTTTCAAAGTCACGTCTATAGTATCCATCGTTGTCAATAAGTCTGTATGTTCCAAATAATTATCTTTATTTTCTTCCTCTTCTGAATAAATGGCTTTCGTCTGAAAATAAAAATGGCGCAATGTTGATAAGAGTTCCATACAGACAATGAGTTAGGTTCCAGTGTTCAAATGTTTTTGAGGACTGTAACACTTATACTATTTATACATGTACAACATCAGAGAATGCAGGAAAACTTCATTGTTGATTGACATATATAATTAACATCCTATAGATGTTAGTGAAGCATTTTGATAAACATGAAGAATTTTACAGCCAATTGATATAAACGCTATTGTAAGTAACCGAGATATCTGGTTACTTACAATAGCGTTTATATCGATTGGCTGTAACATTATCACAAATTATGTCCTAAAATTTACTGTATATGATAAAGATATTGATGTATCTTTTTTCACATTAAAAAGGTACTGAATTACGAAAGTTTCGGAATCATAAACTATCAAGGCAGTATTGGCTAATTTTCTATCTCATATTGCACAATGTTTATCATATGTGGTCCATAAGATCAACGCAGACATTGCATTTTAGACAACAATTATGGTACATTCTTGACAAATATTTTGATATACCCATGGTATTGTCTTAATTAATGCGAGAGAAAATCACACTTGAAAGACAGTCCCATTGCACTAAATTTTAGACCATTTCATATCAGCACGATCATTTTAACTAACAATTCAAATTTGATTATTAATGTTAACACGATCCTTTTTACTAAAAAATCAAAACTAAATAGTCTCTCCTTGCAAAAATTAAGATTTCACGTCGTCTTCCTTCTATTGACATTGCGTGGGATTTTCGTGTGTGTGTGTGTTAAAAACTGCACGCTTGATAATTTTTGTATTTTTGAAACAAGTCGTTGATTAATTCTTAAAATTGGTTCAATTCTTTTTTAAAATATCCATCAACTTTTGAACTGAATTATTATGCATAATTCGGGAGTTTACGCCAGTAATTTTCCTCGATGCCTGCTGAATATTCAATGGAAGATTAATTATTGTCAAACCCATCAAATATTATATTAAAAAGACTTAAGCTGAAGAAGATAATGTTAAAAATTGTGTGAACTGGGGGCCTAAATAATCCACAACAGCAAAGTATTTCTTACCATCCTCGTTTTTACAACAGGTTGCTCCAAACATCAATAGCCCCAGGATAATGATAGTAAACATGGCAGTTGCTGACAACACTACACTCACAGTCTCCATATCAGAGGGAATCGTTTCAGAGCTGAAATTATAGTAAATTGCCAAAACTTGAATCTGATCGCAAGATACTTGGTCAATAGCTTCTCAATGTTTGTTTTCTTCAATTTAAATTTTATATTACGTTGTTTTTCAGACTTCTGACACAACTGAAGTTTTCGACTATGTATCGACAGCAGAGAGGATACAAATTAACTTTGTGGTAATAAAATTGTACGCGTAAAAGTTATTTAATTATTCACAAAAAGAATTGAGAAATTCCTCTAATTTGAGGAAATGCTATATGATTTTTCCTCAGAACAGAAAACAAACAAATTTTTTTCCAATTGAATTCATGTAAATATGTTTATAGTTAGATTCATGATTCAAAATGCTTTTGATGCAAACCAAGCAATAAGGAGAATTGAACGGCTTCAATTTAAGGAAGAAAATTTGAGATGTTTAGTGAATTTATATGCTTCATGACAGTTTTTGAAATATCTATCACACATGTTTGATAATTGGATGTCAAATCCCAATGTTATTATCTAAACTTTACGGAAATTAGAGCTACTCTAGAAACATTGTACTAAATACTATATTACGGCTGTGAACCAGTATTAACTTCGAACTTATGAATTGTCAGATTGCTGTGGACTCAATGGTATTGATGCTTGTATGATTTATAACACTATACAATACAGCTTTACAGCTTGTATGATTTATAATACTATACAGTACGGCGTGTATTATTTATAACACTAAACAGTACAGCTTGTATGATTTATAATACTATACAGTATAGCTTGTATGATGTATAACACTACAGAGTACAGCTTGTATGATTTATAACACTATAGTCTGGTAATTTATAACACTATTCAGTTTTGTAATTATAACACTATACAGCCTTGTAATTATAACACTATACAACCTTGTCATGTATAACACTATACAGCCATGTAATTATAACACTATACAGTCTTGTCATTTATAACACTTTACAGTCCAGTAGTTATAACACTAAACAGTCATGTAATTATAACACTTTACAGTCTTGTAATTATAACACTATAAAGTCTTGTCATTTATAACACTATACAGTGATGTAATTATAACACTTTACAGTCATGTAATTATAACACTATACAGTCATGTAATTAAAACACTATACAGTCTTGTAATTATAACAATATACAATCTTGTAATTTACAACATTAAACAGTCATGTAATTACAACACTATACAGTCTTGTCATTTATAACACTTTACAGTCTTGTAATTATAACACTATAGTCTTGTAATTTATAACACTTTACGGTCTTGTAATTATAACACAATACAGTCTTGTCATTTATAACACTTTACAGTCATGTAATTATAACACTTTGCAGTCATGTAATTATAACACTTTACAGTCATGTAATTGTAACACTACACAATCTTGTAATTTACAACATTAAACAGTCATGCAATTATAACACTATACAGTCTTGTAATCATAAGACTATACAATCTTGTTATTATAACACTATACAGTCTTGTTTTTATTACGCTAAACAGTCATGCAATTATAACACTATAGAGTCTTGTAATTATAAGACTATACAATCTTGTTGTTATAACACTATACAGTCTTGTTTTTATAACGCTAAACAGTCATGCAATTATAACACTATAGAGTCTTGTAATTATAAGACTATACAATCTTGTTATTATAACACTATACAGTCTTGTTTTTATAACGCTAAACAGTCATGCAATTATAACACTATAGAGTCTTGTAATTATAAAACTATACAATCTTGTTATTATAGCACTATGCAGTCTTGTTTTTATAACCCTAAACAGTCATGCAATTATAACACTATAGAGTCTTGTAATTATAAGACTATACAATCTTGTTATTATAGCACTATGCAGTCTTGTTTTTATAACGCTAAACAGTCATGCAATTATAACACTATAGAGTCTTGTAATTATAACACATTTTTAACATGTCGCACATATACCCTAGAGGATTGACAACATATTCACTTAGAAACACATTTTATTATTACAAACACATTTTATTATTACAAACAAATTTTATTATTACAAACAAATTTTAAAATAGTGAAGACAAGTAGAAAAATTTGTAAGACTTTCAGTCTTTTTGTTACAGATACTAACAGCTTTAAACGGATCTGCAAGAAAACAGCACGTTCTCGCGTTTTTTCTTTCTCTGTCGTTATTCATCACTTTCCGTCACACATCTCTATCCATGACTTAGCCTCTACGTGCATAAGGATTTTATTTTAAGTCTGCATAACGGTCCTTATTATATCTCTTGGCTTAAAATATGTAATTTTAGATTACCTATTTTACACTTTTTTCATACCTATTTTACACTTTTTTCATCGTCAAGACGCGCTGCCCTGATAATATATGGCAAGAAATGATAGATAGATCTTTTCAAGAACCTGCTTTTAATGGGTATTCCATTAATGTTCAAAGGCTTATAAAAAAAACAATGTAAACTGAGTGATTGCATGTAGATATTTCATACTAAGAATTGTCAAAGATATTAGTGTGTAGGCAACATCTAAGATATAATATGGTCCTCCTTGACATGTATTTTCATTAAGTTTCGACTTTATTTTTTAGGCTCCTCCAGCTTCTGAATAAAATTTTGTTTCATTTTAGGTTTCAGTATACAGTTTTGCAGTAACTTCTTTAAAATATGAAAGAGGTATTTATGCTAATTTATGATGATGTGTCCATTTTGTAAGTTACTTCCTGCAGAGGGTTGGGGTACATAGTGCTCCTGATGTCGTTACCTGTGCAGTTAATTCTTTCAACCCACCTGTATTATGATCTGTTCATAGCTTGTATTATTTCTATCAAATGTAATGCCATAAATAAATGGGTGCAGCATTCTCCGCATTATACCAGATAAATTTGGGAAAGGGGAATTCTTCGAAAATAAATGAAGTGTCAAGTACACAAACCGTATCAAAAATGTCATCAATCCCTATCCAAGGCAAAAATGTACTAAAAGCCAATACTATGCAGAATCATGAAACTAATATCACAATGCAGTGACGCAAAAGGATCAGAAAATCCATAATAATGCTCATGTGCCAGAAATATTAGTCCAACAGACCCAAGTAAACAGTGTCAAGAACCATAGTAGAAGACCCCATCGTCAAGCCCGTCAAGTACGGAAAGACCGTACTCTTCTGATTGACTTTTCAGTTCTAAAGCAAAGGGTCTAAACAGACTGTGTATGTGCGAACTATTAGAGGAGCAAAAGTGAATGATATGCATGCAAAATTGAGATCAGTAGCATTGGACGAGTATGCCAACATCATAATACATATAGGTGGAAATAATGTTAACTGTGGACATAGTATGTGGGATATTCTGAATGACATCCAGGACTTAACTGACTACAGTGTATCAGTCAATATTAACATACAAATAGTGTACCTAGAAATCACATCCACAACAGACAGTGATGTGCCACAACTGAATTATATCCTGGAATAGATGTGCAAAGATTACGGCATAGATTTCATCTCCAGCTATGATGTGTTTGTGGACGAAGATGGGTATCAAAGGAATTGTGTGTATTCCAAAGATGGTTTTCACCTCAATAAGAAAGGAACGTCAGCATTTCTGAAGGACATTGACCAATATGTACAAATACTTAAATGGAACAATGTTCAGTCACAATTGTTACGGAATTATATATATATACATATATATATATATATATATATATATATATATATATATATATATATATATATATATATCCTTTAAATAATGGTATAGTTTATTAGTTTATGATCTCTGTTCTCAGTCTAAACAGCTGTCGTTTTATGAGTATACATACGGTAGGCTCGATCGATATTTCGCTGAAGTTTTTAGTACATCACGTGTTAGCTCGCGAGGTTGAACTTTTGACCTAGTTCCCGTCCTTTTAGGAGTAAACATTATATTGACAAGGAATTATAGTTGAAGGTCACATGCGAAGAATGAATCGTATTTATTAGAAGGAAATTATTTCGAAAAACAGTTTGTTTATCGAAGACTTTGAATGGGTTTTTATTTCGATTCTGCGCATTAAGGTTATATATATATATATATATATATATATATGAAATAATCCTGTGTGTAAGCATTCTTCATGGTTACATAGAATAGAGAGGTCATAACGAATTTGATTCAGTTTGAGTGTGGGATATTATTCTTTGGATATTTATTAATTAATACAGTACATTTAGGATTCAGTACTGTGTCTTCAACCTGAATTAATCTACAGCTCATTGGAATTATCGGAAACATTTCTAAAACTTGTGAGATACCATATTCGCAAGGATTATTTGGATATAACTTAAACTTATCAACATATTAGCACAGTAACGGCTACTTCATTCGGAACATACATTCGGAATATTTGGATTAACTTCCGGAACACTGAACTTTAAAACAATTTAGGACTTTTAAGGATATTCTATATTGTAAGTTAGTTTAAATTCTTTCACTTTAATTGTTTGTTGAAATATTTTAATATTTTAGGAAATTAAAGATTTGTATTTTAAATCTTGAAAGCTTGTTTGAGTCTTTTCTTTTCTTACATTACCTTTAGTTGTAACACAATATCGTGGTAACTGTTACACAATATCGTGGTAACTGTTACTAATGTGGTGAGAATGGCCATGTAACAAAAGTATGTAAGCATGGAAAACCTATAAAATGTTACAGATGTAATAGATATTGTCATATTAGCAGAAGCATTGTTTACAAGATTATAGACTTGGCAACGAAGTAGTAACCGAGTATGTTCAAATTGACAATATCTACAACATTCTTTCCACAATATCAGTATATGACACTTGTAAAAATGATGTCTGTTCATGTTAATCGACTCGAAGAAATCATTGCTGTTCAAAGCCATACATGCAGAATGACAGGACTATAAATATGTACATGCTTGCTTACCTCTACTTCTTATTCAACTACTATGTCATATTTTCCATTACTTACTCTTGTAATAGTAATGATAATGAAGACTATGATACACAGTGCATGATAATGTATGGTCCGTATAAGCATAAAGATGTAACTGATGATAAGGAATCCATACGTACAAATCCTACTAAAGGTAATCTTCCACATAATAATAGTTCTACGACAATAAACAACAGCAGTATTGGCAGCGATCAAGATAATAATAATAATTTTAAATTTGTAAAAAGAGGCTTTAAAATTGGAACCTTAAATATATGCCACTAACTACCATAAATAGATTAAATTAATATAGCTCTACATCAAGACTGCAACTTACAAGTTCTAGGATTCTGTGAAACGTTCTTTAATTTAAGCATAACTGATAGAGAATTACAAATAGATGTGTTTGTATTTGAACGGAAGGATAGAATGGGCAGATTTGGAGAGGGGTTTGTGGTATATATAGGGAGCGTTTTAAAGTACAAGCGATGCCTAGATTTAGAATACCCTGATATAGAAACTGTTTGGCTTGAATTCACATTTCACTCACACTAGATCAGTTCTAGCCTGCTTTGTATACCGTTCACAAAACCCCCAATATTTATACATTAATCAATTTGAGAATCAAATAATCAAGGCTACGTCTGGAAACCTGGAATTTGTTCTTCTCTGTGATTTTAATATAAACTTTCATCCATCTTGTACCAATAGTAAATGTTTAAATATGACGCGAACATATAATCTTAGCCAGATTGTGAAAACACCAAGAAGGCGAAAAAATTGTACCTCATCTAGTATTGGCCATGTATATTCCATTCATCACGAATATCTCATAGAATTAAGAGTACTATTACTCACCATAAGTGACCACTATCCAGTTTGTCTTACTCACAAGACTGGTTCACATACCCCCAAAGGAGGGAAAGCATTTAGAAATGAAGTTAAGAATTCAGTGAAAATAATTTTCTACTGGATTTTTCTAACGCATCATTTGAAGAAATTTTGGAATCTGAGGACCCAGATGAAGGTCTTGATACGTTTTACTCAAATTCTTAAGTATACTTGATAAACATGTTCCACAAAAGTATGAAAGAATAAAAACACAGACAGCCTCATTGGTATAATAAGATAATCCAAAGTGTTAGAAAGCTACGAGATCAATATCACAAACAAAGGGATCAGGGGAATTACAGATTAGGGCGCAACAAAACAGTGTCTCTTATCAGGAAATCGAAACAAACCTATTTCACAAAAGCAATAAACAAAAAACAAAAAAAAACACTAGAACTCTTTGGAAATATATTAATGAATTACATCTCAAAGAAAATCCAGGTTTCCCAACTCAAATGAAAAATGGAAATAAAATTATCTCTGACACAAAAGACATAGCTGAACATCTAAACAACCATTTCTGCGTTTGTACTGCTGCTATCAAAATAATTGACCCAACACCAGACTATACAAAATTATAAGAATATGTGGGCTCCAAACTTCAGAACAACCTTGAAAACAAAAATAGAAATAATGGAAATAACAAATGAGGATGTATGGCACTATCTCAAAAACCTTAATACACAAAATGGTACAGTGGTAGATGGTATAGGTCCTAAATTGTTAAAACTAAGCGCTAATATAATACACAAGTCAATTGCACACACTATAAACTTAAGCCTAAAATGTTATAAATTTCCTTATACCTTAAAGAGCGCAAGGATAACACCATTACATAAGGGCAATGAGAAAGATCTTCCAGAAAATTACAGACCTATTTCTGTCCAACCCACCATTTTCAAAATTATTAAGAAACATGTTGCAAAACAAATCAATACTTTCTTACAAACAAATGACCCCCTACATCAACACCAATCAGGTTTTCGATCAAACCACTCGTGTCATACTGCGCTAATAAAATAATTGATAAATGACTTGAAGACACTGATAACGGTAACATAATAGGATCTATCTTTTTAGATCTAAAGAAGGTATTTGACTCTGTTGACCATAACATACTTATTGGAAAACTAGTTTATAATAATTTCAGTGCAAAATCATTTCTTCGATACAATCTTAGTGACAGAAACCAGCAAGTGCAATTAAACAATACTCTATCAAGTAATGGTCGTATAAAATATGGTGTGCCTCAAGGCTCGATCCTATTACCTATCTTAATTCTCTTATACATTAATGACCTGCCATTGTATACAGAAAACACTGAAACTGATATGTATGCAGTTGATGGAACATTCTACACATCGGGTCAAAACAGAAACACAATCCAAGAACAGCTGCAGCACGATCTTAATCATATCAGTTGTTATGTATGATGTTTCTATAATATTATAAATATTTTAGAAAATTATAAATGTTTCTTGATTTTAATATTCGCTTAAACCTTTAATGTTGTTTATCAGGAAAACATGTTTAACTATTGTCCTTGAATTAGGTTGTTTAATTAATATTTGAGTTCAAGGATAGTTTTGATAAACAAGTTGTTTATTCAATTTGAGGTCAAGGTTGATTTTGTTTACAGATAAAACAAAACTATCATTTGAGTTATGTGTCAAAAATTACATAGGCCATTTATTATTCTAGAATGTTCTGTCATGTGACCTATCTTTATATATACCATGTTTAGTGGACAGTTTTTCAGTTTCGACTTTACCATCAGTCTTTTAAAAAGCCATTACAGTTGTGGAAAATCATCCCAAATTCTGAGAGAGGAATTATTTCAAATATTCATTGGATTATAAAAGTGCTCATAGACTTTTGAATTTTGGATTTTGAATTGATGAGTTGGGGATTTATGTGAACTTATTCAAAGATATTTTGGAGCACTTCATTTTAGCATATCAGCACAATAATGACTACAGGCTCATCAAGACACTAAAGACCATTGGCACATCAACACATTCGAGGATACAGCCATTCATTCGGAACATTCTATATTTAGGACTTGTAATTAGGACACTTAGACTTATTGGATTATTTGGATTTTAATTCACATTACTGTAAGGGTCTTTTTAATTTTTCACTTTAGTTGCCTAGAAATAAATTGCTTGTTGATTTTTACTTGATTTGTTGGTTTCACTTTCTTTCTGTTACATTTTTCTTAGACCATAGAGTCGTAACACAGTAAATTGTGTCAAATCAATGGAATGCATATAAATACCAAAAAGACATCTGCAATGCTAGTAGGAACATAAAACAGAGTATCCACGCAAAACTCCATTCATTTGTCTGTAAATGATGAATATATATCTAATGTAGAATACCATAAACACCTAGGAGTATATGTTGACGATAAACTCACTTGGAATAATAACATAGATCATGTATGTAACATAATAGCATCCAAACTAACACTACTGTAAAGACTGAATAAATATCTACCAGTGCATTGAAGGAAACTATTCTATTCAGCTAATATATTACCTATTATGGAATAATGTTGAACAATATGGGGCTCATGCAAGCAAACTAATATCAATCATATGATCAAACTTTAAAAGCGTGCAACTAGAATTATACTAGATGTCGATCCAATGGCACCATCTGCTGACATATTTAAGTCTTTAAACTGACTCCCTTTTGACAAAAGAATTTCATATCATAGATGTTGTATGATTTATAAAATCCTTCATAATTTAACACTTCTTTACGTGAATGATATGCTTGTCAAAGCTAACAATACTGCCTCTGTGTGCTCTTTAAGATCAGAATCAAACCTGTGTTTAAAACTACCAAGACCAAGAATTAATGCATTGAAAAAGACTTTTACATATACAGGATCTTCAAAATGATATCAGCTACCAATTGAACTAAAGCAGGCTGACAGTGTCGCCATGTTCAAAGCAGGTGGACAGTGTTGCCGTGTTCAAAATCGGACAATTTCAGTTACCTAAACATATAATGTCTCTAACCATATATTTCAGCAGCTTTTTCTTTGTTCTTTTGCGTATGCAAAAATCAGCTACAAACATATTATACTGATCAGATGTATAAACATTGCGAGTTTTAAGTGAACTGTTTGTGTGACATTAACCTGTAATTAATACTTTTTTTTCATTCTTTCTTTCTTTTATAAATATAGTGTACATCTATATAATGTTGTATTCCCCTGAGGGCCTCGTGTGAGATTAGCTAAGAATTTGGCTAAATGAGTTGTACCCTCTGAAAATAAGGTATTATTATTAGTAGTAGTAGTAGTAGTATCTACATCCAGTCTTCTGAAAATGTGATATCATGCTAGAGGACATAGCTATCAAGGGCCATAGATATTCTACGTCTAAACAAAGGTTTCATATCTGATTGACACATCTTGACAGATCATGCTCAAGTTATGTAAGGTCTTTTCCATAGTAGCTGCTATAAATCTCCTGATACGAAATATGAGAGCCTCATCAAATCTCGCACAAGCTTTGCAATTCAAAATTATGAGCAAAATACGCGAGATTTATACTTTCTAAATAAAGTTACGAGCATGGATATAATACCATTAAATACATGTCGTCCTAATCTTTAATTTCATAACATCTTTATGGAAATATGCGTGATGTGAATGGTTTGAAATCTATATTTATATTAATATATCTTAATTCAAAATCTGAAACATGTTAATGGGGTGATAATGAAATGTTGTCTTCATGACCACGGTTTTCGTTTAATTCAAGCTTCCTAGAGAAATACTATGGTCCTTCACTATACTGCTTTTCAGGGAAGCCATAGATGTGTACTGCGTGATAGGCGATGTCGCCTTATATATGGACTCATTGCATGAATAAAATAGAGTTCAACCAGTGTAAAAATATCTACGACTACACCAGCGGTATATCAGGAACCGTGTTATACTGAGGTGCTGTATAGTGAGGGATCACTGTGTTTACTTACTTGGTTTGGCAGCATCCATTCTCACAGCACTCGTGGTCCGGACCGCAAGAGAACCAGGTAAGGCTGCTACTATAACTATACGAGACTGTGTATGAACATCGATGGTTCCACCAGTAAAAACTGCCAGAATAACCTGCGATTCTACCGCAGTCTTCTTGTCCGCTTGCACAATATAGAGAGACATACACTAAAATCCACATAGTTTTTCGAACACACATGACTAAGCTGCAATAGAACGATTACAAAAATAAGCTGATTTTTAAAAAAGTATATTTTGAAGTAAGTTCTTCTGTTTTTAAAAATTACGAGCAGTCCAATAAAATGGGATCAACTTCCACAAACTGTGTATCATTTAAACTCAACGTCCTTCAGATGTGGTGCAATAATACAAAATATTTCAATAACGGTTTCATGTTACTTAGTTAAACTTTGCAATAATAGCTTTTACAGAGGTTTGTGCACACAAGTCAGTACATGCTTCGTTTGAAATATAAGATATTCAATCAAGCAAGACATGTTCATATTTACTCAGTAATTAAATTCAAACGTAACAAAAGATTAATATCTACATCGGAGACATACTGTTCCTGCTATAAAACACTGAGATTAATGATGTGTTCGTAGTTTGGATGAAGAAATTGGCTTAACACTCTGTTATTTTGTACTTTTGTAGTTTGGATGAAGAAATGGGCGCTACACTCGGTTATTTAGTACTAATGTTACTTTTACTTTTAGTAAGAAACGTGGCCTGTGGGATAGGCACACAAAAGTTACCCGCCTGCATTATTACAACTTATCAAAGCAACCAATCTGCACTTTGTGTGAATCCTCTATACACGTCTTGTGGCTTCGGAGTATGCTGTAGTCCACACCATTACTGTTGTAACTATCAGACACAACTGAGCAACGATTCTTGTAGATATGAGTACGACTATATCAATGGTGTCTATATATTAATTTGTGAATCATACATTCGTGGAAGAGTTTCGTGCTGTAGGAGGTATGTAACCATTATCGATAAATTGTATTTTTGTTCCTTATCAGCGGCATTGTAGGTGTTGTAGAAATAACGCTTGTACTTTTTGTTATTGTTGTTGTTTTTGTTTTTTCTATTTTGGTGTTGTTCTTCGAACTTGTTTTGTTTTTTTAAGACCTAGGCAGGACTCCGGAAACCACTCGCCCTCTCGTCCTGAAAAAAAGGCTGGGCCGAGTAAAACTTTACTATGTACTCATCATTGTGCTGAGTAAATGCAGATTCGCACCTTGAGAATAAATCTGAGTGCATTTTCTACCCTTAACAAGCGTTGAAGTCCAACGTCGCCCAAAATTTAACGTGCGTCAATTATAAATAACTTTTGCCTAATCTCCCTACCTGTTGTCAGTCTAGAACATGTCGCAAAGGAAACGGTTTATTTTACTTCTACACAGTTACCCAGCGCTACACTCGGTTATTTTGTACTAATGTTACTGTTACTTTTAGTAAGGAACGTGGCCGGTGGGATAGGCACACACAAATTACCCGCCTGCATTATTACAACTTACCAATACAACCAACCTGCACTTTGTGTGAACCCTCTGTGCACGTCTTGCGGCTTCGGAGTGTGCTGTAGTCCAGACCATTGCTATATCAATGGTTTCTATATACCGGAATTAATTTGTGAATCATACATTCGTGGAAGAGTTTCGTGCTGTAGACGGTATGCTGCCATTATGACTAAATTGTATTTTTTTCTTACCTGCGATATTGCAGGTGTTTGAGAAATAATGTTTGTTCTTGTTGTTATTGTCGTTGTTTTTGTTGTCGTTTTTGTTGCTCTTGTAACTTGATTTTTTAATAACATCTAGGATTAAAGAATATCTCCGGTTGAGATCTGACCCACGACGGTTGTGTCTACAACCAATCGCGATCTGTTTTGCCCAACACTTAAATCGGCTCTGCTATCAGTGATCATACCTAAGAGGGCAAACTTGATGAACTGTTTACGTGGTGGCAGGTGCTGAACATGGTCTATACCGTGTTCTAACAACACTCCATTTTAGAGTTAAAATAAATTACCCAAAAATGTGCTGATTGAAGACAACAACTACAGTACACAGAGTGACAAAGCAAGTATCACTACACAGAGTGAACAAAGCAAATATTTATCAGATCTTCATTCATCCAGACACATTTTGAAATAAGCTTAAAGCAATTTAAAGGCCTAATGGAAAAGGCCTGAGAAAAGGCCTCTAGATTTCGAGTCTAATGCACCCATGAGTCATACAACTAGAACAAAATTCATTCGAAATTGTATTTCCTGTACTTTCAAATGAACAATGTTGTAGAATTCAGAAGTGGTCAGGTTTTGGTAAAAAAAATATGAACGTTTCTTACAGAGGTATAAATTATTTCAGGAAATAAATATTAAATGTGTGGGATACATAACATGACCTTGTTACACAATGTAACCCATATTTATTTGGAATCTAAGGGTGATTTGATTGGTATTTCTTCACATTGCACATCAGTACCAGGAAGACTGCATATTTGAACATTATTGTCACAATATTTACCATTGGACGTACAATCATTCTATATATTAATACTCGTTGGTATACATCTGTTAAATTATTCATTTTTCCAAGAAAACATTTGTTTACTATTACTGGAAACCCTCCTGTTACAAAATTCATTTTTCCAAGAAACTATTCGTTTACTATTACTGGAAACTCTCCTATACTGTTATATAGTTACCTAGATATGTAGAATATTCTGTAATAATCAGCATACACCATGAAACAAATTTATGGCAGGGGTAACACAGAAGCAATTTTGCTAAACAGAGTAGCATTGTGGCTTTAGCTTGTTGAGGTAGCAGTGGGACAATGTCGTGTAAAATTTTATATTTATTTGTAAGATAAAGTAGAATCCTAGAACTTGTATTAAATCCTACTTTTATCTATTTTGATAGAGATTTGTTTTGTTTATTTTATGTTATTTTTGTTTGGTTTTTATGACTTTTTGTCTCATCGGTAAAAATAAGAACAAAATTTAGGATCCAGCTGCTTCATTATCGACAGAAGAGACACAAGCGTTTGTTTTTAAAAGTATCTCATGCTTACAAATCACAAATATTTGAGAGAAAAAAAGTCATCACATGAAAGCCACGTAATAAAATTATATGGTTTTTACCTATGTAAAAGGCATGTATTGTATGTCGTTCTCTTTGATAAGTTCAAGGCAATTTAAATTTTGGCTAGAGTAATTTTTCTCTTAAGAGCTCCATGTAATAAAGTTTACTTAGGTCAGTTTGGAATATAGTTTTATTTCCTCTTGCTTGGTTGCACAAACAAGTTACACACTTGTTGATTAGGCACTAGTTGTAGATGTTTTGTCAGGTAATACGAACGCAGTTTACACGACCATGAAGAAAATGCAATGACGTGTTTTATACTTGTCAAAGCTCATCGCGCAAAACTCATGCATTTTCAAATGTGTCTCACTTCTCAACAGATGAAATGCGCGTCAGTGGATGAGTTTCAGAATCACATTATTTACCACATACATTCCATGCCATATTTTATTTAGATAATGGAAACTGGAAATGAGTGAGTGAATGATGGTTAAAGGAACATCCTGGTGGATTCGGATATTTATGTTGGATGTACAACCGATCTGATGCCTTTACAGGGAACAACTCAATCAAGCTGTCTGTGTGCTTACGCTCTCTTTTGGGGCTTCATTGCTTTGACCGGTATCGAATTCGCTTAAAACAACCGGAAACAGAGAGAGAGCATCTCACTCCCATTTTGCCTAAATATTTCGGACTTAAAAGCTGCTATAGCTAAAGGAAAGCCTGACACACTTGCAGTTATTATATGAGGCATATTTCTGGTATGTTGTACAACTCTTTGCGCAGTTTAAAAGGTAGAATCCTGCAATGTCACCTGCATAAAAAAAAAAAAACATATTTACCAAACTGTCAAGATATCTTAGTAAAGCAGCAGAGCAGACCGTGAAGGCAAGTATAGGCTATCTGAGCGATCTGAACAATATGTTGATATTTAAGTTTCCATCAGTTATTTTAACTAATCACGCTGGACCCTGTGTGTTAAGTCGTTTTACTCAGCCAGCCACAGGAAATTAAATATTCCATTAATACAGCTTATTTTGCGATAACACAAAGTGAAGGTTCAATGGTGTTGGTTAGAAATGAAAACAGAAAACTATTATTAACATTGGCATAGGATAAAAAGACATTTTTGATATCACACAAAAGAAATCATCCCTTGTCAGGTGGTCTTTAAGCAGGCATGTGTTGGAAGAATATGTATCTATTATGAAAGAGTGTGCTTCCTGAAAAAAGTGAATATATCAAACCACACGAAGAAACTTACCTGCAGCAATGACAGGTTTTAAAGATCAAATGACAGCTTTGCTCTCGTGTCAAGAAATAATTGTCAACATATATAAATTTACGCTTGCCGCCTCGTAAATCACAGGTGAGGATGCCTTTGGGAACTGACTATGGTCAGAGGAAGATGGAGCACTTTGTGGACAGCATCTTGTCTCTTGAATAAAAGTCCACTTCTTTTGGCCATTCTATATCAGGTCTTAAGATATTCACAAACTTGACAGAAGGAACAAAAACAAAAATCTGAATTGTTGAAGGTAAGCAACTAAAGCCGCACAAACAGTAGGTCACGGTGAATATATGATGCTCAATGACTTTTCATGCATCAGTCTCAGGTATATAGACAGAAATGTAAAAAAAGAAGAACAACCGACGCAAAAACAACAACAAAAAAACCACAGACACACCGTCGATTATGTGATACATGAGTCCGATATATCCTTATAAGTCCGATATATCCTTTGCAGGCGAGACAAACACATTTAGCAAATCATTTTAATACATTCATTGGAATATCAAATTGGATTTGCATTTTTGGAAGCCAAGAAAAGCTAGACATACAAACATAACTTACGTATCTGCTTCATTTGATTGTACCGACAGACACAAATTCATGATAAATTAAAATCTATTATCCTCAAAAATTATGTAAGCTTGTTGCCATGGCAGTTTGAACACGAGAGAACACTACAACAGATAATTAATTAACGTTAAGGCCATACGCTCATAAATGACTTAAAATACAGGTGTATGATTAATTTGGAAACGTGGTCCTTGCTGATCACCTGCAAATCAAGCTAATACTATTCAATGCATTCAAGATAAAATCCAAGATATTTCAAGCTCCTCTTTTAGTCTATCTTGCTCTCTATCATTCTTCCTTTGTCGTTTTGTTCATATTTGTGGGATTTTTTTTTTTCCTTAGAAATGCATACACAGCTCGAATTGGTGAGGTTGCCGGTGTAACCCTTGGAGCCATAGCATGGGCTTGCATTGTCTGCGTCATAGGATTTCTTACCTGTCCGAGGATTTACCACCGAATCAGACGCTGTAAGCATGAAGTCCGTCTTCTTTCTGTCTTTCTACAGACAAATATACAGACACAAAGACATACACCAACAAGTTATACGAGCAGTTTCTTTTCTCTCTTCATTTTTTACTAATCTAAATGCTAATTTGTAATGATTCTATCATACACAATATTTAATTTTACGGTTACAAATTACAATTATAAATTCCGTTACAACTGTTTCACGTCGTTTAAAATAGTACATTAGCGACATACGCCATCTCGAAATCCTGTTTCCAGCAACGTCCTACATCCCTTGAATAAGTCACCTGATTTTCCGTACAATCCGACAGGTCTTCGCACAATCTGTAAAAACTGCAGATACCCAGTATTATACATTAGCTATTGACAAATCGGAGGTAAAGAATTTGTTGCAAGGGTAAATAAAAACTGGTATCAGATTCATACAACTCAACCTGGATTTCACTGGTTTGTCGAGTACAGTAACCGTGACGTTATACTCAGATATCGGAACAGCAAGTGCTGTTTGCGTACAGGCTTTTTCATGTGTAAAAACTTCATGTGTAACAAACTTCTTTTAGTAGTCATTTGGTATATAATTGATATACTTAGTAACTTGATCATGTAGGAATCACTATTATACGAATTTTTCAGTGTATAATTTGAACCCTCTGGCTGAAATTTTTACCTCGTGATTCGGCAAACGTGTGCACACAGGAAACCGTGCTTGATCCATATATGTGGATTCCCTCTGCAACTACCGTAAATTCAATGCATCTGTCTCCTTACTATCCGTACTATACATGTTTTACTGTAGTAAGCAAATATTATTCCATGCAATGTTAAATCGGGTTCTGCAGACGCTTTGATTATAACATAATATTTATCAAAGTAAATAAAAGTAGAACTTGCTCGCAAAAATTACCTTTTTCTGAGCAACTGATACTACAAAACAAACATTTTCCTCTTGCTCATACACACACGTCTTCATGTAAAAATACACATACATTTTAAGGTAGATATATAGATAGATAGATGAACGGATAGATGCGACTAAATCTGAAGATTTCAATGGTCCCGTACAAAAAAAAGAAGAAAAAAAAAGAAAAACGAAAAGGTTTGAAAATAAAAAAATCTTAAAACTGCACAGCTCTACGGTCGAGTTTACACCGTCATTGGAATTTCAAAATTATATTCAGCTCCTAAAAGGTTAAACTGGAATTTTTCTCTTTTTCGTCTATCTGCCTTTGACCAGCAGATGCTGTGCTCAATGCCAATCATTCTCAAATGATCTTTACTGCAGTTTGTACTAAAATATTTAGACAAATGCTTTATTTGTCTTTGCAGTCTAATGCCAGAAAAATACCCCTCTATCATAACGCGTAAATTACTTTCACTTTCCCCTACATACTGCGTTTTACAGTTCAATCAATACACTAATATTATTATATTTTGTGTAATACATGAAATATGCTTTCTTTTTAATGTTGAAATTACTACCTTTTTCTCCAAGCTCTTTATTATGACTGAATTGATTAAAAGATCACACAGCTTAAAACCATCAGGTCCACACTTAAAACAGCTAGTTTCGTTAATACTCGGTATTTTGGATCTCAATAAATGTCCTCTGTGTTCTTATTTAATTTATAAGCTGAAACCAAAGTACTACAGTTTGCACTAAAACGTTTGACAGATATTTATTGGTCTCTGCAGTCGTATGCTCGAAAAATGTTATTTAATCCTAACGCGTAAATTTCTTTTGGTTTCGGTTTTCCCTAGATACTGATTTTTACACTAAATAGATCACATTTTGTGTATCACATGAAATATGCTGTTTAATTTTAATATTTCTACCTGTTTCCAAGCTCTTTACTGTGTCTGAATTGATTAGAAAATCACACCGCTTACAACCACTAAGTTCACACCTAAAACAACCAGTTTTGTTAATACTCGGTAGTTTGGATCTAACTAAAAAATGTACTCTATGTTCTTATTTTGGTCATAAGCTGGTACCAAGGTGTGTGTTTGAAAGTCTTCATGGAAATGTATGTTGCAAATCACTAAAATTTTGTCTAGCATACTTCGATGCAGAGTCTGAATGTCTATTGAAATGAACAATGAACGGAATTATTTCTTGTGTTTTTACTGTGAATATGTATTCTTATTAATGCGTCAGATTTCATTTTCCTAAGTTGCCTGATTTTATAACGTCATTCTTGTAGTCCTGCGATAAGCAATGAACAGTCGTCATTAAATTCTTGTTCACTGTTGCAAAATCCAGCGAAACCTCAGTATTTGGGATGTAACAATGCTCCTGAATGTATGCCGTAGATGTAAAATATTTGTATGTAGCAATTGATGAGTGTCAGTTTCCTTGACATATACCTTAGTATCCAGATGTCTTTTGACAAAGTTATTTCCCTTTAATATTGTTACATCTAACAAGGCTACACCTTCCTTACTAATTTTAGTTTTAATTTTAATTCATGAATGATGATTATTCGTCCAGTTAAGAAACTCATATAGTTTTTCTTCTGATGAAGAAAATATCATCAATTAAGCTGACATAGAGAAATCATAACTTTTGGGTCTTAGCAAATATTTCTTTCTTTATATACACCTTGGTCTTAAATTGTTTGGAATCAAGCAGTCGAATTCCTTTTTATAGATAGATGGATGAGTGGATGGATAGATATATAAATAGACAGATAAGATGGGATAGATAGACATATAGATAGATTGATAGATAGATAGATAAAACAGACAGGAAAATGGACAGTGATTATTTTTTATTATACATCAGCCTTTTGGCTGAACGCATTTTGCAATGACTCTGTCTGTCTGTCTGTCTGTGAACTTCTCCTTTTCTGCACAATAGCTTCCGTTCTACAGTACCTACCTTCGCCAAAGAGGTAGGTTCTTCTTCACGAAAGACAGAAGCCTATGGATTAGGGGGTCTAATGGTCAAAGGTCAAGGTCGCTGTGACTGAAAGTTGTCAAATGGTTTCCACTCGTTTGATAAGAAAGAAGCCTGTTGATTTGGGGGTCAAAAAGTTAAAGGTCAAGTTCACTGCCACTAAAAGAAGAAAATTAAATTTTGCACAAAAATTCAGTTCTCTACCGTGTCTCTTCACCAAAGAAAAAACCAAATTGATAGGAGATCAAAAGGTCCAAATGACCAGGTCACTGAGACTCGTTGGTCAGTAAACTCCAGAGTTAACCGTGCCCTATTAGTGCCTACATAGAGGACTATTAAACACCGAATGGGCGTATAATGTATCGTTCACAGTCCGCTTCTTCTTATATAATCAAACCGGTTTTATGATCCATTAACAAATATCAACACAGCACGTCCCCTTGTAATACGTTTCTTTCATTGTTTAGAATAATTCATTTTTGTAGGTATCTGCTATATTATTTATGTACTTAGTAACTGATTAAACCCAACACCCCACTTGTACTCGGGCAAACGTTTACGCACATTGAATAATGTATAACCCGATATTATCACACAATGTTATCTACATATTTTCTTTTTTCCCACAGATAAGACTCCTGGACGTTGGAATAGAAATGCTGCATCGCATGACATAGAATTGCAATAACATCTGAAGTTGTCCTTTTCTTAGAAAAGAAAAAAAAGCATAATGACAATTTGGATTCCAAAATATCACTTTCTACTTTTTACGGTTGTTTATTTTACCTATGTACATTACTCCAATATTTACTCTGATTGCATGTATTAGTATGGTAAAATTAATGTTGTGAACCTTTTATTGTTTTCTAATTTCTCTTAAATGTGTTATTCGTTTGGTTTGGTTTTGTGGTGTTTAACGCCCTTTTTCGGCACATAATAAGCTATACATGGCGGCCAGTATATTTGGTGGAGGAAGAACTCAGAAAGACCCCGGGAAGAACCACCGACTCACTGGGAGCTACTGGCAAGCTTTCTCACATACCAACGTTGCTCGAACCGAGACTTGAACTCACGCAGACAGAGGTGAGATGTGTGAATGATCTGTAAACGCGAGCGCTTTAGACCACTAGGCCACCCAGGAGCCCCTGCTCTATTCGTAGAAAAAAAATAATAAATTATGTATAATATCAACAACATTTTTAATGTTCACAAACATAGAAACATTCACATAAATATTATTCAGAAAGCAGTATCTAATTATTCTTCATCCTTGGAAAAATCTTATTTTTCATAAAATAGATCACTAACAGTTATCAGAGTTACAAAACAGAACAGGCCTATATAAAGCATCAAATATCATACACCTCACAATAGGTTACCTATTTTTGGTATGATAACACCACGATATATTCTGAAAGAATTTGAACTGTGAGGAGTGTGATCAAATATAATGTTCGTTATGGAACAATTGCATCTTATCGGAGAAATAAATGAGAGAAAACTTTTTCTTTCATTATATTAAACGTATTGAACTTCAATGCAAGAAATATGAATCAACAATATGAAGATTCGCATTAGGGTAACAATCCACCACTGTTAATTTTCTAGCACGTAGCAATATGTTTCAACACTGCCATTCAACATAATTGAAAAATTATGCAAAATAAATTGTTCATGAAAATAAAACCTACATTTATTATTCAGTTTTTTTTAGAAACTGCTTTACTCAAAATAAAACTTAATTCAACTTAACCTGCAGAAAATTCTTCAAGACATTCATGCTGTATAGCAAAACTGACAAAGAAAAATCTTTATAATAAAAAGACTACAGAACACCTTATTCCATCATTACTGCAAGTAAGGCTTTTCCAGGCATTAATTAAAATGAAAAACTTTCACAAAATGTATTTTTGCAAAAACATGAAGAAAGTTTGGTCACATGTATGCTGGGAAACATGTTGTATTATAGTTTTAAAAGGGATGTTGCAAAGAAAAAAGAAGAAACGAAACACTTTCTCATGACATCATACAAATTAAGTCTCATGCATTTGTCTTATACATGAAGACAGGATTTATATTATGTAGCATGTAATTATATTATGTTATAGTACATCTTAACAGTACTAATAATAATGAGCTCTATATATCAATAACTGTAATTTCATGCATATCCTCAGAGAATCAGATAGAGACTTTGCCATAACTCTTTTGTGTATATCCTCAAAGTATAAAATAGAGACCTTGCTATAATCATTTGTGTATATCCTCAAAGTATAAAATAGAGACCTTGCTATAATCATTTGTGTATATCCTCAAAGTATAAAACAGAGACCTTGCTATAATCATTTGTGTATATTATTGCGACTCTAGGTCTTAAAAATATATAACAGAAAGAAAGTGAAACCAAAAATGTAAGTAAAATCAACAAGCAATTTATTTCCAGACAATTAAAGTGAAAATGCAAGACACTTACAATTTGTGAGTTAAATTCCAAAAAATCCTAAATGTCCTAATCACAAGTCCAAAATAACAGAATGTTCCTAATGAATTCCAATAGATTTGAATCTCCTGATGTACCATAAAGATGTAATCCAGAATGCATTCGAATGAGTTCACATAAGTCCCACAATCATGAATTAATCCACAAATGAGTAAGTACTTTTATATTTCCAATGAATATTGTAACTAAATAATTCCTCTCAAATTATATCTGATTTCAATAACACAACTAAAATGATTCCTTACAGACTGATCTTTTAGAACTAACATTCTAAAAGAAGAATGAATATGTTTACCAAATTCTGTATATAAATACACATGCCCACATGATCTATGTCACATCACAATATGAGTAATTCTAGTGGAAAAATACTGGCCTACCTGACCTATGTCACAAAAGTCTAATTGCGAAATGCCTATGAAAATACTATGTAAACAACTGGACACAAGTTAAATATGAAATTTTCAAATAACCATACAACTTACAACCATAGACAAAAGGCATGTATATAAACATTATACATAACATCTCCTCTCATAAAGAAAAAGAAAGATTTATGCAATAAACTTTCTTTTAAATGCATATGATACTATAATAATCAAAATTACACAAGAAGATGTCTTCTGACTGACACTCAGCTGAATTCCACAAAATACACATAAAATAAAGCAATATGGTACTTATACTATGCACGGGATAGTGCATCTGCAATCACATTATCTATTCCCCTGATGAGTCTAATGTCAATGTTGTATTCTTGCATCGTTAAACTATATCTCAACAAAATCCTCTCTTTATCCTTCATTTTGTAGATGAAAGTAAGGGGATTGTGATCACTGTATACAATAATCGAAGACAGAGCCCAGGTAACATACACTTCAAAATGTTGTAAAGCCAATATTAAAACCAAATATTCCTTCTCAATTGTGGAATACTTTTTCTGGTGCTTATTTAGTTTCTTAGAAAAATAACACACAGGGTGATCTACACCATTTTTGTCTTCCTGAATCAATACTCCACCAACCCCTACATCACTTGCATCAACAGACATTTTAAATAATTGGTTGAAAGTTGGTGCTGAAAGAACTGGTGCGTTCCTAAGATTCCCCTTCAATTAATAAAAGAATTTCTGACTCTGGTCAGACCAACGAAACTTAGTTTTCTACATCAACAAATTCGTCAAAGGTTCAGCAATTATAGAAGACTTTGAACAAAATTTCCGATAATATCCAGCCATACCCAAACGTCGCATCAGTTGCTTTATACAAATTGCACCGGAAATTCAGAGAAAGCTTTGGCCTTAGCATCTATAGTTTTAAATTGACTTTGTTCACAAAATGTCTTATAAATGTGCCACAAACATGGCAAAACTCACTTTTCCTCAAATTAATCGTCAGATTGGCATCACTGAGTCGATCGAAGAATTTCCAAATTGTTTCCAAGTGATCTTCCCTGGTGTCGTTGTAAATAATGACGTCATCGATGTGCGCGTCACAATAATCTAGATCAGATGTTAACATGTTTATCAGATGTTGAAACGCTGCCGGAGAATTTTTCATTCCAAATGGCATGACTTTATATTGATAAAGTTCATCAGGAGTTATAAATGCTCAAATTTCTTTAGCCTTTTCTGTGAGTGGAATTTCCCAGAATCCTTTTACAAGGTAAAACTTGGTGACATATTTCGCATTTCCAATTTTATCAATTCAATCATCCATTCTTGTGTTACGACTCTATGGTCTAGAACAATGTAACAGAAAGAAAATGCAACCAATAAATCAAGTAAAAATCAACAAGCAATTTATTTCTAGACAATTAGAGTGAAAAGTCAAAAGACACTTACAGTAACGTGAATTAAAATCCAAATAATCCAATAATCCTAAGTGTCCTAACCAGAAGTCCTAAATATAGAATGTTCCGAATGAATGACTCTATCCTTGAATGTGTTGATGTGCCAATAGTCTTTAATAGTGATGATGTGCCAAAATAAAGTACTCCAGAATATCTTTCAATAAGTTCACTTAAATCCCAAAATTATCAGTTAAAAATCCAAAATACAACAGTCGATGATGACTTTTTTAATCCATTGAATATTTTAAATAATTCCTCTCTGAATTTGGAATGATTTTTCACAACTGTAATGGCTCTTTAAAGACTGGTGTTAAGGTCGAAAACTGCAAAAACTGTCCACTAAACATGGTATATATAAAGATGGGTCACATGACTTCTTCAATCGATTGTTTTGTTTTTGGTTGACACATAAATCACAGTCCGAAAGCACGCAGTACTCCGCATGATTGTGACTTAGGGTGATAAGATTGTGGACTTATTATTGCAAAGACATTGGTCAAGTTTGAGTTTTTAAGAGTATTTAAGAGTTAAGGCTACCATTCAACTAAGAAGTATGCCTATGAATCATCACGAATTTCGTTAACACTCCATAACGTTTGAAGTACGCAATGAACTACCTATTCGACAATCCGCCCATTAATTAATTCTTAACTAAAGCCTTGACCGTAACAAATTTTGTACCAAAAATAAAATATTCAAATAATTTAAAAAAATAACTACTAACTTGCCTCCTGCTGAGCTGATTACCTTCAGCAGATAATTACGTTGCGCAAAAACATTAGAAAGATATTCGAGACGTAAGTTAACCCGCTTTGAGCACTTAGCATTATTAAGAAGGATGTGCTTGAAGGCACCTAAATAGAACGAATAAATTAAATCTGAATGAAAAGAACTCGGCTAACTGCTTCTGGTGAATAGTACAGACCTTGCCGTGTTTTAATTCAGGAACGTCTGAAATGACACTGACAGTAATTGGATAATAGACACAAATTTGAGACTGCTGATAGTAAAACCGTTTGAAATAAACAACCCATAATTTCCTCACACGACAATATATCATATGTGAACCAACGACACAGATACCAATTGACGTGTATTTAGGAGAATCTTTCAACTTTCACAGCATAAAGATACGAAGTATAAACTCGGATGTTCGAAATTTCTGACTAAAGTCAAACAAATATAAAACGAAAGACTAAAAGAAAGACATGAATGTATAAAACAACCAGTCAATTTCTCGCATATACGCAAAATTGTTCCATATATAAATTACTAGATGAAGAGAGAGAGACAGAGAGACAGTAGAAAAGAAAACATGTTTGGAAAAAAGCAGAAGTTAATCTGTTTGGAGAATGTTAGAAAGCAACACTGTTTCGTGAGTGGAATGCCTATTTATTCATGTAACAAAGTAACTTTTGATACAAGGATTATCTGGATAGTGGTTGCACGCTTGCTTCGCACCTCTGCGGTCCCGGTTTTTTTTTCACCGGTTCCAGCATGCAATAGAGTAAAGTGTTCTCCCATTCTAGGTCGGTGGTCTTCTATGGTTTCCTCCACTAAAAATGACCACAGTAGGCTAACGTCTGAGCCATCAAAAGTGTGTTTTTAACGGCACTTTCAGCACTTTATTGGCTATATAAAACAGAGTAAATGGGCGCTAAGTACCTTTCCGAATGATACACTAAGGCAGCCGACCTGGGATGGCCGGAGAGCGTATCAGACCCGATGTTTGAGAAGAAATCGACGTAAAATAAATACAGTTTAAAGTTGAATCATGGCCGTACTACTCGTGATTCGGCACGATGGTCATGCCATTACTTTGTCTCAACTAAACCTTCATAGGTTAGACAGAGAAGCATACATTTATGCGCCAAACCATTCTAAAAAATACTAACATAATCACGTGGCCATGTACAAACAGACTTGTCATCTAAATCAAACTTAGCTGAAATATTTAAAAGAAAATACGACTATATACATTTTTGCCAAAGTTTTAAAGAATTTATATAAAATACACGCGTGTGTATATTTTTTATTGTGTATCCATGTTGAAATTTGATTACATGCAATTTTTACCTGTACCAATTTACCTTTGCACTACCTTAGCAGTTGATGCAAATTTACACACCATGCAAAGGACTAGGTTCACTTTACCATCTAAACGACCCTACAATCTGGCACAAAAATACTTTTTCATGCTTAGACTTTTCTCTGTATCATAAAATATTACAATTTATTTTATATTTCATAATGAAATATTAAAAATATATCAGTCAGAGAAAAATTATATTGTCACAGTGGCGATACCACTTTTATCGCCACAGTGGCGATATCACTTTTGGAACTACTTTCTTTTGCCATTTAAGAGGTATATCGGCCCTTATGTTTTTCAGACCTGTATTTCGATATTTAGGCCTTTTAATTTTTTCTTTCTCTTTCCCCCCCCCCCTCTCTCTCTCTCTCTCTCTCTCTCTCTCTCTCTCTCTCTCTCCATCGGAATGAATAGATCTTAAAATATGTCAACACTGTTGACCCTCTAGTATACATTTATGTCATCAATGAAAAGCACCGTCAAGAATGCATATAAATAAACCCTAAACAACAAAAAACTGGCTTCAAGTATTAACTTTTCTTATATTTAGTTTTCCGCATGAATCATGCAAACTGTCAGTGATTGAACTTATATGATCTGTTGCTATTCGATATTTTAGTTCACCCATACAGTATCGTATACCTGTTACACTCAACGACAAATGGTGCACATTTTCAAGAAAAAATCTTGATTACATTTTTTTTTATAAATTATTTATGTAGCGATGTTAACCGTCATCACAATCATAATCATGTCTGAAGACGATGGAGAGATCAGGCATTGATTTGTGTCGATTGCAAACTGAAAATAAGTGACAATCGGAATTAGGGTGCAGCGTCTCTAATTGATATAGACTGCAAGTCTTCCAACACACAAATATTCAAGCCTGAATGCAGAAATAAACAAAAATAGCAGCCAAAATCTTACAAGTAAATTCACAATCATTAAAATCTGTTGTTTAATGATATTATTCTCTAAAGCCTGTTGGAGCGGAGCGGACTGTCATGTTTCTATAGTACTCCCTCCCCTGTTTGCTATGTTCAATTGTATCAATCCGCGTAAGAAATGTGTTAATGTAACTAAACTTCTCTTCATTTTCTACGAAAACAGTCATTAGTTTGACGAATTACGCATTCTGAAGCATTATATATTCAATTAAATTTTGTAAAAAGTGGCTGTCCCAAAATAAAAGGGTCAAGGATCCGTCCAGGATTAAACATCGAACCACTGTTACATATGTTTGCCCTAACCATCTCAACTGTTCATGCACGGCCTCATAATATTCGTCTTCATTTTCAATTTGCAAGTTAATACGAGTTCCAATTGTCCATGATGTAACATTGTTCACAGTCTCAGTGTTTTTGTCAATATTGTGCGTCTTTAGTTTGTATCGATAGTTCAGACTAGATGTGCAAACATGTCTCCATTGTCCATGATGTACAAATGTCCACTGTTACGACTCTATGGTCTAAGAAAAATGTAACAGAAATAAAATTAAACCAACAAATCAAGTAAAAATAAACAAGCAATTTATTTCTTGATAATTAAAATGAAAATCAAAAGACACTTACCGTAACGTGAATTAAAATCCAAATAATCCAATAATCCTAAGTGTCCTAATCACAAGTCCTAAATATAGAATGTTGCGAATGAATGAATGTAGCCTTGAATGTCCTAATGTGTTAGTAGTCTTGAATGTTCTAATATGCCTGAATGATGTAATCGGGAATATCTTTGAATAAATTCACATACATCCCAATGTCGATTATTCATCCAATATGAGGATGAGCACTTTTGGTAATTTCAATTAATATTTCAAATAAATAATTCCTCTCTCTGAATTTGGGATGATTTTTCACAACACAACTATAAACATCTGATTATTAGAACGATTCTTCGTATGCTGACCATTTGAACAAGAATGAAATATTGTCCACTAAAATCTCTATATGTAAATATAAATCACGTGACAGAATATTCTAGAAAATGCGTGACTCTAATGGAAATTTTCCTCCGCAGACGTGACTTCTCGCATGTAAGCAGTGTAAATTTCCACTCTGGTACCAAATGCTACGTAAATAAAACCTACCTTGATCTCAAATGCAGTAAACATGTTGATTATAAAATGACTAAAGTACAGCATACCCTATGGAAACGTATTATAAATTCGATATGCATAACACCTCCCCTCATAAAGAAAAAGAACGATTTATCAATAAAACTTTCTTTTTTTAAATATGCAAAATAAAATTTTCAAATGAAAATGTCTTATAAAAGTCACTCAACTCAGTTATACAAAACAAAGCAATATAGTCTATACACGTGAAAGTGCATCAGCGATCACATTGTCTTTTTCCCTGATGTGTTGAATGTCAGTGTTATATTCCAGCAATATTAAACTCCATCTCAACAATCTTTGTATCTTTCATTTTGTTGATGAAAGTAAGGGGATTGTGATCACTGTATACAATAACCGGAGAAAGAGCCCAGGTAACATACACTTCATGACAATGCCTGGAAGATCATGTATCAAAATTTCTTTCATATCTTTGGTACATCTCTTGCTTATAAAATGATTAGCATCCAAATAATGTTGCTAAGATTTAATGCATTCAAAGCAGATTTGACATAAAAGTGCCCAAACTCACATAGATCCTGAAAAAACTAATGTAAACAATCAATTGACACTTTACCACAGTTAAAGAAAATAAGTATCTCATTTGACAGTTTACAACAATTTAAAAGCAAAATATCCAGGGCCTGCATGTCGCGATCAAAGTATTGCTGTAAAACATATGACCTTCATCACAAGGTCACAAGAGTTAAGCGTGCATGTCGCAGAATGAGTAAGTCCTAGCCTCATAAAGATTTGTCCAAAGTATGGACAAAATTCAACAAGGGATTTAGGAAATATAAGCAAATGAAACAACTTGAACCTAAATCTTAGCACAAATTTCTATATGTCTGAACTTGACACCAAGGTCAAACGGGCAAGTGAGCATGTCAATGAATAAATGGTCCTAACTTCATAATGCAATGAACAATATAAGCAAATAAACAACTTTTACCAAAACCTCAGTAAACTGTTGACGACAACGCTGACGCCAGAAACAGAGACTGCTATGTCTCACTTTTCACTAACGTACGGTCAACAAAAACAACAAAACAAAACAAGCACCGAATTGATAATTTAACACAAAAGACATTTTCTTTTTCTATACAATTCTCTCGAGCATTAGCTGACACGTGTTGAGCCTATTAGTATAATTGTACCATATGTTACTGATAATAAGCCCATGCCTGACGATAATCCAACCTAATTTTAGCAATATTTCCAATGGATACGGGGGGGGGGGGGGGGGGAGAGACTCGCCTACAACTAACCTCACCTGGCGCTATTGGAGAGATATAAGATGCAGATCCTTCTAGCAGCCGGTCTTCAAATCACTCATTATGGCCAACAAGTCAACAGTTCTAAAAAAACAATTAGGTTCCTAGGTTGCTCAGGGTTATATAAGGCTGGTATCTCTTCTCTAAAATCTTATGTAACCTGTTATCACTGAGTCACCAAGCAAAAATACATTATGCAAGAGCACTGTGAATTATACGAGTGCCCCTTGTTTAATAGTCCTCTTTGTAGTCACTAGTAGGGAATGTTTGACTCTGGAGATTATTGGAGTCTCAATGTTCTGGAACTTTGGTCAAGGTATGTGGTCTTGAACTAAACTTATTGTGCAGAAGCCACTTTTCGTCCTTGCCATGGCCTTGACCTCTGACTGTTAAACCCTACAACCAATAGGTGTCTTATCCTAAGCGTCAGCCATCCAACAAATCTGGCCAAAAAACCTATTCTGAAACAAAGGTAATTATGCAAAACCCATGTTTCTTTGACGCACAATGACCAGGACATTTGACCTTTTGACCACAAAATCAATAGGCTTATTCCTTATCTTAAGTGCAAGCCCTCCAAAAACTGTGGTCAAGGTGCGTAGTATAGAACAGAAGTTATTAAGCAAAACCCATCTTTATTTTTTCAGTCACAGAGAACTTTACTTTAAGCCTTTAGACTACAAAATCAAAAGTCTTCTTTCTTTCTCAACATGTAAATCGTGCACCAACTTTGGTGAAGGTAAAGAAATCAAAATGTGTTTGACTCGTTGACAGTGACCTTGACGTTTTTCATCCCCAAATCGATAGGAATCATCATTACCCAAACTACAAGCCATTCAAAATGCTCGATCCGTGTCTGTGATGTAAAAATAATGTTATTGTGTGGAAAGTGGAAAATAGGAGAGATGTATGTGGATTGTTTTTTTTTTTTTTGTTTTTGTTTTTTTTAGCATGAGTAGTGAGTTACTGTAACAGTGACAATATTTTATTTTCATTTAATCAGCGGCCTACTGCTAGTCTCGAGCATATTTACCCACTTTCAACAGCAGAACGAGATAGAACTTTATTGAATTGACGGATGCAAAAGAGCACATAGTCAATACAATACACAATGCATATATAATACATTGATGCATATACAATACACAATGCATATATAATACATTGATGCATATACAATACACAATGCATATATAATACATTAATGCATATACAATGCACAATGCATATATAATACATTTGATACATATACAATACACAATGCATATATAATACATTGATGCATAATTGAATGAATAATGGCGATAGAAATTCTGTGTTCACATAGATCCTCAGAGAGAGAGAGAGAGAGAGAGAGAGAGAGAGAGAGAGAGAAAGAGAGAGTAGATAATCTAAGTTGAAATGCATTATACACCATATTTACCTGGTTTTTTTCGGTTGCTGAATTTTCACATTTAAATAATTGTAACAGTTTTTACACACTTGATGTCTGTCAATAATAAGGATCAATATAAGATTTTCTAGGTGACAGATATCGATGACAGATTAAGACAAAATGTTATTCTTCTATGACATCATTTTTTATAGAAAGTTCACATGTCTTTTTCTGCATTGTGTTTCCTACATGTCTACCATTCTCTATATTGAATGGGTATGATGAACTCTTAATTTACTTAGGCCTTTCTGTGGCTGGCATTAGCAATTATTTTAATATAAGAAGCGGTTTCGAAGATGTCTTTTATATATTTATACATATATCAAGTTTTCGAAGCAACTACAGAATTTCAATCAGAATGAAATATACCCTTGAGTCATTTGGTTATAAAGTGATAAAAAGGAACTGAACCAGGATAATATCGAACTTGTTCAAAGCCTGAGATCAGTTGTATCTTTTTCACATTTGAAACCCAGTTTTTATCATTCTTCTCATCGCAATCGGTAAGCATTAATTGGTACGTATTTCGCAGCAATAAGACAACATTTTTACTTACAAAAGATTCAAATAAATCAGACAATTTATTCACTGGACATTGTAGATTGTTAGTATTATTCAAAAGTAGGTTCTTTGCTTTTGCCAACAGTAGTATATGTAGCATATATGGAAATGGGCCTTTGATGGTAAAAACAAGTAATAAATAATGAAAATGATTCACAATATATCGAGACACATCTCTGTACTTATATAAAATATCTTATCTTCTAACGCTTTTCTTACAAATCATAATCTTTCTTTTATCAATATTTACAAAGCTGTTCCATCTCTATACAGCATTCATGTAGCTTATATAAGGATGTCTGTTGTCCATCTGCTGTCACTGAAAATATCACCGTATGATCAGCAAACAATAAAAGATATAAAGTGTCTTCAATAGCAGTAGGATCATTCAAGCAACGGGGTATTCCAGCTATATTTGAAGGACAATTTAGGTCCTGTTGTTCTCTACTGAAGTGTCAAGTCAATCATAAACATTGCTCAAGATTACCCATTGTTTTATATAGAAAGCTCTTTGACAAAAGGCACGTGTGTGCCTCATTTCCCTTCAGATTAAATAATCGTTTAGGAGAACCGAACAGAACCTACCGTTTTCGACTTAATAAGTGCGCCTGCAAAAAGCTGCACATCCCTTTTATAACTTTTAAATATAATCGACATAATCTTCTATTCTAATGATTCATTTCTCAGTAACTTATTCTGGTAATAAATAGGTTTAATTCGTAATTTTTAAAAATATTCTCTCTCTCTCTCTCTCTCTCTCTCTCTATATATATATATATATATATATATATATATATATATATATATATATATATATATATATATATATATATTGAGAAAGAATATAATCATGCAGTTTAGAGAATGTTTTAATTCATTTCCTTCCGAGACTCGAACCCAGGTCAGCGGGATACGGCAACAATCGCCTTGCCTGCCTCAATGAGTATCAGAAACGCAAAAGTACCTTCCACAAAATGGAGATCAGAAACTCACAAGTACCTTACAAAAAATGGAAATCAGAAACCCAAAAGTACCTTACACAAAATGAAGATCAGAAACGCAAAAGTACCTTAACAATTTTGTTCTCCTAATAAATTTTGATTAATCGAATAATGATGATAAAATGTTTTAAAGGTAATAACATTCAATATACGAGATATATCCTATATAATTTAATATTAATGACACACTGTCGTTGATTTTTCACCTTATATCAACCAAATTTTGAGTACTGGAAACAATCTTTAAATTTATTAACATTCCGTATTTGCGAAAAAGTAGCAGTTCGAATTTATTCAGGAACAATACAATTATTTTCTCAATAGTTATTGCTAGTTCGAAGCTTTAAAGGGTTCGAATTTTTACAGGGTCTACCCTACTACCGTACATAGTCTTTCTTTGCGAAAAGTCGTTGGTGATGACCAGGTGACCCTGTTTCCCCTTACATATTCTTATTAGAAACCGATAGTTAAGGTTTAATAGAGAGGCTAAAAATATATTCAAGGTATCTGCAGAAATAGATATGAAAGTAAGATACATAATACAAGTATGATACATATTGTACACTAGATGGATTTTGATAATTCATTGCATAAAGTAGTAAAAGGTTTACATCATCATGCGAATACATCACAACTCAAATTTGATGTTGGTGAGTGATTGATTGTTTTTTAAAGGAAAGACCATAACGGGCCGAGGCACTGGGAGTAAAATATCTTTCCCTAAACAAGCCACAGCGGCTGACCAGGCTTGGTCTGTGCAGAATTCGAACTTCCACCCTTCTGGTCACAGTGTAAGATCAATAAATGACCCCATGAGGTTCATTCTCTATAGATGGTAAAGTGATACCCCACCCCACGTCACCCCAGCAGGAGAGTCACCCCGATGATGATAACAACATGGCCCCATGGCAGAGGGACTAGGGATCCTTTGACTATGGGAATCATAATCTTCTGCACCAGTACAAAGTGACCCCATAGAAGAAGGACCGGGGTTCGTTTGACTATCAAGGTCCCATTCATATACACCACTGCAAAATGATACCCACAGAAGAAGGGCCGGACATCGTTCGACCATTCCGTCATATTTGTATGCATATCGCAACTAAAGCCATAGGAAACAGACTAACCGTTTGCAGAAGCCCGTGTTTGTTTATGGTGCATCTTTTAAAAGAAAGCTGTTGTTTCTTTTAAATTGTATCTGCCACAATGTGTATGGGGCGTATAATGATACTATCGCTGGGGTTCCTTTGACTATGGAGGGGGGAGTAAGGACCGGACATAGTTTATCTCTACCGTAAAAGAACCGCGTAGAGTAAAATATGTATAAGCATAATATCATGAATCTTATCCGTACCATATAATATAATTCTATCCGTACCATATAATATAATTATATCCGTACCATATAATATAATCCTATCCCTACCATATAATATAATTCTATCCGTACCATATAACATAATCCTATCCGTACCATATAACATAATCCTATCCGTACCATATAACATAATCTTATCCGTACCATATAATATAATTCTATCCGTACAATAAAATATAATCCTATCCGTACCATATAATATAATCCTATCCGTACCATATAACATAATCCTATCCGTACCATATAATATAATCTTATCCGTACCATATAACATAATCCTATCCGTACCATATAACATAATCCTATCTGTACCATATAACATAATCCTATCCATACCATATAATATAATCTTATCCGTACCATATAATATAATCCTATCCGTACCATATAACATAATCCTATCCGTACCATATAACATAATCCTATCCATACCATATAATATAATCTTATCCGTACCATATAATATAATCTTGTCCCTATAACAAAGCAGAGTTTTAGCTCAATCCTATCCCTACCATACAATAAAGCTGAGTTTTAGACATTCATCTTAGAATGCAAATTAAAGTGGTAGAGAATATTATTTCCATAATATTTCTGAAATTTCGATCTTTCTTATTTTAAGAATGTGAATAGTGCAAACATAGTACGGCTAAGTTTGTTATAGCAGTGCATTTGACCCGAGTTTATAAACCAAGAGGAATGGACAAGTTTTTTCGACCAGGATATTTCTACACTTATTTGTATTAGATGAAATGATGAGTCTGTTCAAAATGTTATGGTGTTTTTATTTTTAGTCCTTGTATCCCAGGACAAGAATCAGATGTGAGACTATAATTAGGGTCATAATATTGCGAACTCTACCCCACTGTTATGCAGATGGCTGATACTCCGTAAAACTTTGGTGAAGGTATGTGATATTTGGCTCATGGTATTGCCCCAAATCTTTGGGGGTCAAAGTTATATTTATTTTTGACCTTTATATCTCCCAAGCAAAAGGGTTTATTTCTGGTTCCAAGTGCAAAACAATTGATGAATGTATAGTATATAAAAGATTATTTAAATTTGTTTTAATGTTTCAAAGGCACGTCTATAATATCTATATATGCCAATAAGTCTGCGTGCTCCAAATAGTTATCTTTATTTTCTTCCTCTTCTGAACAACAGGCTCTCGTCTGAAAATAAAAATGGCGCAATGTTGATAAAAATTCCCTACAGACAATGAGTTAGGTTCCAGTGTTCAAATATTTTGAGGGGTACTCTTAAATTAATGATGCAGGTACAACATCAGAGAATATATGATGATTTAATTTTTTATTGACATATATGGAGCCTTTTGATAAAGACAAAGAATGTTACGGCCCATTGATATAATAGTTATTTTAAGGAACCTAGATATCTCTTCCAGACACAGTAAATTCTAGGATCTAATTTCTGATTATGATAAAGATAATTATATTGTTTAAAATTTTCACATTATAAAGGTACTGAATTGTGCAAAACTTTTGGTCATACACCAGCAAGGCATGATTGGCCATTGTTCCATCTCATATTGCACAATGTTTATCATGTGATCCATGAGAAAAAGCAGACGTTGCATTTTAGGCTACAACTATGGTACATTTTTGACAATTATTTTCATATTTCCATAGTATTATCTAATTAATGCAAGAGAAAACCACACTCGAAGGATAAATTCATTGCACTAAAATTAGACTATCTTATATTAACACGATCACTTTTACTTACAATTCAAGAATAACGAGTCTCCGATTGCAATAATTGTTGGTTTCTACATTTCTTCCAAAATTAAGATTTCACGTCGTATTGCTTCTGCTGTCATTTGGATTCTCGTCAAAATAATAATAAAATACATATTTTAGAGGTTAAAAACTGCACACCTGATAACCTTTGTATTTTACAACAAGGCGCTGAGGAACTCATAAAATTGGTGGAAATGTTATTCAAAATCCATCAATTATTTAACTGCATTTTTCAACAGATTTAAAGAGTTTACGCCAGTATTGTTCCTTAATACCTACTGAATATTCAGTTGAAAATTAATTATTGCCAAACCCCTTCCAAACAATTATATTAAAACGTCTTACTCTGAAGATGATAATGTTGAAAATATTGTGAACAGTGAGGCCTGAATAATCCCCCAAAACGACATATTTCTTACCATCCTCGCTTTTACAACAGGTTGCTCCAAATATCATTAGCCCCAGGAAAATGATAGTAAACAGGGTAGTTGCTGACAACACTATACTCACAGTTTCCATATCAGAGGATGTGCTGATTGACGAAAGCAAATATGTAGTACATGGAGGGAAGAAACCAAATATTTGTCAGATAGTCGTTCATCTAGACAAATTTTGAAAAAAACTTTCAAACAATTTAAAGACCGAATGCATGGATCTAGGAAAATATTTTGAATATAATGTGCCCCAACTAAAACATAACTCAATCGAAAGCTTGTTCCTTTTATTTCAGATGAACATTGTTGTAGAATTCAGAGGTATAAATTATTACCGGACACGAATTTTGAGTGTGTGGAATGCATAACATTATCTTGTTATTCAATGAAAGACATATATGTTCGTATCTACGGGTGAATAGATTGGTATTACTTCACATTATGAATATCTACCAGGAAGACTGCATATTTGAATGCTAAGATCAAAATATTTACCCTTGGACGTACAATCATTCTTTCCATTCATAATCGTTCATATTCATCTGGTACATTATTCATTTTTATTTTTACAAGAAACTTTTTGTTTACTATTACTGGAAACTCTCTTGTGCTGGTATATAGTTACCTGAATATGTAGAATATTCTGTAACAATCATCAACACAATGAAACAACAATATAGTATCTCGTTGTCAGCATAAAAAAACGGATCATCACTCGACGCTTCGCGTCTCGTAATGATCCGGCTTTTCTAATGCTGATAACTCGACGCGATCGCGCAATCAAGATCGCGTTATTGTGATAATAATATATACTTATCTCTCTAGAAAGATGATTCTTTTGTTTGTTCCGTTTGGTTTGTTTTGGGGGATTTTGTTAACGGTTTGTTAAACTTATTGTTTCGCCGGTAAAAAGACAAACAAAATTTCGGATCCACCTGTCTCAATATCGACAGAAGAGGCACACGCGTTTTGATTTTGAGAGTATTGTATACTTACAAATCACAAATATTTCAGACAAAAGTCATCGCAATAAACCCAAGTAGAAAGAAAATCTGTTTTTTACCCTACTTAAAATGTACGTATTATATGTCGTTCTCTTAGATAGGGTCAGTGCAAATTGAATTTTGGATAGAGTAATTTTTATCTTAAGAATTCTATGTAATAACGTTTTACTTATGTCAATTCGGAATATAGCTTTATTTCATTTCGCTTTGGTGTGCAATCAAGTTACACATTTGTTGCTTATGCACTTGTTGTTGAGCCAAGTGATATGAGTGCAGTTTACGCAACCATGGAGAAATGCAAGGACGTGTGTTTTAGACTTGACAAAACTAATCGCGCAAAACCCATGAATTTTCAGTTGTGTCTCACTGCTCAACAGGTGAAATGAACATAAGTGGGCGAGTTCCAGAGTCGCATTATTTGCCACATACGATTCAATGACATATTTTATTAGACAGTAGCAACTGGAAATGAGTGCGTGAATGGTGGTTAAAGGGACATCCTGTTAAAATCGGATATTTTTAAATGTTGGATGTACAGTCAACCTGATGCTTTTACCGCGGAGCAACTCATTCGAGCTGTATGTCTAATTAATCTCCCTTTTTGGACTTCATCTAAACTTTTTCTTTCAGCAGTCTCAAAATGGCTTGAAACAACAGGAAACTGAGAAAACCAATTTGCCTAAATATTTAGGACTTCTATGTTTCTATAACAAAAGGAAACTCTGACACACTTATATCTTGTCCATGAGGTATAGTTCTGGTATTTTGCACCACTTTTTGCACAGTTTCAAAGGTAAAGTCGTGCAATGTCACCTACATCCAAAGACAATGACATGTTTTACAAACAGTCAAGATCCTTTCGAAAAGCAGCAGAGCGTAACGTGAAGGCAACTAGAGGCTGAGCTAACTGAACAACATGTTCATATTTAGTTTTCCATCAGTCATTTTAACTAACCACGCTGCACCCCCGTGTGCTTACTTAATATACTGAGCAAACCACAGGAGATTAAAAGTTCCATAAATGCAGCTCATAAAACAGAGGGAATGTTCAATGTTGTTTGGTTAGAAATGTAAACAGAAATAAATATTATTAACATTGCCATAAAATGAAAAAGCATCGTTGATATCGCACGAAATCATCACTGAAAAAAGTGAAAATATGAAACCACATGAAGAAGCATACCCCCAGCCACGACAGGTGATGAAGATCAATTGGCAGCTTTGATTCGCAAATTAAAGACAAGATAACAAGCCTGTTTGGTGTCGTCTCGTGTCTAGAAATAAATGTCAACATATATAAATTTACGCTTGCCGCCTATTAAATAACAGCCAAAAATGCCTTAGGCTAATGACACCAGTCAAAAGAAGTTGGAGCGCTTTGTGGACAGTACCTTGTCTCTTGAATAAAAGTCTACTTCCTATTGGCAATTATATATCAGGTCGTAAGACATTCACAGACATGACGGAAGAATCAAAAGCAAAATCTAAATTGTTGCAGGCAAGCAAATGTAATGCTAATTACAATCACGAGTTTGTGATAGGTCGTGAAATTATTATCGCCAAAAGCACGGAGGATGTAGATGTTGAACTTGTACTGTCATCCTATAGGATCTGTGCCGTCTTGCAAAAAAAAGTGAAGTTCGTCAGTTCCTTTAAAATTTCTTATTTGAAATGCATAAGAACAACTGGTGTCTTTCTCTGAACTAAAAATAAACATTGTTAGGGATTTTGAAAACGTAGATACCGTCAAGAGCTTTCACACAGAGTGAGTGCATCAGAACATTCGAAAATTTATGAGTAATCAAAAGGAAGCGGACACTAAAATCCTATTCCATGCGCTAAATTCAGAGTAAGCAGTCAAATGGAAGAAACGGAAGGTCCAGTTATTATCAAATCCTCCAATACGGATGCTTTATGCTTGTGGAAAAGTACTTTCTAAAGTTGGCTCCCAAAAAGAAATTATGGATAAACTCTGTAACAGTGACAAGTACAGAGGAATCTGCAGTGCTATATATACCAGTTCATACCATATGCCAGTAATGCCAGCGGTGGTATATCAATACCCACCCGATGCATATGTTGTGACAGATTGAAATTTCAACTTATAAATTTCTGGCACAGAGAAAAGCTCTATATTTAAAACCCTTATAGGCACGGGTAAAGATTCCATTGATCTTACTTCCGTTGGTTGTAAATATGAAGATGGGCCATTACGGCCACCAGCCAATTCAGTACAGCCCTGGAAGACTGAGTTATTACGGCCGCCAGCAAATTTGGTAAGTCTTGTAGGACTCAGTCATTATAAGGCCGCCAGCAAATTCAGTATTGCCCGGTAGGACTAAGCTATTACGGCCGCCAGCAAATTCAGTACAGCCCTGGAAGACTGAGCTATTACGGCCGCCAGCAAATTTGGTAAGTCTTGAAGGACTGAGTCATTATACGGCCACCAGCAAATTTAGTATAGCCCTGTAAAACTGAGCCATTATGGCCACCAGCAAATTCATTATAGCCGTGTAGGACACAAAGGGTCGATTCAAATGCTTCAATAAATTGAGAGTGAAGATCTTACACTAAAACAATCTTAGTCTGATAAAGTTGCTACCTTGTGAAACCGGCATTATGCAACATAGTTAAAGAACTCCTTTACAGACGAAGATTTTAATGAATTCTCCTGTAATAAAGTTTTTTGCTTTCTATGGGTGGAGGCAACAGTTGTGTACCGAGACGAATGGAACAAAAACTGCCATTATAGCTTCACTTATTTTACAGAGAGATCAATGATGAGAGATGAACTACTTTGCAGTATTTTTAAGTATAACTTGTTTTTACATCCAGGTAAATAACAAAGCTGAGCTGCTGTATGGCAGCTTTCGTGGTCATATGTAATACATAAAAAAGTCCAATCCAAAACCTTTATGCAAATAAAGCCGCAAAAATAAAAATCGTCACGGTCAATCTATCATGATACATGACTTTACATGCATCAGTCTCAAGTATATAGAGAGAAATGTAAACAAGAAGAAAAACCACCGCGAGAAAAACACCGTCGATTATGCAGGCGAGACAAACACATTTAGCAAATTATTGTAATACATTTATTGAAATATCAAATTGAATTTGCATTTTTTGGAAGCCATGAAACACTAGACATTCAAACATAACCTTGATACAGCTTTATTTGATTGTAGTGACAGAAGCAAACTCATGATAAATTAAAACCTATTATTCTAAAATTGTTTAAGCTTGTTGCCATGAAAGCTTGTCCACGACAGAATACCACAACAAACCTTTATTTAAATTTGAGGCCATACGCTTATAAATGATTTAAAATACAGGTGTGTGTCTAATGGGTGCATTAAAATTGGGAAAACGTGGTCCTCGCTGCTTATATATAGATCAAGCTAATACTATACAATACATCCAAGGCAAAATTCAATAGATAAACATATTTCAAACTCCACTTTCAGTCTATCTTGCTCTCTATTATTCTTCCCTAATCGTTTTTCTCATATTTGTGGGCTTTTTTTATTCTCTAGATGCATACACTGCTCGAACTGGTGAGGTTGCAGGTGTAACCCTTGGAGCCATAGCGTGGGCTTGCATTGTCTGCGTCATAGGATTGCATACCTGTCCGAGGCTTTATCACAGAATCAGACACTGTAAGCATGAATTCCGTCTTCTCTCTGTCTTTCTACAGACAAAGGTGCACACACAAAGGCACACACCAACAAGTTGTAAGAGCAGTTTCTTTTCTCTGTTGAATAATTTGTTTTATCCAAATGCTAATTTTAATAATTCTATCATAAAAAAGTATTCAGTGCTATGATTACAAATTGCAATGATAAATTCAGCTACAACTGTTTCACGTCGTTTAAACAAATACATTGGCGATGTATGCCATCTCGAAATCCTGTTTCCAGCAAGGCCCTACACCCCTTCAATACGTCACCTGATTTTCCATACAATCCGGCAGAGCTTCGCTCACCCTAGAAAAACTGCAAATACCCTAGCTTATGCATTAGCTCTTGACATGTCACAGGTACAAATACTCGGTAGTTTGGATCTCCCTCAAATGTTTTCCTATGTTCTTATTTCGTTTATAAGCTGTAATCAAAGTGCGTTTTTGAAACTCTCCAGAAAATTTATATTGCAAATCACTAAATGTTTTGTCTAGCATACTTCGATGCAGTGTCTAATTGTCTGTTGAAATGAACAATGAACAAAATTATTTATTCTGTTTTAATGTGAATATGTATTCTTATTAATGCGTCAGATTTCAATTTCCTAAGTTGTCTGATTGTGTAACCTCTTTCTCATAGTCCTGCAAAAGAGAAATGAACAAACATCATTAAAGTCTTGTTAATTGTTGCAAATCCGGCGAAACCTCAGTATTTGGGATTTAACAATCATGTAGTAAAATTCCTTTTTGTCCACAAAACCGCTATCACGTAACTTTTCAAGTTCAGGTCTGATTTCAAGTGCTGTATCATGAAAACTTGGTTTTGAAAGAGGCTGATAATGTTCAAAATCATTTAATTGTCGCTCTGCTTCCAAAATATATTGATTTTGGTCCATGACAAAGGTGGCATTACCTTTATCTGCCTTCTTTATTATCAAAGATTTGTTTGGGAATAAATTTCGCAACTCTCTAATTTCTGATTTACTGAGGAGGTTCGATTTCTGAATAAAAACGTCAGGTATGCTTTGTTTCTAATGTCAGAAATGCAATTCCTTACATCATCTGGCACATACGTAGGCTGCCAACTGGATTTGTTTTTCAGTTTTGATTCACGAGGCTGCCTATTTCTTTTGGGAGTGTCCAAATAGGTAAAATGAAATTTTACCGACAAACGATTTTCCAAATTTTTTGTAACCTTATTCAGAATGTCGATGCTGTCCATTGTCGGTATAAAATTTAGACTTTTCAAAAGTAAACCGTGCTCTGAGGAAGTCAGAACGTGACGTTTTTAAAAATTTACAATTGAAGTTCAGAGCCCGGTTTGCTAACCTATAAACAAGTGATCCAGCGCTGAGTGTAAGTAGCCGCAGCCTCGTCCATCCAGCGTATACCGTCAGTGCCTGTATGGAACTTGGAGTCTTCTTGTTCAGGGAGAAAATCGAAGTTTCTGGAGATAAAAGAGGTTAGCATGTCCCAGTTCCTGGGCTCATAAAACGAAACGTTGGGATAGTAATTCTCCAGCAGAAAGCAGATTTTTGCATTGGAAACGCCTGTTTTGCCAAAGCAGCCTTAAGTTTCCGAAGTTCTGCAGGGATTGTCTGAGCACCATTCTTTTGCACCAGGAAAAGATTATATCTTGGTACTCCCGATAAGGATTTTTGTCTTGCCGAATACGTGATACATTTGAAGTGCCTATTACCACCACCGCTTTACAAAATTTAGGTAGGATCATGTGCTGCACACGCTTTTATTGTTACGTACAATTTATCAGAAAAAATTAAAGTAGAACTCGCGAAAATTACTTTTCTCTATGCAGCTGATACTTCACTATGCTCAAGGAAAATGACGTTTCTCTATGCAACTGATACTCCACTATGCTCAAGGAAAATGAATTTTCTCTGCGCAACTGAAACTCCACTATACTCAAAGAGAATGAGTTTTCTCTATGCAACTGATACTCCACTATGCTCAAGGAAAATGACTTTTCTCTGTGCAACTGATACTCCACTATGCTCAAGGAAAATGACTTTTCTCTGTGCAACTGATACTCCACTATGCTCAAGGAAAATTACTTTTCTCTATGCAATTGGTACTCCACTATGCTCAAGGAAAATGACTTTTCTCTATGCAATTGGTACTCCACTATGCTCAACGAAAATGACTTTTCTCTATGCAACTGATACTCCACTGTGCTCAAGCTGTAAGTCCAGCATCTTACTCTTTCCCATACATCCTCGTTTAAAAATACAAATATATTTTAAGATAGATAGAAAAGTATATATATATATATATATATATATATATATATATATATATATATATATATATATATATATATACAGAGAGACAGAGATGGACGGACAGATGGATAGATAGATAGCTGTATTCGCTTTAAATATCGATAAAGAGACTGACAGATAGATTTAGTTGCTTTAGAAATATAAATGAAATATATACGAAATTCAACAGTGGTTATGTTTTTATTACACGTCTGCCTTTTAGCGGAGCGCATTCTGTTATCGCCATGTCTGTATGTCCGTCTGTCTGGTAACTTGTCCATTTCTGCACAATAGCTTCAGTTCTACAGCACCTACATTTGCCCAAGAGGTAGGTTCTTCTTGACGCAAGAAAGTAGCCTATGCATTTTGTGGTATAAAGGTCAAAAGGTCAAATGTCAAGGTTACTGTAACTGAAAGTAAAATGGTTTCCGCACAATAACATTGGGGTAAGGAAGAAGCCTGTCGATATGGGGTCAAAAAGGTCACTGCTACTGAAAGAAGAAATATTGTTTATGTACATAAATTGCAGTTCTCTACAGTGTACCTTAATCAAAGTTTGTGTAGGACTTACATGTTGTTTAAGAAAAATGTAAAGAAAAATGTAAATTGATTGGAGGTGAAAACGACAAAGGTCGAGAACACGGTGACAGAAAGAAGAACAAATGTTTATGCATAATAACAGTAGTTCCAGACAACATACCTTGACCAATGTTGATGCATAATAACAGTAGTTCCAGACAACATACGTTGACCAATGTTGATGCATAATAACAGTAGTTCCAGACAACATACCTTGACCAATGTTGATGCATAATAACAGTAGTTCTAGACAACATATCTTGACCAATGTTGATGCATACTAACAGTAGTTCTAGACAACATACCTTGACCAATGTTAATGCATAATAACAGTAGTTCTAGACAACATACCTTGACCAAAGTTTGTGGAAGACTTGCGCTTAAGGTGTGGAAGATGCCCGTTTAATTGGGGGTCAAAGGTTAAGGCTATTGTGGTTCAAAGGAAAATATGTTTTGCAAAATAACGTTTATTCTGGAGTAAATATTTCCTTGACCAAACTTTGTGGCTGACTTGCACATAAAGTAATAAATAAATCTATATCTTATGGGGTTTACAGGTTAGAGGCAACAGTCATGGTAAGTCTAATACGAAAATAATGGGTTTTGCTCACTAATTTTAGCTGAACTCCGCATTCCTTAACCAAATGTCCAGGCCACTGAAACTCGCTAGTCAATAAACTCCAGAGTCAACCATGCCCTATTAGTGCCTACATAGAGGACTATTAAACACCGAACGGGCTTATAAGGTATCGTTCACAATTCGCGGGTTCTTATATAATCAGACTGGTTCTTATATAATCAGACTGGTTCTTAATCAGACTGGTTCTTATATAATCAGACCGGTTTTATGAGGTATCCTCAAATATCAACATAGCACGTGCGATTTTCATACAATTCTTTTATTGTTTAGATAAATTCCTTTTCATACGCATTTGGTATATGATATATGTACTTAGTAATTGACTGAGCCCAACACCCCACTTATACTCTGGAAAACGTTCACACTCATCAAACAATATATGACCCAATATTATCACGCAATTTTACCTTCATATTTTCTTTTTTTACACAGATAAAACTCCTCAAAGTTGGAATAGAAATACTGCAACACAAGACACAGAATTTCAGTAGCAGCTGAATTTGTCCTTTTATTAGAAAAAAAAACACCAAAAAAAAATTACAATTGGATTCCCAATATCACTTTCTACTTTTCACCATAGTTGATTTTAGCTATGTACATTACTCCAATATTAAATCTGATTGCATGTATTAGTGTGGTAAAATTAATGTGGTGAATATTTAATTGCATGTATTAGTGTCGTAAAATTAATGTGGTGAATATTTAATTGCAAGTATTAATGTGGTAAAATTAATGTGGTGAATATTTAATTGCATGTATTAGTGTGGTAAAATTAATGTTGTGAATATTTAATTGCATGTATTAGTGTGGTAAAATTAATGTTGTGAATATTTAATTGCATGTATTAGTGTGGTAAAATTGATGTTGTGAATATTTAATTGCATGTATTAGTATGGTACAGTTGATGTTGTGAATATTTAATTGCATGTATTAGTGTGGTAAAATTAATGTTGTGAATATTTAATTGCATGTATTAGTGTGGTAAAATTAATGTTGTGAATATTTAATTGCATGTATTAGTATGGTAAAGTTGATGTTGTGAATATTTAATTGCATGTATTAGTGTGGTAAAATTAATGTTGTGAATATTTAATTGCATGTATTAGTGTGGTAAAATTAATGTTGTGAATATTTAATTGCATTTATTAGTGTGGTAAAGTTGATGTTATGAATATTTTTTGTTTCCTAATTTCTCTTAAATGTGCTATTTGTAGAAAAGAATAAGAAATTATGTATAATGTCAACAACTTCTGGAATGTTCACAAACATATAAACTTCCATATAAAAGTTACTCAGAAAGCAGTATCTAATTTTCCTTGTAAAAATCTTATTTTTCATAACAGAGATCACTAACAATTATCAGAGTTGCCAAACAGAACAGGCCTATTTAAAACATCAAATATCTTACACCTCACAGTGGGTTACCTCCCTTTTGTATCATAACGCCACGATATATACTGAAACAGAATGAGCTGTCAGTAGCGTGATCAAATATAATGTTCATTATGGAACAACTAAATCTTATTGAAGACAAAATGAGTGAAAACTCTTTTCCATTATATTAAATATATTGAATTTGAATGCAATAAACATGAATCAACTATATGAAGGTACATTTGAGAGTAACAATCTACCATTGTTAACAAGTCGCATTATTTTTCAAGACAGCCATTCAACATAATTGAAAAACTTTGCAAAATAAATTATTCATGAAAACAGAACCTGCTGCTAATATTCAGCTTTCATTGTTAAAACAAAAACACTACAGAACACTATATTCCTACAACATTGCAATCTAGACTTTTCCGGGAATTGGTTATATACTGCCTCGTTTTAAATTTAAAACTTTCACAAAACGTATTTTTGCAACAAAATGAAGAAAGCTTGAAGATGTTGGTCACATTTATGCTGGCAAACGTGTTGCATTATAGTTTTCAAAAAGATATTGCAAAGAAAAAAAAAGAACACTTCAGCATGGCATCATACAAATTAAGTCTCATGTATTTGTCTTATACATGAAGACAAGATTTGTTATGTAGCATGTAATTTTATTATGTGATATCATACCGTCAGTAATAAAATAAATAGCTTTTTATATTTATAACTAATTTCATGTATATCCTCAAAGAATCAGATAGAGACATTGCTATAATAATTTGTGTATATCCTCAAAGAATAAGATAGAGACATTGCCATAGTCATTTATGTGTATCCTCAAAGAATCAGATAGAGACATTGCTATAATCATTTGTGTATATCCTCAAAGAATAAGATAGAGACATTGCCATAATCATTTGTGTATATCCTCAAAGAATAAGACAGAGATATTACCATAATCATTTGTGTATATCCTCAAAGAATAAGATAGAGACATTGCTATAATCATTTGTGTGTATCCTCAAAGAATAAGATAGAGACATTGCCATAATCATTTGTGTATATCCTCAAAGAATAAGATAGAGATATTACCATAATCATTTGTGTATATCCTCAAAGAATAAGATAGAGACATTGCCATAGTCATTTGTGTGTATCCTCAAAGAATCAGATAGAACCATTGCTATAATCATTTGTGTATATCCTCAAAGAATAAGATAGACATTGCTATAATCATCTGTGCATATCCTCAAAGAATAATATAGAGACATTGCTATAATCATCTGTGCATATCCTCAAAGAATAAGATAGACATTGCCATAATCGTTTGTGTATATCCTCAAAGAATAAGATAGAGACATTGCCATAATCATTTGTGTATATCCTCAAAGAATAAGAAAGAGACATTGCCATAATCATTTGTGTATATCCTCAAAGAATAAGATAGAGATATTACCATAATCATTTGTGTATATCCTCAAAGAATAAGATAGAGACATTGCCATAGTCATTTGTGTGTATCCTCAAAGAATCAGATAGAACCATTGCTATAATCATTTGTGTATATCCTCAAAGAATAAGATAGACATTGCTATAATCATCTGTGCATATCCTCAAAGAATAATATAGAGACATTGCTATAATCATCTGTGCATATCCTCAAAGAATAAGATAGACATTGCCATAATCGTTTGTGTATATCCTCAAAGAATAAGATAGAGACATTGCCATAATCATTTGTGTATATCCTCAAAGAATAAGATAGAGACATTGCCATAATCATTTGTGTATATCCTCAAAGAATAAGATAGAGATATTACCATAATCATTTGTGTATATTCTCAAAGAATAAGATAGAGACATTGCCATAATCATTTGTGTATATCCTCAAAGAATAAGATAGAGACATTGCCATAATCATCTGTGCATATCCTCAAAGAATAATATAGAGACATTGCTATAATCATCTGTGCATATCCTCAAAGAATAAGATAGAGACATTGCCATAATCGTTTATGTATATCCTCAAAGAATAAGATAGAGACATTGCCATAATCATTTGTGTATATCCTCAAAGAATAAGATAGAGACATTGCCATAATCATTTGTGTATATCCTCAAAGAATAAGATAGAGATATTACCATAATCATTTGTGTATATCCTCAAAGAATAAGGTAGAGACATTGCCATAATCATTTGTGTATATCCTCAAAGAATAAGATAGAGACATTGCTATAATCATTTGTGTATATCCTCAAAGAATAAGATATTGACATTGCTATAATCATTTGTGTATATCCTCAAAGAATAAGATAGAGACATTGCTATAATCATTTGTGTATATCCTCAAAGAATAAGATAGAGACATTGCCATAATCATTTGTGTATATCCTCAAAGAATAAGATAGAGACATTGCTATAATCATTTGTGTATATCCTCAAAGAATAAGATAGAGACATTGCTATAATCATTTGTGTATATCCTCAAAGAATAAGATAGAGATATTACCATAATCATTTGTGTATATCCTCAAAGAATAAGATAGAGACATTGCCATAATCATTTGTGTATATCCTCAAAGAATAAGATAGACATTGCTATAATCATCTGTGCATATCCTCAAAGAATAATATAGAGACATTGCTATAATCATCTGTGCATATCCTCAAAGAATAAGATAGAGACATTGCCATAATCGTTTGTGTATATCCTCAAAGAATAAGATAGAGACATTGCCATAATCATTTGTGTATATCCTCAAAGAATAAGATAGAGACATTGCCATAATCATTTGTGTATATCCTCAAAGAATAAGATAGAGATATTACCATAATCATTTGTGTATATCCTCAAAGAATAAGATAGAGACATTGCCATAATCATTTGTGTATATCCTCAAAGAATAAGACAGACATTGCTATAATCATCTGTGCATATCCTCAAAGAATAATATAGAGACATTGCTATAATCATCTGTGCATATCCTCAAAGAATAAGATAGAGACATTGCCATAATCATTTGTGTATATCCTCAAAGAATAAGATAGAGACATTGCCATAATCATTTGTGTATATCCTCAAAGAATAAGACAGACATTGCTATAATCATCTGTGCATATCCTCAAAGAATAATATAGAGACATTGCTATAATCATCTGTGCATATCCTCAAAGAATACGATAGAGACATTGCCATAATCATTTGTGTATATCCTCAAAGAATAAGATAGAGATATTACCATAATCATTTGTGTATATCCTCAAAGAATAAGATAGAGACATTGCCATAATCATTTGTGTATATCCTCAAAGAATAAGACAGACATTGCTATAATCATCTGTGCATATCCTCAAAGAATAATATAGAGACATTGCTATAATCATCTGTGCATATCCTCAAAGAATAAGATAGAGACATTGCCATAATCATTTGTGTATATCCTCAAAGAATAAGATAGAGACATTGCCATAATCATTTGTGTATATCCTCAAAGAATAAGACAGACATTGCTATAATCATCTGTGCATATCCTCAAAGAATAATATAGAGACATTGCTATAATCATCTGTGCATATCCTCAAAGAATACGATAGAGACATTGCCATAATCGTTTGTGTATATCCTCAAAGAATAAGATAGAGATATTGCCATAATCATTTGTGTATATCCTCAAAGAATAAGATAGAGACATTGCCATAATCATTTGTGTATATCCTCAAAGAATAAGATAGAGATATTACCATAATCATTTGTGTATATCCTCAAAGAATAAGATAGAGACATTGCCATAATCATTTGTGTATATCCTCAAAGAATAAGATAGAGACATTGCCATAATCATTTGTGTATATCCTCAAAGAATAAGATGGAGACATTGCCATAATCATTTGTGTATATCCTCAAAGATTAAAATGGAGATATTACCATAATCATTTGTGTATATCCTCAAAGAATAAGATGGAGACATTGCTATAATCATTTGTGTATATCCTCAAAGAATAAGATGGAGACATTGCTATAATCATGTGTGTATATCCTCAAAGAATCTGAGACATTGCTATAATCATTTGTGTATATCCTCAAAGAATCTGATAGAGACATTGCTATAATAATTTGTGTATATCCTCAAAGAATAAGATGGAGACATTGCTATAATCATGTGTGTATATCCTCAAAGAATCTGACAGAGACATTGCTATAATCATGTGTGTATATCCTCAAAGAATCTGATAGAGACATTGCTATAATCATTTGTATCCTCTTAGTATGATGAATTTTTTTGTTACAATAAGCAAATACTAAGGAACATATCATTCATTTTGGGGCGGGGGGAGTGGAAGAGGGAGGGGGCACCTGGGATTTTCTTTCAAGCCGGGATATTTTATTTTATTTTTTTTATTTTTTTTATTTTTTAGCTCAAGAAAAGTTTTAGATTCTTCAGTAAGAATAATGGATATAACAGGTTTTTTTCTTTTATACAAATCAGAGCAAGAATGTTTTTTTTCTTCAAGCTATTTGAAGGCCGGAAAAAGATCCCAGGTGCCGCACCCCTTCAGAATATGATATGGTCGGTCCATAATTTCTCACATACATGTTGGACCAGCAAACATAGTAACTATGTAGTATTACATTTAACACACATATTATTCGCACCAACAAGAGCAATAATGGATGCATATCTATTGGTTTTGTTTGGCAGCGCCTTGACCTGAAACAAGTTTTGCTTTGAGCTCTGGGCAACCATTTTGTCTACCTTGGTTGTGGTTACGAGACGTTATTGGTCGGATGAAAGCGCAACTGAGGCTTATGCTAGGTTCATCCAAAGCAACATAGCGAGCACAGCAACCATCATGTTAACAAGAATCTGTACACAATTATTATTCCTATATAGTCCCTACATTTGTTTTTCAGAACTAAAGTTTCCAATGTGTCCAAATCGTAATAAATCACATGTTAGTCTAAATTATCTTCAAAGATGAACTCATCAGTGAAGTTATTGTCATAGGTTAACTGGTATTATTTTTTGGAGAGGCTGAACTGTGAACAAAACAACATGCAATGGGTCATAGATTTCACTTCCGGGACAGCATCAATGCCTGATTACTCACTGTACACTATCACCAATATACACAGAGAAAATCAACCATAATGTTCATATTCTAAAGAATAAATAAGTTACTTTAAATCAATACCAATAGTGTCTAAATCTAAATCAAGGAACACTACCCAAAAAGAGAGGAAAAAATAATCGAAATATAGATTGGAACTACATTCATGGTACTGACCCGGAAGTAATAATTGTGATCTAAGTTCAGCCTTGGTTGACTATTTCTCGGTTGGAATAGACACCTTTGGAGAGAGAACCAAATCACAGCCCTCGTTGACTAATTCTCGGTTGGAATAGACACCTTTCGAGAATCAAAACACCGCCCGTTATTCTTTACTTTTCTTAATTTTTTTGATTCCATGAACCTTTTGATTCAGTAATACGTTCACAAGTTTCAAGCATCAAATCAAATCATCTGCGTAATTTGCTATGCAATTGTATAAACCCATATTCCAACATAATGTCTTAGCTAAACCTTTTTCATTATATGTTTTCTTTGACTATAAAAATGGCACTAGTTATGGCATTCTTCAATCATGTTTCCCTTTATATAATTATTTATTTCCTCATTGTAACAGTATGACTTTATTTTGGGGGCAAGCTTAGCATTATTCATTACTGTGTTTGGTATACGGATACTGTTTAACTAATCATGATTGGGCCTATAAACTGTATATGTGAACCCCATAGAATAAACTTGTACATGGAAGTCATTACTTGTCTCCCCGCGAGGCTCTACTAAATTTCTCTGCCGCATGGGTGAGAAATGTGAACTCTGACTACAAGTTTGTATATGCACACTCACGACACACTCAAAACTACTTTCGGTACAGAGACGACAAAACTCGGTTTTAACACACACAAGATATTATTGTTGGTCTCAGTCTAATACAAGAACACAAATTTTCCCATATGAGATAATACAATCAATGAAGAAGTTCCATAACGATCTTCTTGGCACTGTCAGGGACCAACCATTTATTTTCTGGGATTTTTTTAAAGAAAAAAATTTTCGGTCCCCAAATAGCTTGAAACAATATTATTGCTCTTTATTGTAGTTTTAAAAAAAGAACTAATTACAGTATATATCCAATATATTACTTTTTTTTAAAAATCATCTTCCGATAAATGAAGAAAAATCCAGACTCGAAGAAAATCCAAACCTCTGAACCAAACAAAAATTAAATGGTCGCCCCATCACAGCCTCCACTGAGGGTGGGGCAAAAATACTGTTTAATTTGCGACAACTTTGCCCTGATACAATTTGAGAAACTCTCTCTCATGAGGACAAGTTGCTGCCCAGATATGTGGACCCCGACTACAAGTTCCCATATGCACTTTCTTGTGAGCAGGAAGGGGAATCTAATCCTTGGGAAGTAAGATCTTGGGAAGTCTCGTCCCTGCACAAATCTTATTCTCTTGGGTTAGATTATCGTATCCGACACACATATTAAGAGATGATTCTAAAAATAATCCACTGATCCGGTCCTGGCCTGAATCCGCTGGTTGTGCATCTCCATCTCTGATCTGTACATTCCATGGCCTGTGAAATAGCTCCATACATGAGCTCTGTACCTGAGTTGGAAAAGACTAATGCGAAGTATGCTTGACACATTGGTTTGTGGTTTTAAACTCAGGCAGTTTCAGTAACAGCATTTGTACAAAACCTTACATGTCCTAACAGTTCAATTTTTTCGCAAGTCAAAGAATGTATGTAGAAGGAATAATAATAATGCTTGCTTGTCTCAGCAAATCGACACATGAAAGGCTATATAGTGCCGAGGTAATGGGAGTAATGTGCCTTGCCCAGGTACACAGCGCAGCAGCTGAACTGGGCTTATCTGGGCAGGTTTCGAACCCGCGACCTTTGTCTTGAGAATCCGGCACGTAAGATGAACTTATAGTCTCCACCTGTAAATCCCACAGGAATTTTTCACATCTCAGATATGTATGTATGTATGTATGTATGTATGTATGTATGTATGTATGTATGTATGTATGTATCTATCTATGTATGCATGCATGTATGTATGTATGTATGTATGTATGTATGTATGTATGTATGTATGTATGTACATGGTAACCATAGAGGCGACAAAATGGGACAATCAGCACGATTTTAATAAATGCTTGAATATTCCATACATTTTGTTTACTAAAACATATCTATCAGAATACCATCTCAAGCCCAACTTAGTTCTGAAAAAAATACCTACACCTCTGCAAAACAACATTTTCTGGCATCATTGAATTTCACAAATAATTCTAACAATGGTAATCAAGATAAATATTTCACTTATATATGCAGATAGACAGACAGGATAGATAGGTTGAGCGAGTGAGTAGAAAAATAGAAAAACCGAGAGATAATGAACAAAATTAACTCAAATTTTCTTCTTTTTGATATGTAAGAATGCTTGACATTGGCATAGAAATACTGCAAAACAAGAAACAATTAAAACAGCATCTTTTACCAGCAATGTAAATAATTGTGAACTTAAATTTAATGTCTCACTTCGTTTTTACCTGCAATATATGTAAATTATTGTAGTAACTTGAATTTAATGTCCCACTTTGCTTTTACCAGCAATATATGTAAATTATTGTTTTAACTTGAATTTAATTTCTCACTTTGCTTTTACCAGCAATATATGTATATTATTGTAGTAACTTGAATTTAATATGCCACTTTGTTTTTACCAGCAATATATGTAAATTATTGTTTTAACTTGGATTTAATGTCTCACTTTGCGTTTCATAATTGTCTTGTGTAAACTTATATTAATGTTTGTATTAACTTAGTAAAGTCAATGTGGTTTTTCCCTCTAGTTCGATAATTTCTCCTAAAGCCGAAAGAGTATATATATGAGTGAAATACCGAGTTTTTCACTCACTTTATGAAATATATCCATTATTCACTCAAAGCAAGCAAATATCCTCTCTATATTGGAGATGAGTGGTTCACTGAAGGGTGTTTCATATGTACCTTTGAATCCTCTAAAATAAATTAATATATAGATTCATATTCCTACCACAAATATGATCACTCACTTTTTTTACTAATATGTTACACAAATCTTATTCATTTTCACACCTTTTGAATGAATCTGACAATTTATATATTTACAAAATATTTACTAAGAAAAAATTACAAACTGGAGGAGGGTTTTTCAAGAGCCATAAACATGAATATTTTAGCGACCAGTCTAGTAACAGAGAGGAAAAACATAAGTTAAATAAGTACATGAACATAATTTTACTCAAATATCTTATCATATACTTATTCTTTATAAAAACAAATGTTAGAAAGTAAAAGTTATTCATTTTAAACTATATATCTTGAATGTAGGTGTGTACAATTGAATTATATCTTATATGTCCATATATATACATACTGTATGACATACATACATACATACATACATACATACATACATACATATGTACACATATGCATACATACAAACACATACATATGTATGTACATACATACATACACACATATATACAAACATACATACACACATACATACATATATATATATACATACATACACACACAATGTACATACATACACCCACATACATACATACATACATACATATATACATACACACACATACATACATATATACATACACATACATACATACATACACACACACACACACATACATACATACATACATACATACATACATACATACATACATACATACATACATACATACATACATACATACATATATACATACACACACATACATACATACATATATCATTCAACAGCTCTTTGTTTCATTTTTTTATATACTCTTACTTCCTAAAAAAAAATTATTCAAAAAAGATTGCAAACAAGATAAGGACTCTAAGGAAGGAAAATACTAATATGAAATGATTATTTGTAGAAAGTAGAAAGACAGATCATGTAAAAATCTTAACTTTTTATTTGATGTCCACAAATATGAAAACTACTACAAACTGACCACAAAACAATGTTGAAGTACTCTTCATTCTAGTAAAGTCATAAACAATCTATTAGCAAATGTCTAAGTATTCTTCATTCTAGTAAAGTCATAAACAATCTATTAGCAAATGTCTAAGTACTCTTCATTCTGGTAAAGTCATAAACAATCTATTAGCAAATGTCTAAGTACTCTTCATTCTAGCAAAGTCATAAACAAGCTATTAGCAAATGTCTAAGTACTCTTCATTCTGGTAAAGTCATAAACAATCTATTAGCAAATGTCTAAGTACTCTTCATTCTAGTAAAGTCATAAACAAGCTATTAGCAAATGTCTAAGTACTCTTCATTCTAGTAAAGTCATAAACAAGCTATTAGCAAATGTCTAAGTACTCTTCATTCTAGTAAAGTCATAAACAAGCTATTAGCAAATGTCTAAGTACTCTTCATTCTAGTAAAGTCATAAACAATCTATTAGCAAATGTCTAAGTACTCTTCATTCTAGTAAAGTCATAAACAAGCTATTAGCAAATGTCTAAGTACTCTTCATTCCAGTAAAGTCATAAACAAGCTATTAGCAAATGTCTAAGGACTCTTCATTCCAGTAAAGTCATAAACAAGCTATTAGCAAATGTCTAAGTACTCTTCATTCTAGTAAAGTCATAAACAAGCTATTAGCAAATGTCTAAGTACTCTTCATTCCAGTAAAGTCATAAACAAGCTATTAGCAAATGTCTAAGTACTCTTCATTCTAGTAAAGTCATAAACAAGCTATTAGCAAATGTCTAAGTACTCTTCATTCCAGTAAAGTCATAAACAAGCTATTAGCAAATGTCTAAGTACTCTTCATTCTAGTAAAGTCATAAACAACCTTTTAGCAAATGTCTAAGTACTCTTCATTCCAGTAAACTGATAAACAAGCTATTAGCAAATGTCTAAGTACTCTTCATTCTAGTAAAGTCATAGACAAGCAATTAGCAAATGATTAGCACTTATTAAGGCAGCATAAACAAATGATTAGCATTTATCAAAATGTCACAAGTGAAAACTGAGCAAATGAGTATATTAGATATAGCATTCATTGGGGAATAACTGTATCTTTAGGGGTGACAAAATGTGAAAACTTTGTGTTTTCATTTGCCCAATCCAACTGCCACTTAATCTAAATCACAAAATATCAACAAGGATAAAATTGAAACAAATTTTGGGAACGAACCATTTTTTTGATAAAATTTTGTACACACTGACATTTCAGAAAAACAAAAAAGATCCTAATGGCTAGGTTATAATTGCTGACCACACCTGGATTGATACATATCACTAGCCGCCATTTTTGTAAGTGTAAAACTACAAAGTGAACTGCGATATGGAAAACATCTATTCCAGTTATCTTCATTTGATAACCCCATGTGTTGGAATAAAATGATCTTATTTTATTCTGTTTGTGGTTACATAGTTCGATAACATAGCATACATGCACACTTTGCCTTTGTGTTTACATAGTTCTATAACATAGCATACATGCACACTTTGCCTTTGTGTTTACATAGTTCGATAACATAGCATACATGCACACTTTGCCTTTGGTACACTATTAGCACAAAAATGTATCTTTTTGCAAAGCACTTATTTGCTAAAATATTGTGCAAATTGCTGACCAGATATGTTTTGTTAAAAACAGAAAATATAATTTTTTTTATACAAAAATAGTGCTTCATTCTATTATTTGTATACATCATACAAAAAAGTGAGCTGACAGGAAATATAAAACACTTTTTTTCTCTTAATTTGTTCATGCTAAAAACAAGCTTGAAAGTGGTAAAAGTTGTCTAAACAGAGAGCACAGAAGACTGTAACTCTCCCTCAAGAGCACAGACCAGAAATGTTGAGGTACTGAATATAGTTTGCCTGTCACGTTATATTAACTTTTACCAAAAATTGAAACCAGAGTTTTTACATACCGGTAAAAACATGAAATTTTTTTAACATAAAACAGCTGACATCAGCATGGCCTGGAAATCTTCAACTGCAGTATTATACTTCTGAAGGGAGATAAATCTTGTGAGGGATATTATAAATTAAACTTCAAGTATATAACTAAGTCTTTCTCTTTGAAGCATAAGTACCATAAGTACCATAAGTATATCATGGTTCCATTTGGAACTTTATACCTTTCCAACTGTCAAATTTAACAAGTATAACATTTAGCAGTAAATAGTCACACATTATGTCAATAACAATTCTAATACATACATTATCTTAATCATTTTGTGTTTCTGACGTGAACAGATGTTTCAAATTTCCATTCTGGTACCATATTCAATTAAATTCCCACACATGCGTTACTAAGTGCTCACACCTTTTTTTGGTCAAAACTAAAAACAAAACATCATTTATTGAATGCATATTTGTTGAAATCAGGATGCTTAATAGGAGGTAGGCAGCTGCTAAAATTCACCAAGGATATCATGATTTTATTGTAACTTACTACAATGCATGTTTGATGTCTCGTTACCATTTAACTTTATTGGCTAAAGTCTCAAAAAACAAATCTGATATATACTTTATTCGGTACAACCATACTGAGTGAAAATATACACCTCCAAATTGGAGACCTCCAAATATAGGTAAAGGGAACCTAACTCTTATGATAGGGACATCTTTATGATATTGTTAATGTGCGCTTTCACCCTCACAAAATTTTCCCAAATAATAACTTTTCAAAGTGCACAGTATGGGTATTACATCAAAAATGGCAAGCATTGTTTTTTTAAGTGCACAGTACGATTATTACATCACCAATGGCAAGCATTGTTTTTTTAAGTGCACAGTACGATTATTACATCACAAATGGCAAGCATTATTATTTTAAGTGCACAGTACGGGTATTACATCACAAATGGCAGGCATTATATTTTTTAAGTGCACAGTATGATTATTATATCACAAATGGCAAGCATTATTATTTTAAGTGCACAGTACGGGTATTACATCACAAATGGCAAGCATTATTATTTTAAGTGCACAGTATGATTATTACATCACAAATGGCAAGCATTATTATTTTAAGTGCACAGTACGGGTATTACATCACAAATGGCAAGCATTATTATTTTAAGTGCACAGTACAGGTATTACATCACAAATGGCAGGCATTATTATTTTAAGTGCACAGTACGATTATTACATCACAAATGGCAGGCATTATTATTTTAAGTGCACAGTATGATTATTACATCACAAATGGCAGGCATTATTATTTTAAGTGCACAGTACGATTATTACATCACAAATGGCAGGCATTATTATTTTAAGTGCACAGTACGGGTATTACATCACAAATGGCAGGCATTATTATTTTAAGTGCACAGTACGATTATTACATCACAAATGGCAAGCATTATTATTTTAAGTGCACAGTACGGGTATTACATCACAAATGGCAAGCATTATTATTTTAAGTGCACAGTACGGGTATTACATCACAAATGGCAGGCATTATCTTTTTTAAGCACAGAGTATCGGTATTACATCAAATATGGCAGGCATTATTTTTAGGGAAAGACTGGTTGCCATGGTAATATACCTTTTCACATTGTGCACAACTACAAGATCATGATTGTATACATCTGTTTTTACTAATTGTATACCATGCAATTTTTGTGTGATATTTATTTTCACAAGCCATAAAAGTCAAATCAAATCTAAAGTATACATTGCCATGCAATCACTGCAATCTGCACTGGATCTTAACTGCAAGGACTAAACCTCTATAAACCAATGAACCATTAAGACTTTCTACCAAATCTGATAGTATTTTAAAAAATTTTATCTCTCCATTTAATTGCTCTTCTTTTTCTTTACTACACCTGTATAATATTCTATTTCCTGGAAAAGATATGCCAGGAATATTATCAAGTGATTTTTTATTGAAATAAAGTGCATACAAAACTGATAAAATGAAACCGTAAGATAACTGATGACGTATGATTTAAAAACTAATTAAAAAGTGTAAATGATTCATCTTATGAAACAAAAACAAACCTCTGCAATCCTTCATCAAATTTGAATACTACAGAACCTGAATAATAAGCATATATGTTTAAGGTTTAAAATTAATGAATGTTGTATGTGCTTACCATCAATACTTGCGTATAAGCCGAAACCAACTGCAAACTGCATAGACCCAGATCTGCCGTCACATAATGCACTGGCAGATCCAGGTCTATGTTGTTTGCCTTTGGACCCGGCTTATACGGGAGTATATACAGTATATTTATATTTCCTTATTGACAATGATATGCATCATAATAACACTGTTTGTAAAGTTTTGATATTCATCAACTAGATTTAAGTACATACAGATGGTTAACAAGAGAGCCACTACGTGCATGTTGAACCCATGATCAAAGCATTGTCTTAAAAACTTTAACCAAATTGTAATAAACTGTTTACACCACTGCTGCCAGAAGAAAAAAAACTGCTGTGTCTGGTTTCCTGCTAACGTGGGCTCAACAATAAAATGAAGAGAGTCAGAAGAATAATAGAAAATCAGAATACATTTATTAGATAAACTGTCATGCTTATCACCAAATAAGGAATGGAACAATTGTTACAAGAGCAAATTTTACATACCAGATTTTGTCTTTCTTTCCCACATACACACATACAAAATCATATACACTTATTCTTTATACAAAAATACTGGAGGCCCATGTGCATTAGATTGTATATTTGTTTATTATCACATATGAGCTTATTACCATGATTCTGCAGTATTTTGATTCACTTTTTCATGATCTAAATATTACAAAAGTGCTCCAAATAGCCAGCATTGATTTATATGTACCCTTCAGCCAAGTCATTAGCATAACATAACTTGTCTTATATCAATAGCATAACTTGTCCCATATCAAAGTTAAATCAACATGGCAAACCAGGACATTATAAGTAGAAGACCTCCCAAAGGGGTGATTCTTCTAATTGTGGTTTTCCCTGTCAGTGCGTGATAGTAACAGCTTCCAGAGAAAATGATGATTCCACTACCCATCAGTGCACACACCTGAAATGATACCAATACAGAATTATGTTTACTGGAATTAATTTTCTTCCTGATTGGTAAGTTTTGCATTTGGATGAAAATGATACTTGATTATATTGACCTGATCAAGGAAGTATTGACCTGATCAGAGTATTATTGGCCTGATTAGAGTAATATGGACCTGATCAGAGTAGTATTAACCTGATCAGAGAAGTATTGCAGCCCTGATCAGAGAAGCACTGACCCGATTAAAGTATTATTGACCTGATCAGAGACTCTAGTACTAGCTTGATCAGAGTAGTATGAACCTGATCAGAGAACTATTGACCTGATCAGAGTATTATTGCCAGATCAGGGAAGTACTGACCTGATGAGTAGTACTGACCTGATGAGTAGTACTGACCTGATCAGAGTAGTATGGACCTGGTGAGTAGTATGGACCTGATGAGGAGTACTGACCTGATGAGTAATACTGACCTGATCAGAGTAGTATGGACCTGATGAGGAGTACTGACCTGATCAGAGTAGTATGGACCTGATGAGTAGTACTTACCTGATCAGAGTAGTATGGACCTGATGAGTAGTACTTGCCTGATCAGAGTAGTATGGACCTGATGAGGAGTACTTACCTGATCAGAGTAGTATGGACCTGATGAGGAGTACTTACCTGATCAGAGTAGTATGGACCTGATGAGTAGTACTTACCTGATCAGAGTAGTATGGACCTGGTGAATAGTACTTACCTGATCAGAGTAGTATGGACCTGGTGAATAGTAATGACCTGATGAATAGTATGGACCTGGTGAGTAGTAATGACCTGATAAGTATTACTGACCTGATCAGAGTAGTATGGACCTGATGAGTAGTACTTACCTGATCAGAGTTGTACTGACCTGATGAGTAGTACTGACCTGATGTAGTATGGACCTGATCAGAGAAATATTGACCTGATCATAGTATCAACCTAATCAGGGCAGTATTAACCTGATGAGAAGTATTAACCTGATGAGAAGTATTGACCTGATTATAGTATTGACCTAATCAGGGCAGTATTAACCTGACGAGAAGTATTGACCTGATCAGAGTAGTATGGACCAAGACAACTGGTCAAGGTGACATTATTTTGAAAAATGGTATTGAAAGAAAGAGATGACAATTATTGTTTTATCTGATAACAATGCAATGTGACAACAGAATAAGTACTTTAAAATCATGGTTTGTTTTCTTCTGTTTTTGTTATATATCTGCCTAAATTGTCACCACAGGTATCTGAGATGCAAAGCACAATAAGAACATCAATGACACAGCAAAGTGTCTGGGCTGTTATTTCTCTAGAAATATACAAGTAACAACCATTATACTTTTATCACAAAAAAACTTGACAACACAGTGGTAGAGTTCTCACTTTGCATGTCTATGGTCCTGGGTTCAATACTGGGCTTCAGCATGTGCAAGGGTATATGGCGACCCATCCATTGTTGGTGGTTTCCTCTGGGTTCTCAAGATTTTCTCCACAATGAAAGACCACATTATATCTGATTTTTTATGTAAGATGGAAGAATCTGTTGTGCAACTAACTTAAAATAAATAACATTTGAAAGCTTGAACCAATAGGTATGCAAATTGCCATTTACATCCAGATGCTTTCTGTCAAGAACACAAATAGTTCCAAATATAGTATATCTGTTATCAAAAAGAAACTGAAGATAAATTCATACAGAGGAAAGGATGAATTTATATAAGAAAAACTTGACCAATCAGGAAAAAGGAAAACAATCATTTACCTCATACAATTCTTTATTTGCCAATGCAAAGAATACCTTTCCAAAATGAATAAACAAATTTATATCAGAGCTCAGTTTCTCTGATGAGTTTACACAAACAACATTTTAGTAAAGTCTTATGTTAATAATCAAACTTTCATTTATTCAACTATAGGTTAAGTATGGTCGCATAAGTGGAAACAGCCTTGTGGACTTCAATAAGAATGTACTGGGGAATCCCACTGTAATGTGCTTTCTTATAACATGAATTGGATATAGCACGGTCACATCATACCTACTGATTTTTGGTCCTATCTGTCCCTTATTCCCTGACACTACTCAAAATATCAGCCAAAGTAACAAATATATAAAAATAATTCTGAATCAATTAGGTTTCACAAGACTATAGCTTACAGCTCATAATTAATGTTCTTATATAGCAATGAAAAATTTTCATCAAACATAGGGCTGTCCTGATCCAAATCGTTATAAAAACTGGCAGGTAGTAACATTATTACCATATGTTTCACTGGCATTGTGATTATTCCCCACCCACACAATCCTATATGCACTGAATGAATGTTCAATCATTCTCGCTATACCATGCTTCAGTACATAACGCGATCAGCAGTTACAGACCCCAATGACAGCGTTATGATAGGTATCCACTGTAATTTGATAGTATGACACTCTGCTTAGTCAAAACAAATTGATGGAACTGTTTGTGTTGGATTAAGGCCACAAAACTGTGGATAGTTTCGCTATTACTGTCTTATCTGTACTTTAAAGTACACATTTTATTACTTACTTTTTGGGACATGTATTATCAAAGCATTGAAAACACTGATGGCTTGGAAAGGGAGATAACCAATATAAGGCCTTATCATGTACCTAAGTTTGAGTTGCCTCCCTTAACATATGATATGTACCTGAAAGGATTGAGATCACTTCATGTCAATAACAACAAAAAATACTAATCAGTTTTTGGATGATTCTCAAAAACAAATATTTGTAAAATCTTACAAGAAATACAAAGTTCTAATTAAAAAAGTTTTATGGCATTTAATATATATAGACAAGACAGTACACACTAATGTCTGATATATACAGACAAGACAGTATACACTAATGTCTGATATATACAGACAAGAGAGTATACACTAATGTCTGATATATACAGACATGACAGTATACACTAATGTCTGATATCTAATGTCTGATATATACAGACAAGACAGTATACACTAATGTCTGATATATACAGACAAGACAGTATACACTAATGTCTGATATATACAGACAAGACAGTATACAGTAATGTCTGATATATACAGACAAGACAGTATACACTAATGTCTGATATATACAGACAAGACAGTATGCACTAATGTCTGATATATACAGACATGACAGTATACACTAATGTTTGATATATATACAGACAAGAGAGTATACACTAATGTCTGATATATACAGACAAGACAGTATACACTAATGTCTGATATATACAGACAAGACAATATACACTAATGTCTGATATATACAGACATGACAGTATACACTAATGTCTGATATATACAGACATGACAGTATACACTAATGTCTGATATATGCAAAAAACTACATACATGTTTTGTTCCAAGTCATCGAAAAGAATGAGTTTGATATGGCGTAGGGATATGTTGAGGCAGTGAGGTTGAGCATATTCATAAGCCATATAAAACAAGTTCTTTCCCCCGACTCAAAACAAAAGATGAATGCAATTTTATATTCATCACATACACCTTCATTTACACTTTCGAAATATTTTTAGCTTTACAGTATAAATGAAAATCAAAACATTGGGATTTTGAAAAAAAGTCACTGCATCTAAACTGTAGCGCACAATCAGGGTGGTGAACGGGGCAGTTGCCCTGGTCACCAGAGGTCTTGGGGCGCCAAAACAGCTGATACAAATTTGGGCCTTGTATTCTGGCCCTTTGGGCCATCATCATCGGTCGCCCGGGCATCATTTACCCTTAGTACGCCACTGCATCTAAAAATATTGATGCACGGATGTCAAAGAAGACACCTAAGTAGTTCCCATATGGGTGTGTGATACAGGAATATGGATTGAACAGCTGTATCAAATGCTAAATCAAGCATGTAAGATTAAATGGATATGTAATAAAACATACTACAGTACTCTCTCATTATAATGCTGTCCATTGGATAGCGAGACCACCTTATAATGAAGTACATGATACATGTAATTTTACTACTGAATAATAAAAAGGGATCCATGAACATACCCACCTTATAACAGGAAGTGTTAAAATGAAGGACCTTATAGTAAGGGAGTGCTGTACTGTAATTACAGGAAGTGTTAAAATGAAGGACCTTATAGTAAGGGAGTGCTGTACTGTAATTACAGGAAGTGTTAAAATGAAGGACCTTATAGTAAGGGAGTGCTGTACTGTAATTACAGGAAGTGTTAAAATGAAGGACCTTATAGTAAGGGAGTGCTGTACTGTAATTACAGGAAGTGTTAAAATGAAGGACCTTATAGTAAGGGAGTGCTGCACTGTAATTACAAGGTCAGAATTTGCAAGTACTGACAAGGAGTGTGACTATGATAAACACTGTGATATTGTGTGTTTTGAGAAACATGCCAACTGGACAGAGTTATTTATTTTATCCCGAGCTAAATACATTTACCTAATCTGGATGTAGGCAGGCTCTATTCTAGAACTTAAAAATTGTTGAGGGTGGAGGGGGAGGGGGTCGAGATATCCCCTCCATTTCAAAACAAGGGGAAAATTTTATGATTACAGGAGGGCTTAAATGAAAAAATAAATATACGGCATGCAAATATTATGTGTGATTTTCTGGTATCTGGATGATATTTAGGCACAATTGCTTTTTAAATCAGTGTGAATCCTGTGATTTTTTTAAGAAATTATTGTGAATTCTGCAATCGTGCATCCTAGAAGAGACCCTGTATAAGAAATGTAAAGTCATTCACCTAAGGGTTCCTAGAATAGACCCTGTATATGAAATGTAAAGTCCTTCACCTAATGGCATCCTAGAATAGACCCAGTGCATGAAATGTAAATTAATTCACCTAATGGCATCCTAGAATAGACCCAGTGCATGAAATGTAAAGTCATTCACCTGATGGCATCCTAGAATAGACCCAGTGCATGAAATATAAAGTCATTAACCTAATGGCATCCTAGAATAGACCATGTGCATGAAATACAAAGTCATTCATCTGATCGCATTTTAGAATAGACCTAAAAGCACATACTCACCTATTGTGATGCACAAATGGTATACTGGAGTATGATTTTTAAAATATTGAGTGTCAAAAACCAATTTATGTGACGAGTTAGAAAAAGAATCTTCCCCATGTGTGGACAGAATACTAGAGAAATCCAATTATCCATAAATAAAGATATGTAGAGTCTATTCTAAGATGTGTGATTGCAGGATTGACACTAATTTCTCAAAAAGCCAAAATATCAAACAAAAGCACAACAAGCCATACCTTTACTTCTTGATTAAATCCCTCCTATAGTCAGAAAACTCCCTTTTTTTTCAAATGGATGGAGGAATTTCCCCATCTAAAATTTCAGTTCTAGAATAAACCCTGCATATGTACCCACCTACTTGGCAACCTTATGTCCTTTCTAACACAAATTGTATCCCTTAAAGTCAAAGTTTTACAATTTTGCCAAAGCAATGAATGACTCATGGTGGAGATGGCAATGGTCTCGTATATGTGAAATAAGACTTACCAAAATTGGATTCTTCGTCAGTGGCACAGCCAACAATGCAGCTGAATGGACTAAATGCATATTATTTCCAACTTCAAATATCTGCAACAAAAAAGGAAAACAAACAGCAGGAATGAGTCCATTCCTTAGATGCAATTACACAATATGTAAAACTCGTATAAGTATGACTATATATCAGGCAATGTATGACTCTATATATCAGGCAATGTATGACTATATATCAGGCTCTGTATGACTATATATCAAGCAATGTATGACTATATCAGACAATGTATGACTATATATCAGGCAAAGTATGACTATATATCAGGCAATGTACAACTATATATCAGGCACTATGACTATATATCAGACAATGTATGACTATATCAGACAATGTATGACTATATATCAGGCAATGTACGACTATATATCAGACAATGTATGACTATATATTAGGCAATGTATGACTATATATCAGGCATTGTATGACTATATATGAGGCATTGTATAACTATGTACCAGACAATGTATAACTATAAATCAAGCAATGTATGACTATATATCAGGCATTGTATGACTATAAATCAGGCATTGTATGACTATATATCAGGCATTGTATGACTATATATCAGCCAATGTATGACTCCATATGAGGCATGTATGACTATATATCAAGCAATATATGACTCTATATATCAGGCAATGTATGACTCTATATATCAGGCAATATATGACTATATATTAGGCAATGTTTTGACTCCATATCAAGCAATGAATAACTATATATCAGGCAATAAAGACAAGACCTTTATATATTTCATATTGTGTTAAATACAATGAGAATATTATATATTTTAGGTTTCCTAAAAGTTTGCAACTAAGAAATTTTAAAATCCATTATTATAATTTAAATATTTATCTGGAATTCACTTCACAACGATGTCTGCAATTCACTTCACAACAATGCCTGGAATTCACTTGACAACAATGCCTGGAATTCACTTCACAACAATGCCTGGAATTCACTTCACAACAATGCCTGGAATCCACTTCACAACAATGCCTGGAATTCACTTCACAACAATGCCTGGAAGATCATGTATTAAAATTGCCATTAATATCTTAGGTACATCTCATGCTTATAAAATGATTAACATTCAATTAATGTTGCTAAGATTGAATGCATTCAAAGCAGATTTGACAAAAGTGCCAAAACTCACATATAAATTAAATCCTGAAAAAAATGAGCAAAATAAACAACTGACACTTTACCACAATTAAAGAAGTTAAGCATCTCATTTGACAGTTTAACACAATTTAAAAACAAAATATGCAGGGACTGCATGCTAAGCCCACAATCAAAGCATTGCTGTAAAACAGGTGACCTTGACACAAAGGTCAAAAGGATTGAGCATGCATGTTGCAGATTGTGTGGTCATAGCTTCATAATGATTCACCTAAAGTATGAATAAAATCCAACAAGGGATTTAGGAAATATAAGCAAATGATTCACCTAAAGTATGGACAAAATCCAACAAGTGGTTTAGGAAATATAAGCAAATGATTCACCTAAAGTATGGACAAAATCTAACAAGTGGTTTAGGGAATATAAGCAAATGATACACCTAAAGTACAGACAAAATCCAACAAGTGGTTTAGGGAATATAAGCAAATGATTCACCTAAAGTACGGACAAAATCTAACAAGTGGTTTAGGAATAATAAAGCAAATGAAACAACTTTAACCCAAACCTAAACACAAATTTCTATAACTGTTAACTTGACCCCAAGGTCAAAGGCATGTCAGAAAATATATGGTCCTAGCTTCATATTGCAATGAGAAATATATGCAAATGAAAAACTTTAACCAAAATGTCAGCAAACAGCTGCTGACACAACTGATTCCAGAAAAAGACTGATATGTCTCACTTTTCACTAATGTAGATTCAACAAAAGCAACAAACAAAATAAAACAAGAACGAGTTGAAAATGTAAGACAAAAAACACTTTCTTGTTCTATAAAAAAATTTCAAGCATTAGCTGACATATTTTGAGCGCATTACAAAATATATGTACTATATTTTACTGATAATAAGCCCATGCCTGGCAATAAGCACACCCCCATTTTACAGAATTTTGGACATATTTTCTATGGATGTTGGGCAGGGGGGGGGGGGCACTCACCTCCAACCAACCTCACCACCTCACCTAGCACTATACGAGAGGTAAGATGCCAAAGCTACTGGCAACCTGTCTTAAGATCATTCATAAGGGCCAACAAGTCAAAAGCTAAATAAAAAACTCAGGTTACTCACATTCATATCAATGTTGGTATCTTTCCTCTGAAACCTTATGTAACCTGATATCACTGACTGACCCAGAATTTTTTTTTAGCAAGAGTACTGTGAACAGCACACTATAAGCCTGACACATGTTTAATAGTCCTCTTTGTAGGCACTAGTAGGTCATGGTTGACACTGGTGATTATTGACAGAGTCTCAATGTCCTAGACCTTTGGTCAAGGTATATGGATGTAAACTAAACTTTCTGTGCAGAAATTGTTTTTTCTTGCCATGACCTTGAACCCAGACATTTTGACCTTACCAGCAATAGGTTTCTTTATTATCCTAAGTGCAAGCCATCCAGAAAGTCTTTTCAAGAAACTTACTCTAGAACAAAATTAATTCTGCAAAACCCTCTTTGCTTTTAACCACAATGATCATGAACTTTTGACCCTAAATCAACAGGCCTCTTCCTTATCTTAAGTTCAAACACTTCACAAAATATGATCAAAGTACATGGTTAAGAATAAAAATTTTTAAGCATAAACCATTTTTCTTCTTTCGGTCACAATAACCATGACTTCTGACCCCAAAATCAATCGGTTTCTTTCTTACCCAATATGTCAGTCATCCACAAACTTTGGTGAAGGTACATTGTTGAGAAATGTCATATTCTTTCTTTGACAGTGATATTGACCTTTGACTTTGTCACCCCCAAAATCAATTAGGATTCTTACTTACCCAAAGTGCAAGCAATCCAAAATGCTTGGTCCAGGTCTGTGATGTAAAACTAATGTTATTGTGTGGAAACTAGTTTTCTTCTTTCAGTCACAGTGACCTTGACCTTTGACCATTTTACCCAAATATAAATAGGTCTATTCCTTACCCCAAGTCAAAGTCATCTGCAAAGCTATGGTCCTGGTCGATGATGTAGAACTAATGTCATTGTGCAGAAACCAGTTTCTTTCCATCAGAGTAACCTTGACCTTCAACATTTTGACCCCAAAAATAGATTAGCTTTTTTCTTTCATCAAGAACTTGCTTGCAATGTCTGTCAAAGGCTGGTGAAGTAGAACTGAAGTTATTGTGCAGAAAAGTTAATGGACAGACAGACAGGGTCATTATCATAATACAAGTCAGGCGTATAAACAAACACCTAGAAACTGTCGAATAGCTGCAATCTGTGCCATTTTTAGTACTAGTTGCCATTTTATAATGTTATAAAACAACAGGCTGAAATATAGTGGAAATTAGATTTACAGTAATTTAGCCGAAAATCCAGACACTAAAAATATTGACTTTTCTGTCTGGATGATTTGTGTACTAATGAAAATCATCAATTTTCCCAAATATTGTTAAGGTAAATCAATATCTTCACTGACATTATTGTGAATCGATGATCGATGAGCCTGCCCAGTACAATGTCCAAGTAGGTAAACTTGGTTGCATTGTATCCTTGCTTTCCAATAAAGAACATTTGCATGGTAATGTTTCGATGTTCTTTTACAAATAAAGAATTCTAGTTGCATTTCTGGTGGGTGTTGTTTTTTTAAAACTATGACCATCTGTTCATTGTGTACATGTACTCCTATAGTAAGTCTGGGTGGAAACTTGGGAACACGACCCAGTTCTAACATCAATATTGTTTCATAACATAACAACTGCCTTTGACTAAAATAAATATATCACCAAAATAATATACATGCAATCTCAACACAAAAACTCCAAATATGGCAATCATTACCCTAAATATGTAATGGAGCCAAATCACTTAAACTGGTTCAGGAATTTAATTGCACAAGACCATTATTTAAACTCCAATTATAGGTATGAAGACCAAACTACATCCAAAATGAGGTTACCATGGCATTGAAAAAACTGAGACTACAAGAACTTGTTAAACTCATGTGTTGGAGATGTTGACCACTTGATGTTGATCATAAATAAATGTAACCCAGTTCAATTTACTGGCAAAGGGAAAACAAACATAATAACCCACATGCCTATTTAAACACTTTACATCACACAAGTATTCCACTTTAGTGAGAATAGGAATGTGCAAGACTGCTTTGTCTCCCTGTGTAAGCTCTCCAGTGGTAAATATAAAAGAAGCCTACAATCACATGTTAGCCTGATGTAATGCTGATGACCATTGATATTACAGTTATCAAAGTGATTCATTAATTAATAACTACAACTGTCTCAAGATTAAAGGTTGTTTTTCCTTTATCATCACCTTTAACAAGCTCTCAACTCCCTTTGTTTATGGATCTGCGTGATCACTAGTTGTGGAGTGTGTCAGCTGTTTTTATCGCTGCCTATTGACAACACCTTCAGTTAATCCACCTGTTAGGGTAAACAAAGCAATTTTATGACCTGAGTGTTGACTATTCAATTGCCTGTTTTTGAGAACAGGCAAAACATTCCTTAGTTTATGTTCCAGTTTTTTCTTTTCAGCTTAAAAAAAGTTCTTGGTGTCCATATCCTTTTTTTAATTATTTTAAATTATTAAAAATTTCAAAAGTATAGTGTCTAAAAAATTGGAGGGTTTGACTAATTTGGTTAATTATGGTATACACAAACCTTCTTTAAGTTTTCCGTATCTTCATTTGAGTTTCTTCCAGTAAAAGCTGAAAAAGAGTAAAGAAAATCAAATTTAATTTAAATTTCCAATCATGTATGCAGCGACAGAGCAGTATTAAACTTCTTAATTATTTTCAGAGATATTTCAAAGGACATATATTATACATATATATTTCCCAATGCCTTGATTTGTTTGGCAACGTCATCTTGCTCAAATGGTCAAGCCTGTAAAAATTTAAACATAAACAAGAGGCCCTAGTTGGCCTGAAATTACTCACCTGACATCTGCCTAATAGCAAAAGATCTGACAATTTAGGAAAAACATCCATAGGATCATCATTATATTTCATACTGCTACATATATGTACTCGATGAAAAATATCAATAATGCAACCGTACATCCTGCCTGGACATGTGCATAGGATGCTTTTGTAGGATCTACAAAAAAATAAGAAACTCTGCGGTGGCTTACAAACTTGAAATCAAGTTCCTTTAAAATAAAATGTTACTCTTCAAAAGTTCTGTTAACAAACACGTTTTCAAAAGTAAATAATGAAGTTTAAACAATTTTTGTCAGCATTATCAGCAAATCAATCTTATGCCATTACTAATGTACAGTACCACAAATTCTTTTCAACTTAGGTTTTTCTTAGCAATGCCACATTTGATGTCAAAATCATTCATAGTTTAAAAACAAAAAGAATTATTAGAAAAATCCTAAAAAATTTTCTCAAGCAGAGATGTGGAAATATAACATTTAATTTGAATGAGTAGTTCATGCGTCACCGACAACATGTGCATGTTTATTTACATGGTTACTCATTATATCAACGTTGACAAGCAGTAAAATAAAATAAACTGTTTACGTGTATAAACATTGGAGCCTTGTTTATAAACTATCAAGACACAAGGAAGCAACAGCCCAGAGTGTCAAGAACCCTGGACAAGGCAGGATACCATCTAAGAGAACAAGATGAGATACTGAAGAGATGGACTGAATACAATGCAGAGATCTACATTCTTGTACCAAGTGGAGACCCAAGTATGACCAGTGCACCCTACTGCACAATGATTGACTATGACTTCCCCATCTTGAGAGAAGAGGTTAAGGCAGTGATCAAATCACTCAAGGCAGGCAAGGCAGCAGGCACAGACAACATTCCTGCAGAATTCATCAGAGCAGGTGGTGATGCCATGAGTGACTTATTAGCTCAAAATATGCAATAAAATCTGGAAGACAGGGAAATGACTAACATCATGGACTCAATCCATCATAACTCTGCCCTTTGGGTAACCTCCAAATCTGCTCAAACTACCAAACCATGGTTCAAATCTGCTCAAACTACCAAACCATGGTTCAAATCTGCTCAAACCACCAAACCATGGTTCAAATCTGCTCAAACTACTTAACCATGGTTCAAATCTGCTCAAACTACCAAACCATGGTTCAAATCTGCTCAAACTACCAAACCATGGTTCAAATCTGCTCAAACTACCAAACCATGGTTCAAATCTGCTCAAACTACTTAACCATGGTAGAGCCTCCTTAAAGTTCAGGATGGAGACAAGTGCTTAGAAAACAAAGGTCATGATGAATCAATCAACTGTCTTACAAATTGACATCTCAGTCAAAAGACAAGAAACTGGAAGTAGTACACTCGTTCAGATACCTTGGATATATCATTGCAAACAAAGGGGGCTGAACAAGAAAAGTAAAATCCAGAATTGCTCGGACCATAGCTACCCTCTCCAACCCAAAAAGCGTGTAGAAAGACAAAAAGCACTGCTAATAAGAACAAAGCCAGAGTACAAAGGGCACTGGTACTGTCATTGTTTCAATATGACTGTGAAGCATGGACTTGAAACAAAGACCCTGAATAAAAAATAAGAGGTACTGAAATACAATGTTATAGATATATCTTTGGCATCCGTTAAACTGACCACAAAACAAATGAAGTGCGCAACACCATCCAGTCATCTACTGGTGACCATGATGACCTCCTAACAATCGTGAAGAAGAGAAAGCTCCACTCGGTTGGTCATGTCACATAATTATCAGGAATGGCCAATACCATTCTATGAGGCACTGTATGTGGCAAAAATAAACTCAAGAACTGGCTTGAAAACATCATGGAATGGACTGTCAAAAAGACTGCAGTCTCTGGAGAACTGTTGTTGGAAGGACATTGGAAGTGGTGCCCCAACAATCTCATCAATCAAGGGATAAATTAAATAAGTATAAATGTGAACCCCTTTATGCCAAAATTGTTTGTCTATGTTGTTTTGCAACTGAGCCAGCATAATTTGTACAAAATTCAAAGGCATTTAAACGAAGATGCTTTCTGTCAATTTGGTCAAATTCTGTTGAGTGGTTTTTGAGCAAAAGTAATTTTACAGAATTTTGTTTTTAGTAATGGTGGCCATACATGTATTTGATTGCAGATCGGCATCATTTGTAAAATTTAAAAGACCTCTATGCCAGGATGCTTTCTGTCAAATTTTGTCAAATTCTTTTGAGTTTTTTTTTTGCAGAAGTCATTTTTCTATTTTTTAGTAACAGTAGCGATATTTGAAGGCAGATCGGCATCATTCGAATAAACCTGAGAGACCTTCAAGCACTTTTTGAGAAGCTGAAAGTAACAACTGTGAACAGATGATTGACAAGGAATGACTTATGGCCAGGTGAGTTAAAAACTACACTTTTTTAAAAACTACACAATTCAAATATGTTTTGAGTTATTTCCCTTGCATAGGAATTTGAAACTGGGAGTCCAGGATCCACACCCTGCTAAAAACTGTTGAAATGTTCAATAATTTCTTCACAAGCATCTCCAGTAACTGTAGCCAGAACCAGACTAACATCCCAATTGAACTTGATGCCCTTCTATCATTTATAAGAGCTAAAATTCCTGATGATAAATATTTTTCAGTAACTGATGTACAGTTAGTGAAGCTGAGGTTTTTGATATGCTCAAAAAGCTGAGTACACGTATTAATAAATCCTCTGGACTGGATGGTATTGGTCCATGAATCCTTAAAATTGCTGCACCAGTAATAACAAAGTCATTAAAGCATGTTATAAACTTAAGTATAATGAGTGGTAACTTTCCAGATTGATGTTCCTTGAAATATGCAAAGGTTACACCTATCTTTAGGTGACAATGATCCATATGTCTCTATAAACGTTTATACCAACATTCATTTCCACGCATTTGCGAGCAAACAGGTTTAATCTGTACTGCAGTTAGTAAGTTGATTCATTAAGATATTTCATTGCTAACATCTGTAGTAAATGCGGAAACTTCAAGAAAATGACTACCTCTTTTTCCACGCAGGTCTGAGCTAACACATTTAATACCACTATTGTAATCTTAAGTAATTAGGTTCTCTTGTGTTCTTAAAGATCAATATAAAAGTATAAAGTTCTCAACAATTAGGGATTAGGTGCTTGAACAATGCCAATGACTGTAAACCTCTATTGTTTGAAACAATCCTGCCAAAATCTGAAACAATCCTGCCAAAATCACCCTGTGGGAACCCCTTTTTGCTGGGTCACCTTGACCTTGTGGTCCAAATTTGAATCTGTAAAGTTTGGATGAATGGCGGTGTTTTTAATGCGCGTATTGTGATGACTGTTGCTAAAAGAATTGTTACAAAATACGCTAAACATAAACTGAAAAGATATGGACAGTTGACATGTACATTCAAATCAGATCTCAGTTGACCTGAAAACTTCTACCTGTACGCCTATTCATGCAAAGCAGCTTATATGCACACATGACAAAGTAGCACTTGCAACAGACTTGACTGAAATGGACTTTGAGAAAGCAGGACTAATCTGCCGGTTGTTTATTTAGCAGTTAGTTGATATGTGCAACAATTTATTTATAAATGGGAATAATATGTGCTTTGGGAAATAAAGAAAGGCATGGACAGTGAGTAAATCTGCATTTATTACTAAACATCAGGTAGTCATTACAACCTGACATGAGTTTTCATGCTCATGAAATTTTGTATTTCAATTAAATTGTAATCAATCAGTTCAAGTGATCCTCGTCATTCATGTACTTATCCTAATGTATAGTTTGCATTCTCACCACTATATATAGCCGTGGTATTATAACAAATAAAGAAACAGGTGATGCTTTCAATTGCATATGACAGGGGGAGGACATCGGCTTGAATAATATTTCGTTGTGACTTCAAATTCGGGGTCTAGCTCACCCATGAATACCACAAAAATTGGAACCCAATGAATTTAAAGTGTTAAGTTAGGGAACCCAGAATTATCTCTTACAATAAATAATCGTCAGTTAGAAAATGTCAAACATGAAAAGCTTATAGGTGGGTCTGTAGATAATAATTTACAATGGATGACCATATCGAGAAGCTTTATAAAGCACTGTCATCCAAAATTGCCCTACTCAGCTGAAACAAGAAATATTTACCTACAGAAACTTGCATTGTATACTACAATTCATATATTCTTCCAACAATGGATTATTGTTCAACTGTACAGAGAAATTGTGCCTAATCTCAGCTTGACAGAATTTATAAACTTCAGAAAAGGGCAGCACACATTATTTTCTATGCATCTATTGATTATTCATCAAAAGCATTGTTTACAGAACTAAAATGGTTTACAATATATGAAAGAATTGATTTTTACAAGGCAGTTCTTGTATATAAATATTTACATGGAGCTGCACCAGAGTATCATCAGGATTTATTCAGGCCTTATTCAACACATTACCAGTTGAGATCAACATCACATGGAAACATTCATCCACCAAATCCAAGAACAGAGCAATTTAAGAAAAGCTTCCAATACTCTGGTACAGTTCTGTGGAACAAGCTTCTACTGCATATAAAATCTGCAGAAAATATTACATTATTTTATGCTAGGCAGTGAAATACTGGATTTTCCGAGTGATATAATTGTGATATTTCACTGCAGTGAAAAAATATCATGATATTTTTTCACCATTTAGTCAATAGCTTGCGTGGTGTAGTGGTATAGATTGCCACTTCGCATCCCGGCGAACCGGGTTCAAATCCAGCAACAGACATAATTTTTTGTGTGGTTTCATTTTCTTTTTATCTGATATTTTACCTTGAATTGGGAAGAAGCATTATGTAACTACTGATATTTTATGTGCAAATATACACAAGATAGAGCAAAACATAAACGGCAAACCACTGACATTATCGCGCGGGATGCAGTAAGAAATCAGCTACTTCAGTGTGTTATACAAATTGCTAGACAATATGCTTGAGCATAAAATAAAAAGAATATTTGCTTTCTCCGAGTGAATAACTGATATATTTCATCTCGTGGGTGAAAAACTTAAGTATTTTCACTCGTGGCTACGCCACTCGTGAAAATGCTGAGTTTTTCACCCACACGATGAAATATATCCGTTATTCACTCGTTTCAAGCAAATATTCTCTCTGTATTTAAGAAGAGATATCATGAGTATGTATGTGTTGCTAATAGATTATAATAGAATTTAGCATCTATAATACTAAAGACATGTTAAAATAAATAGTATTATCTTATGATGCAGATTGTTACAAGAGGGCCTCAATGGAGAATAGTCCTTGACTCAATGAGTCACCCTCTATAAATAAAGTATTATTATTATTATTATTATTTTTGTACTTAGTTTAACTATCTTTAATTTAAGTATATGATATATTTCAAATTTGTTATTAAAGTTTTTATACATTGTTTTCACTATGAATAATTTGTGCATCGCATGTAATTCTGCATTTTGACCACAGCATAGGATCATGTGCAATTCATGTTAACATTGGCAGCTTTGCACCTGTGACACAGGTAAACTACCTATATTGTTATTATTATTATTACCTGTAGTAGTAGCAGTAGTAGTAGGAGTTGTAGACTAGTAGTAGTAGTATCAAATCAAATGAATAACTGATTGAAAGTGATTGCTACTAGATTTTTGTTTATACCAATGAAGTGTGTATGAAGTAGGCATAAAGTACCTTTGTAAGAAAAAATCATAATGCAATAGAAATTTGGATGTTTTAGTAAATGAAATACTGTTATAAGAAAACTAATAATACACTCAGTTTAATTATGTTGCTTTGCTGGTGATTAAATATATTTTTTTACATCAATACTTAGGTATATCGATTGTGGCATACAAAGTGGATGTAAGAACTGGTTCAGACCTGAATTTTATTTGCGAACCGTGCAAACACAGGATTCCACCACATGAAGCAGATGAGGTAATATGATGCTGCTGATGATGAGTTTTTAAAATGTAATTGTTAAGAATGCGTCTAGAGTAATGGATATTTTCAAATGATAGTTGTAATGTGTTCTTTTATTTAATACTTATGCCTACATTAGTCTCAGCACTCTGTTGCTCGACGTTATTCTGTTGCAATGAAAACATCTTTATTAAGTGTCACAGTGTACCCCTAATAAAACGTATGTGGGCCGAAACGTCCCAACCGAATTGTCCTGACCGAAAGTAGAGTTTGGGCCGAATCGACTCGAGCCGGACCGAAATGATCCCGAGTCTTATAAAGGTTCGTCCACATTACCGTAAATGTGCTCGCTTTTACCTATTTTGTATTATATATGCATTAAATTAATTCAAATTGTACCATGAGCTCCATAGGCTGCCATTATGACAGCTGTAGCACCAGAGAGTCCGGCGAATATTCGACAGCTGCGGTAGGCCAGCATCTCCGCCCGTATGTCGAGATCGGTGATTATCCTCTCGCGAATTTCTTGTTGAAAAATCGGCATATAACTACTGATGCTTGTGATAACGCCGTACGCTTGATCCAATATGCTACTCATTTTAAAACAACTGCATATTAGGCCATATCAAATCTCCGGGTCAACAAAGTTTCACAGTCCATTCAATAAACGAAGCAGAACTCGGCGGGTTCCTAGAAACACCGAAATACACTGAAAAACCGAAATACACCGAAATACACATATATTTACATTTTATCGGTGTACACACAGGAATTATGATTTGTTTTTGTTTGAATAATAATATAAAGCAAAATAAAAGATAATTTTTGTGATTTTGATACGAATTTTTTTTTTTTTTTCTTATTTATAGTACAATTCATTTAATGTCACTCGGTCGTACTTGATTGAACAGATCTGATAAACGGCGAATAGTAGTAATACATATACAGAATGAAAGTGGAAGTATCAAAGTATCAAAAGTATTCGCCGACATTATATTATATATTTATTTTAGCTTTAAATGTAAAAGGTTTTGACAAATAAATAGCATTTAATTTAATTTTTCTTTAAAAGTTTTCTAAATATTTGACACTAGTGAAACATGTACTTATATAATGCTTTGATGATATGACAGTTCATTCTAAGTGTGTTAAGAAAGTCTTCTTCTTGGAAATATGTGAACGGGGAATATTCATAAAGAATTCGGAATTGAGAAAGAGTTCATTTAATGCCCAAAGACACACAAAAAAAGTAAACTGCTTTCGAGGTTGAATGTTGGATTCATTAGACCGAATGTTAGATTTTGAAAAGACTATGATGCCGACAAGGTGCATTTTAATGAGAAAGGAAAAAACAAGTTTTTTTTGTTGTTGTTTTTTAGGAAGATGTTGACTTCTTTGCGAAAATAATAAGTGCTTGTATGAAAGATAATAAGTCGACAGTCTGTCGTCAACCATTTCTGTTTAACTGATATATCCCAATAAATCTAACCGAAAACAATCATGTGCCTGATTCACAGTTATATAAGTAAGGGGGTGGTAATAGACCCAAGGGGGGAGGGCACTATAGAGCCATACGGGAAATTAACATTGGGGGCACTATAGAGCCATACGAGAAATTAACATTTGGGGCCTCTATGGAGCCAAACGGTAAATTAACATGCGGGGGGCACTTGAGAGCCATACGGGAAGTTAACACGGAGGGGGGTACTTGAGACCCATACGGGAATCTTTATGGGACAGAAGTATTTTAGAGGGATAGAATATACACATACATCTAACACACAGACAAACAAACACTATATTATCCAACACGCCGTGTGTAGTGACGAATACAACGTAATCTACTATCCAAACACCCCACACTACACTATCCAACACGCCGTGTGTAGTGACCATTACTCCGTCATCTACTATCCAACACCCCACACTATACTATCAACACGCCGTGTGTAGCGACCAATACCCCGTAATCTATGCTAGCTAAAACCCCACATATACTATCCAACACGCCATGTGTAGTGACCTTCTGCCTAGTGGCTATATCTATATAGCATAGAGTTATATATAAAGCATTATCTATACCTCAGATCATGTTGGAGGTGTCAGTAAATTTGCATATATTGTACCTATGTTATAAATAGCTTTAATCAGGGGAACCAACTCATAATAACACTAAAATGGACGTGACTAAAAGTTGTATTAAACTTCGGTAACCGTCACGGACTTTAGCGTTGACAAAAAAAATCCAGAACATTAGATTATAATATAAAAGTAACACTAAAATTCCGAAATGGTACCTGACATTAGCGGAGACTGAAAATAATCCGGATTTTTTTGTACAAAATTGTCTGAGACTAAAAATAGTACTAAAATTTCGAAACTCATAGACAGAACGAAGGGAGTAGTGAAAACAAAACGGTGAGTCTACTACAAAACATTTTGGTAGAGTTAACGTATCTGAAACAAATATATCAGACTTCTTTAACACAACCCAAGAGAAAGAGACCATCACGGGCTAAGCTTTCTAAACCCATTTCATCATCCACTTTCACTACCCCTGAGATGCCACCACCTTTGACTACTACTATCAAAGCAGCATAATCATCAACAACAACAAGAACAGGATTTGAACGTAGAAAGGGATTGAGGTAGTTAAATACAAACGGGAAATGAACATGGAGGGTGGCACTTCGGGACAGAAGTGTTTATAGGGTCAGAAGTGTTTATGGGGACAGACACATACACAATCCAAACACCACATACTATACCATCAACACGCCTTGTGTAGTGACCGTTATCCCGTCATCTATACTATCCAACGCGCCGTGTGTAGTGACCAATACCTCGTCATCTACTATCCAACACCCACTTTTTGAATACTATCCAAAACCCCATACACACCATCCCAAACGCTTTGTGTGCTGTCTAAACACCCCAAACCTACTATCAGACGAAAAGTTTATGACGAAGGGAAGAAATCACAGAAAATACTATCCAACACCCACTTTTTGAATACTATTCAATACCCCATACACACTATCCAAAACGCTTTGTGTGCTGTCTAAAAACCCAAACCTACTATCAGACGAAATAGGTATGACGAAGGGAAGAAATCACAAAAAACATATTATCCAACACCCACCTTTTTGAATAATATCCAACACCCACTTTTTGAATACTATCCAATACCCCATACACACTATTCCAAACGCCTTGTGTGCTGTCTAAAAACCCCAAACCTACAATCAGACTAAAAGGGTATGACGAAGGGAAGAAATCACAAAAAACATACTATCCAACACCCACCTTTTTGATTACTATCCAACACCCATTTTTTCATTACTATCCAACACCGACTTTTTGAATACTATCTAACACCCACTTTTTGATTACTATCCAACACCCATTTTTTCATTACTATCAAACACCCACTTTTTTATTACTATCCAACACCCACCTTTTTGATTACTATCCATCACGCTGCGGGAGTGATCAAGGTACCCTACACTTCGTAACCAACCATAAAGGGTAGGTGTGCTTCACACACATTATACTTACATACACACAAACCTACTATCGCATAACAGTGGTAGGATGTTAAAGAAGGGGATGAAATAGACACACACTTTCATATACAAGCAAGGGTGAATAGCAGATTCGGGTAACGCACCGCTTTTTATGCTGGAAGCACGGCCGTGAAGGAAAACATCCCTCACACGTACATAAAAAACATAACCCAAACGACCGCATCTGACGTCATCCTTATGAATTCATTTTGCGCTTCGCGGATCTTACACCCTGAAAAAAAACACACACCTAAAAGAAAACACTTTTTAATTTTTATTTTTTATAAAACAAACACACACCACACAACCATTTTTTAAAAAAAAATTTGTATTTTGTTATTTTTTATAAAACACAAACACACACCACACAACCATTTTTTTAGAAGTTTTTTTTTATTATTTTTTATAAAACACAAACACACACCACACAACCATTTTTTGAGAAAAGTTGTTTATTTTTATTTTTTATAAAACACAAACACACACCACACAACCCTTTTTTTGAGAAAGTTTTTTTCAATTTTTTTTTATAAAAACACAAACACACACCCTACTTACAAATTAAAAAAAAAAACAAACAAACCACAAACACACTCTATACAAACACACACCACACTTACATTTTTTAGATGGAAAAGTGATTTTTTTTGGAGTGGGGAAGACAAAGACAAACACACAAACACTAAACATACACAAAATATATTTTGTTTAGGCAATTCTAGAGTAATCTTTTCTAGAGATCTGGGTGGCCCTGAAAAATGCCGTTGGGGTAAGAAGTATTTTTTAACTTCTAGTAGCAGCAGCAGCAGGGCGGCCACGTTTCGCCACTGGTCTCACTACTGCAGGACAAGGTCTCTTTCTGGTGAGAGAGAAGGCAAACTCCTCACAATCCATTCTGCAACTGACTTCTCCGTCTGGTTGTTTCAGCTGCTGTAAGAGTTGTTGTTGTTGTAGCCGCTGTTGTCTTTGCTGCTGCTGAACTCTTTGTCTCTCCTCCCATTCCGCTCTTTCCCTGATGATTTCTTCTCTTAGGTCTTCTTCCACCAGATCTTGAGCCATTTGCAAAAAGATCATCGTCTTCTTCTCTGGGTTCTTCTGAAGTAAATGATACCTCACCCGCTGCATGTTCACCATTGCTTCGTTCAACTTGCTAATTTTAGCTGCCATGTTGAAATCTTGACGAGTCAACGAGAGTGACTGAACTGGCCAACGCACCGCTTTATATGCTGGAAGCGCGGACGTGATGGAAAACATGTCACAGATCGAATAAACAACATAACACCATTTATTTCAAAAATAAACATTTTTTAATACATAATAAGAAGAAGCTTCTCTAACATAAAAATGCAAACCACCAACTAACAAGATTAAACATGAACGTATTTACAGGGTTGACAACGTTGGGAAGGCAAACTCGACTTCCACTGTTCTAAATCATTCTGTTCTCGATGCACACTACGTTTCTGAGCTAAAGACAAGAGATAACCATAACGTTCATAAAACCATCTTTCTACTTTAGCATCGTTTCTAGCATGCTCCCTATCAAAACAAGTCACTAAATGTTCTAAGGAATATCCGAGACTGCGTTGATGAAGAAAATGTACACAATATTGTCCACACACTATAGAATCGGATCCTTGTAATCTGGCATTATTGAATCGAGTAGCGACTGCATTTCTTCTCATAAAGTTAATGATGTCGTCTTCCAAAGGAGGTAATCCATAAGAATCAAAATATTCCACACAGTGATTGTTGGGAAAGTACACAGCCACCCAATCAGTTCCTGGTCGATGACTGTCGTCGGTATTGATGACATAGGCATGAACGTCTTTAGGTTTGCGATGGGGAAGTTCATATTTAGCACACACCACAGGATTCCAAGAAGAAGTGTACGAACTGCGAGTCAACAGGTAATGCAGTTCCCAGGTATCCATTTTTTTTTTCTTACTTCACAGATAACGATAAGTCATCAATTCACACTTGACTTTATGCTTGAATCTGTCTGTCAAGTAAATCAATGAACTACGGAGAATTGCCGTACTCTGTTGCAAGAGAGCTTCAATGCGTTGGATCTCCAGAGGAGTAAGTGGAGGTGAGGAACGATCCTGCAAGTCTTTATACCATTTTCTCAACACCTTTTCTCCCGAGATCAGAGACCATGCGTCCTCCAAATATTCGTCCAATTTTTCTTCTGCACTCATCATCAAACATTTGTCGTGTTGTTTCTGGCTCGGATGATTGATTTGACATCCATGACAATGTTCTCTAGACAGATCTGTAATTTTGGCAGCCAATTCCGTAGCAAAACAGGACACTAAATGTTCTTCTTGTTCTGGCCATCGACAAGCCATAAATCCAGTAAACTTCGGAACACTATTTGTCTCTTCTTCTTTTTTTGGTTCTGGATGAATCACATCGTCATCACTAGTGGATGGTGGTGACTGCTGTGGTTCACAAAATCCCTCATCTTCTTCTATCTCCATAGGTTCTTCGTGTTGCATCTTTTTTTTCTTCTTCTAATAGTCTAGAATCACTTCTCTCAAACTGTTGATTTCTAGAGTATTATCAAATTCTGCATACAAGATGATGTTCACAGTGTTAGCTAGAGCTATGAAAAACTGAAGTTCCACACGAAGTTGTCCTGATTTTATAGGGTAGAACTGCCCTTCGTCGTTGCCGTGGTCAGAAGTGAAATCAAATCCCGACAAAAGCATATCCTCCTACATAATCCTCGTACGAAATGCCGTGGCTGCTGTTGGTACCTAACTGTCCTGTGGCTTCAAACAGAGTCAAGCAAGATCGCAAGTAATTTCTCTGGGCAAAGTTAGGTTCAAAAGGTCTGGTACACAACGTCTGGCCATCTCGACTGACTTCTATCTTGAAGGCGTTAAAGTGTTGAAACTTAAACGGATTTTGATCGATGGCTCCGTTGAGAGCTGCATTACTGACGATGCCAATCAGCAAACTTTTGGGGAGCTGTCCTTGGAAAACGTGATCTTCGACTTTGGATCGGAGTCCAGCGGAATTGGTAAATGTTTTCACTTCCACTCGTCGCACAGGATACTTGGCAGTGGTTCTGCTCAAAGTTTGAACAATGTCGTTGGCTACTTTAGGTAACACTTCCACACGGTGCACGTAAAGTCTGGCTTCTTCGATGATGGTTTTGTACTCGTTGGCATGAGCCATCAAATGGAAGACGGTACTACTGCGATTCAGTCTCAGGCGTACATCCACTCCGTTTAACAAACACTTGTCTTGCAACCACATGTCCAAATGCAAACGATCCATCAGTTCTAAAGTGCGCCCTTGTTTGATTTTCTTTCGACGGTTGTTAAATCCCACATCGTGAGGATCGAAATCTGCAGCCACGACTGTATAGTTGCACTTTTCCAAGGTGTCAGGTTTCCATACCACGGAAGCATCCAGATGAGTGTTCTTGGCTTCTTTTCCGTACGTCAAGAGATTTTCCAAGTAAGCACGGTAAGGGTAAGTATCCATGCTGCTGCTGACCAGTTTGTTATTCAAATACAAATTCACTTCGCTGAACAAAGAATGCATGAAATTATTGACGGGAGCGACTCTGGCATCGGCATCAGGATTTGTGTTGTCCATTTTGATCACTTTGAGTTTCAAGTACAAGAGGCTGCTATTCAGATCGATGTAATCCTCGGTTTGTCCTTTGATTTCAAATTCGATAGGAGCCGAAGTCATCAAAGACGATACAGGATGAAATTCGACCCATTGGGATTCTTGCATCGTCATCATGGTGGTGGTGGGGGGGGGGCATGGTAAACAGATCCAGTTCTGACTTGGTACATTCGCAAGAATCTCGGTGCATCTTTTTCAATGGCTTAGTAATCAAATACGTCTAATTCTCTGATCGTTCTTCTTTTCTTATTCTTTTTTGGAACACCGTGTCGTGGATGAGCTCTGAAGGGATGTCGATGACGTCTCTTTCTGCCTTGTCCTTGCTGAGGAGTGGAGGAAGAAGTAATGCCAGGACCAGAAGCGTGAAGTAAATTTGTAGAAGTCTCTCGGAGACCCAAAAGATCTTTTTCAGTGTGCATCAACACATTTTTTCCTGCTCGCATAAAGGCTTCTTTAGGATTTTGTTTGTCGATGAGGACGTTTTGAAGAAATTCTTGTCCTTGCGTCAAAGCGGCATCTTTTAAGGCATGCAATCCTCGAGTCACCATGGGTTTCAAAATAGGGGCTACCGTCCGAAAAGCAGATTTTAACATATCTCCTAAACCGTGTCCTCGTTGTCGAGCCACTCCTCGGTACACAGGATGCATTTTAGGTAGGTTACAATTCGCTGGAGAACCTTTTTCGAAAATGTAGTTTCACCGTGACTTTTCCTTTAGTGAATAGAACACTTTGTCCCAAATCTTCTTTTATACTAATGTTGACACTGTCAAAATACGAGTTACTGACTGGAAGATAATGAGGATATACAAATTCACGGTGAACGTGATACGTGTTTCCACCTTCCTTGTACGCGGCGGCGGCAGAATACACTTTGAAAGGAATTACTCTCAGTAACGGAGCGGCTGTGTTTCCCACCACGTTGTACTCCACCACCTCGGAGTACACAAACAATAAATTCAAACCTTTGTTCAATTCGATTTGGTAGCGAATAACCTTGTAAAATCGATCGTTGTTGTGGATGTCTTTGGTGGAAGCGAGTTTTGTGTTTCCACCCAACATGGCAAACAACCCAGGAGAAAAGTGATGGACAATATTTTGGCATCCAAAAAATGCATTTTGAGACGATGAGAAATGGCATGGTACTCGATCAGGACACTTTTCTTGGTTTTGTCCAGGGCTTTGCCAAACTGGTCGTTGAAAATAGCCGCAATGGTGTCGACCAAATGTTGAGCACTAAAATAATAGCCTGCAGGAATTCTCATGTCATAAATACTGAGTTGAGGATTGGCGGGTGCTGGTCTTTTGGATTCGTAAATGCCAGGATCATTGACGTCCAAGTGTTGTTGCACTTGCTTGTTCAAGATTTCGACGTCAAAACTGGTTTGATCTCCAGACACATTCTTGGCTTGCGTAGGATGAATGATTTCTACCAAACCTACTTCCCAATGAGCTTCGTGATCCAATTGGATGGAATGAGGTAATTTGGCCGTGAAACAACATAAGGTGTTGTTGGGAAACACATCCATCGAACTGTCACTAGGTAAAGTTAAATATAATTGGTTATTCATAGTTGCAAGGTGGTTCTGGTCTCCGAGGAGTCACTCGAGTTCAAGGGAGAATGATGTTCAAACGGTTCCAAAAGAGGGCTGCTGTTTTGGTGGTGACTGGAAGAAGGTGGATTGGCGTTGGTCGTACCGTTGCGGTGATTGTGACTGTCCGTCGCAAATTTCAAGGAGGGACTGGGTAGAAGATAACCGATGCAACTGCTGAGTAAAATGGTCCACAATTGTTTGTCCCCTTGTTGCAATCTCAAATTGGCAATGGCTGCTCCGATGACACAATACACCACAAAGATTTGCCAGAAAAAGACGATTTGATTTTGAGGCACACGTTCTTCGCACCACACTCACAAAGGTTGTTTTTGTAATTCTTGAAGAGAGGAACTCTGCGAAGGAGTAGAGGTAGTTGCTGTGTTGAACGGCATGTGGGTTACTTCTTCTTTTTATAGTCGACGACTTGGGAAGCGGCAATCCAAGAATCAAAACTAGGAGGATATCCTTTCCAACGTACTTTGCCCACTATGCGTGTTCTTCGTTCGAGAATGCTTTCGATGTCGTACAAGTCGTCTTCTTTTTTGGTCACTCGTTGTAACTCATGCAAGTAAAAAATTCCTTTTAACGCTTCTCCGTGCATGTCTTCCAATTTATAGACGGGAGGATCACGTCCACGCACTGATTCAGTGACACGAAACAATTCGGTCGTCCAGTTGGGTAAATAATCTTTGTCAAAAGTGCATTTGGTTTTTCCAATGCGAACTCAATCTCCCGTCTTAAGCACTAGGGTTTTCTGGGGTCCCATCTTGGGTGTACCAAACAACTGATCAAACACCCTCACTTCGTTTTCAGGGGTGACCTCTTGTAGGTACATTCGATGCTACGATGGTACGATTGATTGTACGCTTTGACCAAACGTGGTAACACGTTGATGTACTAGAGAGTGTGTTGATGTGTAACATATTTCCACATGCGTTCTTTCAAAGTTCTTTGAAAACGTTCCACGACACTGGCTTTGGTTTCAGGATTTTCGATGGTAAAAAAATGAATGTGTCGTTGTTTCAATTCTCTTTGAAAAGCTTGGTTTAGAAATTCGGTGCCTTTGTCGGTTTGCCATCGTAAAGGGTGACGACCACTCTGTTTCAACACCAGTGTTAAGACGCGTACCAACTCGGTACTGCTTTAAGAAGTCAAAGGAACGACCCAAGCGAATTTGGAAAACACGTCGATGACACAAAACAAATATTTGTGAAAACGATTGTACGCTGCCAAATGAGAACGTCGGCTAAATCTGCTTGCCATTGATGATCGATGCCATCCACTTTGGTTTGACTTCTAGAAATTTTTCGTCGAATGGGTTTGTGTAACGTGTACGTCGATTGTTCTTGTAACCATCGTCGTATTTCTGGCAAACGTACACTTTTCAATTTACTTTTGGCAGCCCGATACAATATCTGAACTCCTTCGTAACCACCAGTATGGGCGGGATTGTAGTATAGGCTAGCTAAAAGTTTCTCTATGATTGTACTCCTCAGTAAGTCACCCACTGTTCGATACTACTTTTGGTGTCGTGAGGTTTGGACGAAGCGGCTTGACGCGTTCGACGAGCCACAGGAGTGGGTTGTGAAGAAGGGGTGATGGTAGGTTTCTTCTTGGTGGTGTCTTTTTTCACTTCAGTCTTGCTTTCTTTCTTTTTTTCTTCTGCTGAAGAAAGAGTGGACATCCTCTTTTTAACCCAAGCTTTCATTTCTTCTCGATGAAGTGTAGGAGAGGGTGTCAACAAGCCAGCTGCAATCTTACTAGAGATGGGAGCAGACGGAGTTTGAAACACTTCTCGGGGCTCGTCTTCTTCTGTTGTCCCCGTGGCGGTATCTGTTTTAGTGGTGACTTTAGGTTCGCTTTTCATCAGGGCCTTGAAATCTCTCAGAGTGGGTTGAGCTGTTTTGTCTAAAGCTTTCTGGTGAAAGAGTTGAAGACGTTGCAAGAGTTGACCTTACCGTTGCGATTTGTCTGCTTCTGACAAATCACTTCGATCCATCAGCGATTGTAATTCTTGTTGTAACTGTGACATCTCGTGGAGATTCGGATTGGGAGGTAAATGAGGTATCCGTTGTTCGTTCCAACGATGGAATTCCATCCATCGTTTGTAAGGAACTAAAGTCAGTTTTCGTCCTTCCATTTCATCCAAAGGTACATGTGTGTCGTCTTTCAAGAGAAGGGTATCCTTTTTATCTTCTTTTTTTCTTCCCGTCTTTATCGCATGACTCCTCCTAAAAGGGGTCCAGCAATCGATCCTAACAAAGGAGCCGCTATTCATAACAACGATCCTATCAGCATGGGTAGAAATCCTCCTCGTTGCACCAACATTTTTTTTCTTTTGGAGGAGAGGTATTTTCTTTTTGACCATTTGTCGAAGAACGTTCCGATGTTAACCTAATTTCTGTTTCTGTATCTTGGACAAAGGTACCGTTCCTTTCAACACGTTCAAACAACATTCGCACACGGTATCGATGATTTCTTTAGGGGCTGTTTGAATGAGTTGTTTTCGCATGGGATGATTGGATTTGGTCAGGACAGACAAGACGTCCCAATGTTTAGCCAGACGAGGTGGAAGTCCTTTTTTGGTCTTGCCTTTCTTCTTTTGGTGGTGGTGTGCACGTTTGGGGGTCATCTTGGATGTCAGGAGCAAAAATAGAACTGAGGTCTCTGGGAGGTCACACTTCTATTTTATACTGGAACACGTCTCGACTCATTGTCCGCACGGCGTACCATCTTCATGACAGGCATCACTCGACGTTGAGGTGTTTTCAACGGACTAAATCGTCTCCGTTCTTCTTTGGATAAATCCACTAAACTTTGTAACACGCCGGTTCTCTCTTGGACTTTGGTTTTAGAGGCGGTACTTTTTTAGCGGCAGCCGTAGTGGCCAGATCAGCCGAAGTCGATGGCCCCGGAGTGGTGACTTTCAAATGGGTTTCCATTTTTGCATCAAATTAGGAAACACTTGTCTTAAGTCCGGTTTGGCAGGCATCATGACGAAGGGCAAAGACGACGAAGTGGACGGAGGAGAAGGAGACGCCGTCACTGCCACTCGTGGCTTTCGGGAGTACGTTTCCGTCCTAGCAGCAGTACCTCTCTTTCGGGTAGTAGTGGTTGGTGTTTTCTTGAGAGGGCTTTTCTTCTTCTTCTTAGGGGCTTTCTTCTTAGGGCTTTTCTTCTTTGGGCTTTTCTTTTTGTTTTTGGTTTTGGCTTGGGCATTAGGATCCCATTTCAAAAGAGAACGAATCATGACACCTCCTAAAGAACCGCTACCACCAGGGGTCAAAATGATTTGTTTTTTAGTGCGTGGATCGATTCTAGGATCAGACAGTTGTGACAACGCCACTTTGTGTTTTTCACAAAAACGTTAGGTTTGATGAGGGATGTGAATGGTGCCTTGTAGTAATTGACGTGCCGTCAAACTAAACCATCGTAACACTTCTTTGAGACTAGCTTCTAACAAATGGGCACGGACATGTGCATTTTTTTGCGACTGATGCCATACAAGGCACGAATCAATTTGGCAGGAGGATGAGATTGAAAGGATGTCATCTCGAAGACTGTGAGAATGAAATGACGTGGTGGATGTTTTTATAGTTTGTTTTTTTCTTTCAGAGAGTGACCGAAGGGGACGTGTAAATGGCGGGACCTCCTTCTTGGCACCAATGGTGAAACAATTGGGTACGAAATCTGAAATAGTCGGGAGTGGTGGGTTTTAAATCGATGAGTAAATACACATGAGGTGTTTGTGTGGCATCGTCGTACGCATAATTCAGCCAAGGAGTGCCTAACTGTTTGGCTAACACTTGCACTTGAGATTTGTCTCTGGGGCTTTTAAACAACACCACGTAATGAGCATTGAGACTGATTGTACGATGGGCTTTACTTTGTTTAAATAAATTTTGAGTAATGTAAATGATGCTGGCATTCCGATGATGTCCTTTTCGTGTAAACCAAAGTTAAATTTCTTCTTCGTCTTCTCCTAACATGTCGTCGAAGATGACCAGATGTGTTTGACTCACGTCAGACACGATCCCATCGTCTTCGCGAGGAATGCCTTCCACAAACGAAATGGCCTCTCCTTGACTTTCACGAAGTAACGTGTAAGACGATTGCCACTCTTTGTAACACCACACGGCACGTTGAGGAGGACGATCCAACACATGAGTTTTGTGTTCGATCAAAAGTTTGACAAATTCGGTTTTGCCTGAACCACTTAGTCCAGCAATCAACATGTTAAAGGGATGGCGCAGATACAAAGCTTCCCAACTTCGTCGATCTAACTTCTCGTCGATCACTTTGACCACAGAAGAAGAAGAAGAGGCAGAAGAGGCAGAGGAAGATGCAGCCATGACTGAGGTAGGAAGAATTTTGAGAAGAATACGAAAGACACAAGACATTTTATACGTTTCATACACGTTTAATGTTTTTTCAAAAAAACCAAAAACAAAAACACATATTTACAAGTCATGAAGTACGAAAACGCATACAGCAAAAACGAGGACAGAATGATGTAGAACAGTGGAAGTCGAGTTTGCCTTCCCAACGTTGTCAACCCTGTAAATACGTTCATGTTTAATCTTGTTAGTTGGTGGTTTGCATTTTTATGTTAGAGAAGCTTCTTCTTATTATGTATTAAAAAATGTTGATTTTTGAAATAAATGGTGTTGTATTGTTTATTCGATCTGAGACATGTTTTCCATCGCGTCCGCGCTTCCAGCATATAAAGCGGTACTTTGGCCACTTCAGTCACTCTCGTTGACTCGTCAAGATCTCAACATGGCAGCTAAAAGTAGGAAGTTGAACGAAGCAATGGTGAACATTCAGCGGGTGAGGTATCATTTACTTCAGAAGAACCCAGAGAAGAAGACGATGATCTTTTTGCAAATGGCTCAAGATCTGGTGGAAGAAGTCCTAAGAGAAGAAATCATCAGGGAAAGAGCGGAATGGGAGGAGAGACAAAGAGTTCAGCAGCAGCAAAGACAACAGCGGCTACAACAACAACAACTCTTACAGCAGCTGAAACAACCAGACGGAGAAGTCAGTTGCAGAATGGATTGTGAGGAGTTTGCCTTCTCTCTCACCAGAAAGAGACCTTGTCATGCAGTAATGAGACCAGTGGCGAAACGTGGCCGCCCTGCTGCTGCTGCTACTAGAAGTTAAAAAATACTTCTTACCCCAACGGCCCTTTTCAGGGCCACCCAGATCTCTAGAAAAGATTACTCTAGAATTGCCTAAACAAAATATTTTTTGTGTATGTTTAGTGTTTGTGTGTTTGTCTTTGTCTTCCCCACTCCAAAAAATCACTTTTCCATCTAAAAAATGTAAGTGTGGTGTGTGTTTGAATTGAGTGTGTTTGTTTGTTTTTTTTTTTAAAAAACATTTTGTATTTTAAAAAAAAACTTTCTCACAAAAAAGGGTCGTGTGGTGTGTGTTTGTGTTTTACAAAAAAAATAAAAATAAACAACTTTTCTCAAAAAATGGTTGTGTGATGTGTGTTTTTGTTTTATAAAAAAATAAAAATAAAAAACTTTTCTCAAAAAATGGTTGTGTGGTGTTTGTCTGTGTTTTATAAAAAATATAAAAAATGTATAAAAAAATAAAAAATGGTTGTGTGGTGTGTGTTTGTGTTTGATAAAAAAATAACAAAATAAAAATTGTTTTAAAAAAATGGTTGTGTGGTGTGTGTTTGTGTTTTATAAAAAATAAAAATTAAAAAGTGTTTTCTTTTAGGTCCGCGTACTTGGTGTGTGTTTTTTTCAGGGTGTAAGATCCGTGAAACGCAAAATGACGTCATAAGGATGACGTCAGATGCGGTCGTGTGGGTTATGTTTTTTTGTACGTGTGAGGTATGTTTTCCTTCACGTCCATGCTTCCAGCATATAAAGCGGTGCGTTACCCAAATCTGCCATTCACCCTTGCTTGTATATGAAAGTGTGTGTCTATTTCATCCCTTTCTTTAACATCCTACCACTGTTATGCGATAGTAGGTTTGTGTGTATGTAAGTATAATGTGTGTGAAGCACACCTACCCTTTATGGTTGGTTACGAAGTGTAGGGTACCTTGATCACTCCCACAGCGTGATGGATAGTAATCAAAAAGGTGGGTGTTGGATAGTAATAAAAAAGTGGGTGTTTGATAGTAATGAAAAATAGGTTTTGGATAGTAATCAAAAAGTGGGTGTTAGATAGTATTCAAAAAGTCGGTGTTGGATAGTAATGAAAAAATGGGTGTTGGATAGTAATAAAAAAGTGGGTGCTGGATAGTATTCAAAAAGGTGTGTGTTGGATAGTATGTTTTTTTTGTGATTTATTCCCTTCGTCATACCCTTTTTGTCTGATAGTAGGTTTGGGTTTTTAGACAGCACACAAGGCGTTTTGAATAGTGTGTATGGTGTATTGAATAGTATTCAAAAAGTGGGTGTTGGATAGTATTTTCTGTGATTTCTTCCCTTCGTCATAAACTTTTCGTCTGATAGTAGGTTTGGGGTGTTTAGACAGCACACAACGGTTTTTGGATAGTGTGTATGGGGTTTTGGATAGTATTCAAAAAGTGGGTGTTGGATAGTAGATGATGAGGTATTGGTCACTACACACGGCGCGTTGGATAGTATAGATGACGGGATAATGGTCACTACACAAGGCGTGTTGATGGTATAGTATGTGGTGTTTGGATTGTGTATGTGTCTGTCCCCATAAACACTTCTGACCCTATAAACACTTCTGTCCCGAAGTGCCACCCTCCATGTTCATTTTCCGTTTGTATTTAACTGCCTCAATCCCTTTCTACGTTTAAATCCTGTTCTTGTTGTTGTTGATGATTATGCTGCTTTGATAGTAGTAGTCAAAGGTGGTGGCATCTCAGGGGTAGTGAAAGTGGATGATGAAATGGGTTTAGAAAGCTTAGCCCGTGATGGTCTCTTTCTCTTGGGTTGTGTTAAAGAAGTCTGATATATTTGTTTCAGATACGTTAACTCTACCAAAATGTTTTGTAGTAGACTCACCGTTTTGTTTTCGCTACTCCCTTCGTTCTGTCTATGAGTTTCGAAATTTTAGTACTATTTTTAGTCTCAGCCAATTTTTTTCAATTTTTTCCGGATTATTTTCAGTCTCCGCTAACGTCCGGTACAATTTCAGAATTTTAGTGCTACTTTTAGTTAGCCAATTTTTTAAAATTTTTTACGAATTATTTTCAGTCTCCGCTAACGTCCGGTACAATTTCGGGATTTTAGTGTTACTTTTAGTATAAGCCATTATAATCTAATGTTCCGGATTTTTTCTAGTCAACGCTAAAGTCCGTGACGGTTCCCGAAGTTTAATACAACTTTTAGTCACGTCCATTTTAGTGTTATTATGAGTTGGTTCCCCTGATTAAAGCTATTTATAACATAGGTACAATATATGCAAATTTACTGACACCTCCAACATGATCTGAGGTATTGATAATGCTTTATATATAACTCTATGCTATATAGATATAGCCACTAGGCAGAAGGTCACTACACATGGCGTGTTGAATAGTATATGTGGAGTTTTGGCTAGCATAGATTACGGGGTATTGGTCGCTACACACGGCGTGTTGATAGTATAGTGTGGGGTGTTGGATAGTAGATGACGGAGTAATGGTCACTATACACGGCGTGTTGGATAGTGTAGTGTGGGGTATTTGGATAGTAGATTACGTTGTATTCGTCACTACACACGGCGTGTTGGATAATATAGTGTTTGTTTGTCTGTGTGTTAGATGTATGTGTATATTCTATCCCTCTAAAATACATTCCCGTACGGGTCTCAAGTACCCCCCCCCCCTCTGTGTTAACTTCCCGTATGGCTCTCAAGTGCCCCCTCCATGTTAAATTCCCGTATGGCTCTCAAGTGCCCCCCGCATGTTAATTTCCCGTTTGGCTCTATAGAGGCCCCAATGTTAATTTCCCGTATGGCTCTATAGTGCACCCAATGTTAATTTCCCGTATGGCTCTATAGTGCCCCCTCATGTTTGGATTTTTTAGCAGTAATTGTCACAGTTCGTACATTAATTTTTCGTTTCCTTTGTCCAGGTTTTCGTCCGTTAGTCCTTGGTGCAACAACAGTTGTCTGACCGTCCGTAGAAATCATGTATTTTGTGTCTATGTCAATGTGGCGTCTAAAGCGTTTGAACAAGTGTGTGCGTTGTTGCTCTGTCATTTTTATCCAGTCCGTTTTTGTCGACTGAAATTGTTTATGACTGTCGGCAAACCGGAATTCTCCAGTGCATACTAAAGCACTCCTCAGATTTCTGAATTGTCCTATTACTAATTCATGTGTCAGTTGTACAAATTTCGTGAGCGTTTTCGGTTTCCAGTCAACTGTATGTTTAAGAACTTGGTTCATAGACTCACAATTAGTATTTATTGTTTACTGCCTTTCCAACAACCTTACGATTAAAAGGTTCTGATGCAAATTCGGCTTGTAACTGTGGCGGATAATAAGAATGTATGGGCTTTGAGATACTGGCAATTCGTGCATTAATGTGCACCATTTCAGAGTAGGAACCAGCCTCAATAGCGTCTTTCACAAGCTTTGAATAGTCACAATCAACAACGCGATTATCAGAGATCAAATCTTCAAAACTGTTGGACTTTTCATCGATTTAGTATCAGTTTCGTTGCAGTTCGTTGTCGCAAAAGTTCGTGAAAGTTTTGTGAACCAGTGAGTGCTCTAGAAACTGCTCTATAAAAACAGTTACCATCGCCACCAAACGACATTGGTACAAGTTCCCTTAAAATAGCTGGATGATACATTTTTAAAATTTCCACAGAAACTGCTTCTTTCTCTCCAAATGGAAAGCTTTCTGCAGTCTGGAAATATATTTTTACAGTGTCGTGATTCCTTCAAATGGAAAGCTTTCTGCAGTCTGGAAATATATTTTTACAGTGTCGTGATTCCTTCAAATGGAAAGCTTCCTGCAGTCTGGAAATATGTTTTTACAGTGTCGTAATTTCTTCAAATGGGAAGCTTCCTGCAGTCTGCAAACATATTTTTACAGTGTCGTGATTCCTTCAAATGGAAAGCTTTCTGCAGTCTGAAAATATAATTTTACAGTGTCGTTTAAATATAAACACAGACATGCCCTTAATATTAGCTTGATTGTTTCGCTTCAAAAAAATCAAAATTTGGCGTGATTTCTTCAAATGAGCAAATAACGAAAATGGCAGCGATGGGCAAAAGGGTGCCGTTTCTTTAATGTGCTCGACATTGTTATCTGAGTTTGAATAAGAAATGGGATCACGGGGAGGACAATAAAGGGTGTGCAGTCATTTAAAAAATGAATTCATCGACTTAATAGAACGTCTTTAGACGTGACTGGTATCAATGAATACTTATGGTTGGTGTGATATTTCACAGGATTTTAATGAATACACCGAGAAAGGTAGATTAAAGCGTTAAGTACGCACAGAGTGCAATAATGGCCAGATATAGTTACATATAGTTTAAAATCATTTATTTTAAGAAACTTTGTCGATTGCAATTACAAACATATGGATTTTGGGATTCAGTAGAAAGCATGAGCTTATTAGAGTACTGTCTACCCAAATAGTAATAACAAATATAAAAAACAAGAATAAGAACTACATAAATATGATTAAAAGATTGTGACTTAAATCAATTACTTAAATATTTTAGTCATCCTAATGAAGTTTTGCACAGACACTAATAACATGTAGTGATTTCTTTTTCTCGACTGAAGTAGGCTTTGAAATAAGTAAGTCAATCAATTCAAAAGAATATAACATTAATAATGTATCGATTGGACAGAATATATAGATGGATACATAGAGAGATACATGAAAATTATATAATTATCGCAAACGTGTACATTCATTTCCACAAAAAAGCGTCACGAATATAATCTAATTAAATTCTTGGAATCAAATAAATTCGATCAAAATATTTACTTGAAGAATAATAATGACAAACAATATGTCACTCATCAAGGTATCTATTTATCTATCTATCAAGAGAACAGAGTTTTGTATTACCTTTGCAAGGCTTGTCCAGCATCATATACATCCCCATTGAAAGAATACGTCGTGCAAAGAAACTCCAAGTAATCGCGAGACCATGATCTCAAGTCTTTTGCACTCATAGGAATAAGAAATGGGATCAAAGGGAGGACAATAAAGGTGTGCGCAGTCAATTCGAACATGAATTAAGCGACTTAAAACAAGATGAATTAAACCGACTTGCACCATCCGTTCCGGGGGATTACCTCTGTTCCGGAACGATCAGTCGTGTATCACACCACCTTCGTTCCGGAACGATTAGCTGTTTATTTTACCTGTCCAATAAAGTACGACCGAGTGACGAGTGCTATAACTATGAAAAAAGTAAATAATTCATATTAAAATTGCCCCAATTATATTTTATTTTGCTTTATATTACTATTCAAACAAAAACAAATCATAATTCCTGTGTGTACACCGACATATACACAGAGAACATGTAAATACATGTGTATTTCGGTTTTTCGGTGCATTTCGATGTAGAACTATAGTAACCGGAAATCTGCACTTAAACGTGGTTTCCGTTTCAAATGAACTCACAAAGGGCAGCAACTTGATTACATTTAAACTGTGACGGGTTGTTGTCTCAGTTCCTCTGCAGCTTTACTACATAGAAAAGATTAAACACAATGAATTAGCAAATTAAATGTTGGTTTTCTTTTTGGTCAAATAAAAAACATAATTTTCTAAAGATTTTTTTTTTTTTTAAATTCCTATCTTATAGAAAGCGATCGGGGGAGGGGGAGGGGGTAATTAATTTGACATTTCGATAAAATGATAAGCGTTAAGATGGTTCATAAGAATTTGTCAGAATAGATTTATAGTTCAAGCATACTCAAACCGAAACTTGCTCAAGTCAAAACATAATCAGACAAAAACGTAATTAGACAGAAACGTCATCAACTTAAAACATATCATACTTAACCTGTGCTTGCATTTGTTCAGAAAGGTGTTTGATCACTGTCAATAAAATAACTCTGTTATATTGTACTAGACTCAGGTAAATTAGTGTCCTTGTACCGGGGTTATATGATGAACTGTCCCCCCCTTACCCCCCCCCCCCCAGCATATGTTATGTTATCCTTGTACTGGGGTTATATGAATAACTGTCCCCCACAGCATATCTTATGTTATCCTTGTACTGGGGTTATATGATGAACTGTCCACCCACAGCATATGTTATGTTATCCTTGAACTGGGGTTATATGATGAACTGTCCACCCACAGAATATGTTATGGTATCCTTGTACTGGGGTTATATGATGAACTGTCCCCCCCCCCAGCATATGTTATGTTATCCTTGTACTGGGGTTATATGATGAACTGTCCCCCCCCCCCCAGCATATGTTATGTTATCCTTGTACTGGGGTTATATGATGAACTGTCCCTCACAGCATATCTTATGTTATCTTTGTACTGGGGTTATGTGATGAACTGCCCCCCCCCCCCCACAGCATATGTTATGTTATCCTTGTACTGGGGTTATATGATGAACTGTCCTCCCACAGCATATGCTATGTTATCCTTGTACTGGGGTTATATGATGAACTGTCCACCCACAGCATATGCTATGTTATCCTTGTACTGGGGTTATATGATGAACTGCCCCCCCCCCCCCCACAGCATATGTTATGTTATCCTTGTACTGGGGTTATATGATAAACTGTCCTCCCACTGCATATGTTATGTTATCCTTGTACTGGGGTTATATGATGAACTGTCCCCCCACAGCATATGTTATGTTATCCTTGTACTGGGGTTATATGATGAACTGTCCCCCCACAACATATGTTATGTTTTCCTTGTACTGGGGTTATATGATGAACTGTCCCCCCCCCCCCCACACACACACACACAGCATATGTTATGTTATCCTTGTACTGGGGTTATATGATGAACTGTCCTCCCACAGCATATGTTATGTTATCCTCGGGAAACATGATATATACCGCGGGTTGTCAATTCGTCAAATAACCTCAAAATAATGTCAATAAATGTGCAATATTGTTACCATTTAGCTCGCCTCTACGAAGTAGAGGACAGTTATTGTACTTCCTCCTTTGTTGGCGTCTGTGCATATAAAAACATGTGCATATGTACAACCCCACTGCATCTTGACCATTCTTTATTCCTAGTTCATCTGCAGCAGTTTGGAGTGGATTTCATAGAACCTACCCAAAGGAGAGTGGGCTAATGGGGCTAACTTTGTATACATTATTTGTATATTCCTGGTTAAGTTATGTGTGTTTAGCTAAGGTTTTTTTTTTTTTTTTTCAATAATCAGTGTTCATATTAATAACTATACCTTATAAATATCTTACCTTCAACAGGTTAACTGTGTATTGCACATATGAATGAGCATGTATTAATGGTCTGAATGCATTTCATGTGAGGCTTCAGGTGTACTGTGAAACAGTGGCGTACTAAGGGTAAATGGCGCCCGGGGCTACGATGATGGCCCAAAGGGCCAGAATACGAGGCCCGAATTTGTATCAGCTGTTTTGGAGCCCCAAGACCTCTGGCGCCAAGGGTAACGCTCCCCCCCCCCCCCCTTTTCACCGTTAGTACGCTACAGCTGGCAAATCAAAGGTAATCACTTATAGTAGTTGTATGTACCGATCAGGAGCCATACGGAATTAACATTAGCCTGTAGGTTTACATTACGGGCCTCAGAGCCAAAAGGGAAATCCTATGTTAAATTTGTCCATCGGTTTAACATTGAGGATACATGGTAATATTGTTTTAAGTGGTTTACCTCGAATTCGGGTACATGGTAACATTGTTCGAGTTGACCTCAAAATATGGCGATATGGAAACAAACGGGAGATCCGATGTTAAAGTTGTCCATATGTTTAACATGGGAATGGTATTATAGAGTCAAACGTTTATAGAGCCAAACGGATATTTAACATTGCCGAAGGTTTAGATTTTGACTGTGCTTATAGAGCCAAAGTGTATAGAGCCAAATGGGAAATGTAATGTTAAATCGGGGATTGTGATAGACCGCTTCCATGTTCAAAAATTTATAGAGCCGTATGGGTAATGTTAATTATTTTTTTTTTACAATCCAAACATACCACATATACTCTCCAGCACCCGCTTTTTGATTACAATCCAACACACCACATATACTATCCAGCAAACCGCTTTTTGATTACAATCCAAACACACACACGTACTCTATATATATATGGCTTTTAAAAAAAAAAAACTAATAAAGTATAAAGTTTTTTTTTTTCAAGTGCGATGTTGAGCCTTTATGTCTACAAGAACTTAAACAGAAATTTGTACTTTCTCTCGCTGTCCAGGTTTGGCACAATCTGCAACAAACTGCCAGAATAAAAAAGGACAAAAATAATATCTATCTCACCTGACAGTGAATAAGTTTGGCAACAAAACCTTGTGCCAGTGAATTTGTAAAATTGTAAATCGCTCTCGCCAAACAGCCACAATTTCGCTCATCTGATGAAATATAGGACGACTAATGGAACATAAACCGAGGTCAGTCAGTGCTAGGACTGGTAAATTTGTAACATTTATAACAAACTGCTGAATGAAAAATTTTATGACTTGATACTAAATATGTTTAAAATACAACTTGCTGCCAGTAACATAAGTAAAGATAATAATGACAATCTTAAATGTATGATAGCCAAACAAGTATACACCCCCAACCCCACCCCCACTTCTTGGGCTACAATATAGGTGGAAGGGATGTTATGACAGGGCAGGGGTTTAACATTATGTATAAGGGGATCGTAGGGTAGAAGGGGATAGGAAAAAGGTCTGATGAATAATAAATGTGGGGTGTTGATAGTACATAACTGGGTGCTGGTCAGTCAAAGTATATGTTAAACCTATGGACGTTTTTAACATTATGTTTCCCGATAGAGATCGGACAGCTTCACCATATTTAATTCCCGTTAGAGGCCAGAGTGCAATTCCCATGTTAGATTCCCTTTAGAGCCCAGAATATCATTTTTTAGGCTAGAGTGACATATTTGAAACCAAATATTATAGCCTCAATGTTAAATTCCCATTAGAGGCCAAACAGACCCATAATCGCACAATGTTACATTTCTCGTCAAACAGACACATATTGTTAAACCTTTTGACATTTTTAACATAGGATTTCCTCTGAACCCTATAAACCCACAAAGATTCCCTTCTAACCCAAGTACCGCCATAAAAATGGTGGCCTAATGTTAAATTACCATGTACACCTATAATTCACAGACCCTTTTTAACATAGGATTTCCATAGACACCCCATATACCATCCTATACTACTGTCTATATTAGTCACATGGATGATCAGTGACACACAAACATTGTTGATATCCAAGCGTATGAAAAATACAACAGTGGATACAAGTACCTCTTGACAATGATAGATGTTTTCTGAAAATACATTTGGGCTTAAAAGGTGAAAAAAGACATGCACACCGATTTCATATATATTTCAGTGAGAAAAAAGCAGAAGGATGGAAAGACATTTACAACTGAAAGGTGAAGGAAACATTGTAGAAAGAAAATATAGAATACTTTTACACTAAATACGACAAAAAAGAGTCTGTTATAGATAGATTTAATCGAACTCTTAAGACGATATTGTGGAAATACTGAACTCAAAATCAAACTGAAAAATGGATAGATGTTTTACCTACCCTTATTGAGGGATATAATAATACTTATCATTATTGTTTGTGGTTAAACTATTAATTTTGTTAAATTCACGTTAGAGGCCAAAGTGTCGTTTTATTTCTTTTAATTTGGACTCCCCTCCCCCCCCCCTCTCTCTCTCTCTCTCGTTGGGTTTTAGTTTTTCCTTTTTTTCAAACGTGAACAGAGTCCCATTTCATTTTTACAGAAGGATAGTAACAAAACTGTCATTTTGCAACAGACTGACTACAGAAAAAAAAAAATCTGCCTCATAAAAAGCATTAAAATTGCAACACAATTTCTGCTCATATAATTATCAAGCAAAGGAATAGGGCATCCGCTTGACATTGAATATTTTTGTAATAAAATTTGCTGCCAGTAAAGTGGAAAAAAACTGAAAATCTCTCTCACCAAACAACTACAATTGTAGTCCTATGTAATGTAGCAGTGTAATATCAGTCCGTGCTGGGGTTGGTAAATATTTAACATGGTCTGGACAACACTATTTGCAAGCTACACAATGAGTAAACAAAGGTTAGAGTCAATGCTCGGCTGGCGAAATTGGTAATATTTATTAAACTGATGAATGAAAATCTGCCTAACTTGATACTCAATATGTTTGAAATACATCTTGCTGACAGTAACATTCGTAGCAATGTTCGGTGAGAATCGTAAAATTTAGGATAACCAACATTTCTAAAACTCCCTCACCCCCACCCCTCTCTTGAGCTTCATACAGGATTTTTTGTCTCACGTTCCCCACTATACTACTCCCGAAGGAGTACCGCAAGGCTCTGTATTCAAACCTCTCATATTTATTATCTTTATAAATGAGATTTTCTACTTCACTAAACATACAACATAATTACGCAGATGACAACACCATCTAGTACACTCATGACAACACCATCTAGTACACCCATGACAACATAATCTAGTACACCCATAAAGATCCAATTAATCTCAAATCTGTTTAACAAAATGAGAGTAATATACTTATTGACTGGCTTGCATCCAGTAGTCCAGTGCCTGGAAATTCCAATTCATTAGCCATGATAAAAATGCTCACAGTTTTACCATAAAAGATCTGCCAGAATGCATAAAGACAAGTACAACGTATCAAACCGCTATTTGTCCACAAAATTTGTTAAGTTAATGATTTACAATGGTTCATTAGGTCACATTTTAATTATTACCGCATTGACAAAATTCTGACAAAATGAAAAAGTGACTAATTTTGGCGTATGATGATTTTCATAGTTCATATGATTCTCTGTTAAGAAAAGCAAATCTTCCAACTTTACATATTATTAAAGATGCATGGCAACCGAGGAATATAATATACTTCACAAAACAACGCCAAATTACTTGAATAAACTCGTCACATTCAAAGAATGTAACTAATATGTCAGACACCAAAATTTGCCCATAACACCAAGGGTACAGACAACCATTGTAACAATAGATGGTATAACGGTACCAATTGCGTAAGTCAGGGGGCGGAGCTTACGGTGTATTCAGAAATAAGCAACAAAACTAGCTGTGATTGGTGCATTATGTAAGAGTTGTAGATTCTGTCAGGTTTTTTAAAAAAAGTTGAGTCTCTTTGCAACTTAAGAGATTATGTTAATTCACATCTAGATCATATTTTGTATTTTTTACGATTTTTTAAAAATGTGATACACATCATTGAAAATGTCTCTGTTGTGACTGGATACTCTTATCCCTGTTTAGTTCCAGTAGAGTTATCAATCTTAAATGCAATGTAGTACCTGGTTATGTCCTTGCCAAATTGACAATCTCTTTGACAGTGTGTGTCACGCATGATGAAGTAGGATAGAACTTATATTTATTGCACCAAACATTAGCATTGAGGTCTATCGAAAACAATTGGTACCGTGATGCCAGATTCGTATTATATGACGCATAGGATGTTAATTTCGACTATTAAACAGGCCGGTGCACCGTTTGTATCACGTCATGTAGTTATCGTTCTTTATTTATATAGGTGTCATTGTTCAGGTTATTTCCGTTTTGACCGCGCGCCAAAGGATGCGGTTAATTTTTTGCATTTTTTATTTAATAATTATGTATTGTTTGTAGACATACATAAGTTATTGCAACAATGGAAAGTAGGGGCACAAATTTAGAGGACAACACCTGTCCAATATGTTTGTACGTTCTGATTCAACCAGTCACTATGCCATGTAAACACGAACTGTGTTTACCCTGCTTCAAAAAGAATGTCAAAGAAGCAAACTTGACTTGTCCGATGTGTAGGATGCGAATTTCGACTTGGACTAGAAGGGCTTCCAGGACAAACACTCTGGTCAACGAATCGAGGTGGAACGAGGTGAAGAGATTGTTTCCTGATAAAGTAGAACGAAGGTTGCAGGGAATAGAGGAGGAGGAAGAAGATGGTAAAACTAGACTTACTTCAACTGTGACTATTAAACCCCTTTAGGGATTTCGAATTCTTCCTTTTTATTTTGTATTTATAGATTTATAAGATAAAATAATATAATAATTCTTTATTTCAGACTGCGTGGTCCATACATGTAAATTATAATAGAAACATCGTATATTGTTCACCCTCATAGAAACCCTTTTTAAATTATATAGAATGTATTCGCAGGGCCCGAAAATTACGTTGGTCCGAGGTCTGGGACCGATCTTTTTTGGCTGCAAGCCTGTCATATATTACCAGCACTAGCCCGTTGGACTTTAAATATTTCTTGATTGTTCCTATCAATTGAATACAATGTGCCTTTTAATCCTTGAAACATTTGAAAAGTGTTATACAAGTGCACTGATGCAGTCAGTCATTCCATAGTGTGACACTGGTGTTATAGGTGCAGCTGTACATTTTTGTACTTTGCACAGAATATGATGTTTAAAGAGAATTCATTTTCCAGTTTTCCTCGCTGTTAAATTTAGTAATTTTAAAAAAGACCTTGTATATCATGGATATTGTTAATACAAGTTTTGATTCCCTTTGTTTTGGGTTTTTATTGATGGGTGTAATTTTAGTTGGTGAATATACAACTTTTCCTTATGTCAGATGAGCATCTCTCAAAAGAGCTCCATTTGGTCATCTTCACTTCCTGGACTTCAGTGGTAAATTGGAAAAAAAACTAGGCAATAACATTTTAATTTTTTAAAAACATTTAAATTCGTTTGTTGCCATTTCAGAAGCTAATGTTGTCCACTCTGGGGGGAAAAATATCATTTTTTGTATTATAATTGCTAAAGTTTGTTAACTTCGGACTAGTTCAGGTTTGTTTTTCCAGCAAATGGGAGCAGCGATTTCGATCAGTGGTCTGCTTTAGACAGTATATTGTTTCCCTGAGAACATATACAAAGAAATTTCCATCACTGTACATGAACTTAACAAAGAGGCATGCCAACATTCTCTCGATTTGTGCTTGTTACATATGCACATAACTTCACCTTATATCTGTCCCTCTTTCAGAAGTACTTACTACCATAACTGTAGAGTGCAACTGTTACATTATGGAGAAATTTATTGATTTCACAATAATATGCTGAGCACCAGTCTGAGCTTGATCCTTGTCAGTCAAATGTTTGTCTTTCCTCAAAATCAACTAAAAGAAAACATTGACATTATGGCCTTACCAACTGTTCTAGGCGAGTTTAAGTATTGATCTAGCACAGGAAATTCATCTGCAACAACAATTCTGTTAGAGACCACAGTGCCATTTTTGTTGATATTTCCTGTGTTTTGTTTATATTCTGTACACTGTACCAATACTTGGTTTACATGGACTTGGGCAGTGTAGAATCCTACTGGTCCTGGACCAGTGTGTCGGAAACAACATTTTTCAAGCCCTGATTTGGGACCTGAAGAGCCTATGGGATTGTTTGTTGTCTATCATGCGATATTCATCAATCTGTTACTTTTTATCATGGCTCAGGGTCATTTCCATCCAAAAACTGATTAAACCCAAATGCTACTTTTGGTCAGGACAATTCGGCTGAGATGTTTTGACCTACATACTGTTGTTGCACATATGTATCCAGTTATTGTCATAACTGTCAGGTAAAATATGAAATACAATTTGTGAACATTTTATTATTTGATATAAAGCATGCTACTACTACCACTATTATTATTATGGGTAACTTACATCTGCCACATATGCGATGCTGCAGTCTTGACCACAAGTCACATATGCTCCTGTGTTGCTGTGGTTGAACCACAGAATTACATGTGTTGCATAAATTATTTGTGGTGAAAACAATGCATAAAAACTTTTTTTTTAAATGTAAAATATATTGATCATTTGAATGAAAGGTAGTTAAGCTAAGTATAGAAATTATTCTATTACTATTTCCAGCAAGAAATCACAGTTGGGACATAAATAATTTGTTGCCAGTTTTAATGAGCACAGTTTTTGTTGGTATTTTGAATATTCTACTCGCTGTAGTCTTTGTTTCAAAATGGATTAGTGACATTGTCTTCTTTCTGTTGTATTTAAGACTTTGATTTATGTTGACTCCAGTGGTCCTAAACCCATGGATATTAACTTAAAGAGACTGCAGCTAATAGTGCCTGTAATTAGTGGTCCAGTTAAGGATCAAAAAGATGACATTTTGTGTACATAAAGATCTATGTTACAGAAAAGAATGGAACATAACAAAACTTCATTAGCAAAAGCATCATACTCAGGTCATATATACAGGCATATGATTCAAGTACATTCAAAGTTCTATTATATGGGAAACCATCATGTTGTAATATAAAGGGAAGAGACAGAAAAACCAGCGAGAGAGAAAGAGAGAGAGAATAGATCATCAAGGCAATGGAATTCAACACCCAAAAGATTATTTTGACATTTGGTATATTTTCTTTCTTCATATGGAATTTTATTCCATTGACCACTTTAAACACATGGTTTATAGATTGGCGTCCTAAATTTCAAGACAATTAAGTACACAGTTTTATTAGCTCTACTGGTGATAGATGTCCATCCGTCTGTTAGAAAAAGTTTGTTATCGCCATTTCTAATAAACTACTTAGAGGATTGCCTTGAAATTTTACACAAACACACACATTCATCCCATGGTCAGTGTTCAAAGAAAAATAATTTGAGACACAGGCCCAGGGCTGGTGCCTTGAAAAAATTCACAAGCCCTGACTCAAAATCCGCAAGCCCTGACTCCAATACCTTGTGACCAAAATGGCCCTATGTTTTACTATTTTGTTTTTCACATGACGTTGCACATTGCAATTAAAAAGATCATCTAATGTAGACATTATAATTAATTATTATTTTAATTATTACTTATTCTGCATGCATGTGTATATGTTTTTTTGTCTTCTACAATAATAATAATGTCTACATTAGTTACTACTTTAAATGAACTTAATTGTGATTTTTACTAAAATATTATAATGCCATTTTTATTCAGACTGCATTATTTTGGAAATTTGTGGCATATAATTAACAAAGAAATGATAAAGTCTATATTCTACTTACATTACATTTTTATGATTCAGAAATTGTTTTCAATGTAGTTTCGTAGCCGTTATTTTTATTTTACTGATAATAGCAGATGGTATTGTGCACGTTTTATACAGTATAAATGTACTGACTTTTAGTTTTACCTGTGTGAGGATCCGCATCGCAAGCATGCACCTTAGGACGTGTATTAGGCTGTGCTTGTACTATAAATAGCATTTCTTTAACATTGCTCTCGTGAACAACTTTATTTTTCTAAATTTAAAAAGTTTGCACAGACAGAACAAGGTTTGATTTGAAATTTTGTAAGGTATAAAGGGATTAAATAATCCTCAGCTAGATAGTAACTGGCCCAGGTAAATACTTTCGAAGACCGAAGGTGGTGTACGATTCAGAATGGAATGCGAAGTGTGAGCAAGGGGCAGCTCAATTTATTCCCTGAACCCAACTGAGCACTAATTATAGGTACATGTAACCCAGGGCAATCTATTCCCGATTCATTAATCACATGCCTCGCTTTGTACACAAAGTTTACAACTTTCTATATAATTACAATCAGTAGACAAACTTCAAATGACTAAGGGACCCACATGGGGATAAATATTGATAATATATCAACAATACTAAAATAAAAGTCTGCATTTAGTTAGCGAGATTGAAGTTTTCTCAGGCAAATTTAGATTTTTTTGTTTGACAAGTCTGACAGACTTTTCACTTAAAATATAGGAGGGGCCCGATATGAAATTAGGGGAGCCCCGGGCGTCAGACTATCAGATTTTTTGAACGCTGCCATGGTCTAGTTGGTCCTAAATGAAAATGGTGCTGCTTGGACATTCAATATGGCTACCACAGTGGCCATTGTGAAAATCTTGTTAGGCCCAAAAAAATAATATGTGTGTTTCCTAGTGCACTGGTTTTAAAATTCGGGTAGGCAGGTATTTTTTTTTTTTTTTTTAATATTATATATAAATCAAATAATATTTTGAGCGCTTCAAAGTACTGAACAAAACCAGCTCAATTAGATGCACAAATCAATTTTGGCAATGTGATTTTGGGTGGCGTGGGGAAAAAGTGCTAGGGTCGGCAACGAGAAACGGAGACGGTCGTCCAACCGGAAACACATTTTTTTTTTTTTTTTTTTGGCCTTATCACTACTCCTCCTGAAATGTATGGTCATATCAACATGGGGTTTTCATTAAAAGACATATGATGTCTAGTTGATCCTAAATGAAAATGGTGCAAATCTGATGTCCATTAGGCCAAAAAAAAATATGTTTCCTATTGCACTGGTTTTAAAATTAGGGTATGCAGTTTTTTTGACATTATATATAAATCAAATAATATTTCAAGCACTTCAAAGTACTAAGCAAAACCGGCTCAATTAGATGCACAAATCAATTTTGGCAATATGATTTATTTATTTTTTATTTTTAAAAAAAATTGGGGGGGGGAGGAGTGCTATGGTCGGCATTGAGAAACATGGATGGTCAGCCAACCGAAAATCAGTTGCATACATTAATCAATCTGATACCAAAGCTGATGATAAGAAAAATGAACATTGACAAGCATTTACTTAACCAAGTGTAATTGAAATAATACATTTATTAAAAACCAATAAAAGGTACCATTATTAGTATTTATTTAATTTAATGTTGGTAACATTACAAACACAAGACATACTTGCACATGAAAAATGTTGTTTATTCTTTTTTCACTTTTGCACAATACATGTACATTAAAATTACATATTTTTAACTAGAAAAATCACATTCATATTTTCCTTTGCTTAAATGTACAAATTCAATGTATAAATAGTTAAACATGCAAATCACACACATGCAAAATACACAACTTTTGCACATAACTTTTATTTCAGTTAGAAATTAAACTTGAATCACATCATATTCATATGTATACATGTAATAAGTCACAAATGTTTACTGAATCTACATGAACTTTTTATATACTGTCTATAATAAAGTATAATGGGCCAAAACATCCCATATATGTGGGCCAAACCGTCCCGGTTGACATGGTAGATAAAAAAAAAACAATTAAATCATCCTGGACCAAACTGGTTTGGGGCCAAAATGACCTGTATCCATTATCACTACTCCTCCTAAACTACTTCAATGATTGCCATGAAATTTTACAAATTCTGACATCCAATATAACCACCACAGCAGCCATCTTAAAAATCTATTGCTATGCCTCCTGAATGGATGGTCAGATCAACATGGGGGTTTAACTGACGACTTCTGATATATATATTTGGTCCTCGATGAAAATGGTGCCAATCTGATGTCCAATATGGCTGCCGTAGTTGCCATATTGAAAACCTAATTGCAATTCCCCTTAGATGGAAAGTCATATCAAAATTTGGTTTTCACCAGAAGACTTCTTGTGATGTCTGGTTTGTACTAGATGGAAATGGTGCCGATCTGACATTCAGGATGGCCAACATTGCAGCCATCTTGAAAATCTTGTTATTGCTACTTTTCCTAAATGGAAAGTCATATCGACGTGAAGTTTTCACTGGAAGACAAATTATGATATCTAGTTTGTCCTGAATGAAAAGGATGACGATCTGACCTAAAATATGGCTGCTACAATGAACATATTGAAAATTTTATTACTAATTCTTGTGAGTGGATGGTGATATCAGCATGGAGTTTCCACCAAAAGTCTTCTAATGGTGTCTAGTTTGTCCTAAATGAAAAAGATGCTGCCAATATCCCTTTCTCAGTGGCTAATTTGAAAATCTTATCGCTCAAGAATATCAGAGTTGGTTTCAACACTCGACAGTTAAAAAAGAAATGCCTTATATTTAATTCTTGGAAATTCTTTTCAGACAGTAGAGTGTCAGTCCCATCAAGGGACTCTTGTTTTGCTACACTTTAATTGTTTTGCTGATATTTCCTACTCTTACTTACAGGGGAACAGGTATTACCTAATGTGAGCATAGCAAAACCAGGGGAAATAAGAAGAGAGTATGAAGAAGAGATTCAAAAGGTACACTAATTACCATATATACTTGCATATAAGCCGATACCAACTGCAAACGGCATAGACCCAGATCTGCTATCACATAATGCGCTGGCAGAACTGGGTCTATGCAGTTTGTAAGGACTAATCAGTAGAACAAACAGCATAGACCCTGATCTGCCAGCGCATTATGCGACGGCAGATCAGGGTCTGTGTTGTTTGCGTTTGGACCCGGATTATACGTGAGTATAGACAGTAATCAAAATTTCACTTTCTTTTACATGTTTCTTGAGTCTTCATGGAGTAGAAATGGCTCAGTGTGATATGGTATGGCCGTTAGTTCGTAATATGTCCCTCAACATTTGCTTATTAGCATTCTTTTAGGTCTTGTTTTTGATCCAATTTTCATCAAGCTAGGAAAATAGGTTTATATCATCTATATCTCAGATAAGTTTGAATATGGTCGAGAGCTATGCATATTAATGAGGCGATCTTGTTACCACTCTGGAGGCCATATTTCTGATCTGACTTTGATTAAGCCTGGAATATATACTTACATCCTCAAGAGCTCAGATGAGTCAATAATGAGGAAGATCCACATATATATATTAATGAGGTTATCTTGAATCTGATTGATTGAGTTTTTTATCACTCTGAAGTCTGTATTTTTTATCCAAATTTGATCAAACTTTTAATATATGCTTATATCATGAAAGTCTCTGACAGGTTTGATAATGAACAAGATCAATGCATAATCGTAATATTATGATGCATCTGATTGACTGAGCTTGTTACCACTGTGGAGTGCATTTGAATAAACTGATTTTGATCTAACTTGGAATGTATACTTGTATCATCAAGATCTCAGAAAAGCTTTGATAATGAGCAAGATACAATCATGTTTATGAGGTGATCTTGCATCTGATTGGCTGAGCTTGTTACCATTCTGTAACTCGTATTTCTGATCCAATTTTGATAAGACAAGAAATATAGACTTAAGTGATTAAGGTTTCAAATGAGGTAAATAATAAGCGAGATCTGCACATATTTATGAGGTGATCTGTATCTGATCGACCAAACATTTTGCTACACAAGAAGCTGTATATTTTATCCAATTTTGATTAAATTTGGTAAATAAATTTAAGTTGTCATAAAGTCCAATGAGTTTTATAATGAGCAAGATCTGTGTATATTAATTCAGTGCATTTGGAAATAGTTTGCAAATTTTTAGTATAAATAGCTGTAAATTGGTGATTGAGTTCAGTTTTACTTTAAATTAATGCAGAAATGGTTTGAGTGTCGCAAATCATTTTCAAGAACTTTAGTTTTGCCAGCTTCTGTTCCTGCTTATTAGATATCAAGTTTAAATAATACTTTTTGATATTGGCTAAGAATAACAGAATATGGAGAGAGAAAAAAACGACCAATCAGACATTAATTGTATAAAATGATGTTGTGAGACCATGGATGATTCCAAATAACGTAAAATAAGTAAGAATAATCATTTCATGGATGTAACAAAGGACACCAAATTTTAATTACCTATATTACGAATATTAATCCAATAAAACTGCAAAACAAGGATGTAAAAATAATTCTGTTAGCTCAAATCTTTCATGTTGATGATGATTCATTTTGAGAGTCCTCTAATGTATTTCATAATTTTTAGCGGGAAAAAAACAAAACGGGTGTCTTGTTGCATTTCCAACCAATTATTAATTACAGTTATGTACTGATCTTAATGTACAATATAGTAAGAAAGATTGGTTATTTGGTGTCTCTGTTATCACACAATCACAACATCAGTTGGACATGTTCAGTTATGTTCTTTTGTTTACCGAAGAGATTGCATGAAGCAGTGATACAGAAATAGCAGGCATCTCAACATCTTTAGACCTTACAGAAAATTTGAACATTGGACCAAAAATATCATAGGGACAAAGTGCATGAATTATAGAAAATTATGTTTGAATATCATGAAGACCAGTTTCCTAAATTATTCAGAGTGGTCAAAATTGCAGTGGTTCTGCCTTGACATACAGTTGATTGTGAAATGGGATTCAATTCGCAAAACAGAATTCACACTACACTGTGGAATGAACATCTGAAACAGTAAATAAACTGTAGATTATACAGATACAAGGGGATCTAGTAAATGGTCTTAAGTTTGCAGAGGCTTTGAAGATGAATGATAAAAAACCAAGAATATATACCAGCAGAGTTTTTAGCTGTTTTGTCTTGTGAGCATAATGACACAAGTAGTGATGATTTTTCCCATTTTAAAGCTTCATTTCTCTTTTCTTGTGGCCTGAATTTGATTTTTCTTGATGTGGTCCATATTTATATGATCTCAGATATGGTTTTTAAATAACAGTCCAATACATGTACTTACTCATTCCACAATAATTTAAGTATTAAAATGATCCTTGTTATAGTATTTGTTCTGCACTTTATTTAATCAACGATCTTTGTAAGAACGATTCTGGTTGGTCAAAAGTGTCTTCACTTAATGAAAATTTTGGAAATGGAAAAAAAAAAAAAAGAAGCGTGCTTGCCAAGAATGGTTATCTCAGTTGTTGATAGAGACTTTGAAAACAAAATTGGGATAAAGGTTTGGAAACTTCCAAAATAATAGAATTCCTTTTATGGCATTTGCTCCTAAACATTTTTTAATTTCCAATTATTTCCCATATAAACACTAGGTCCAGACCCTGATTCCAATTATTTCCCACATAAACACTAGGTTCAGACCCTGATTCCAATTATTTCCCACATAAACACTAGGTCCAGACCCTGATTCCAATAATTTCCCACCAAAATGTTGTGTCCAGGCCCTGATTCCAATTATTTTCCACCAACACAGTGGTTCCAGGCCCTAATTCCAATTATTTCCCACCAAAACATTGTGTCCAGGCCCTGATTGGTTCCAGGCCCTGATTCCAATTATTTCCCACCAAAAGGTTGTGTCCAGGCCCTGATTGGTTCCAAGCCCTGATTCCAATTATTTCCCACCAAAACTGTGCTTGCAGACCCTGATTCCAATTACTCAAGACAATTCCTGAGCAGCTGCAGCGTGTTGCAGATCTATGACCTAGATTAATTTGAGCATTCAGTTTACCTGTACAGTGTTGGCTTTATTGTCAAGCACCTTGTAGCAGGTCATTGTGACCTATATAGTGTTTCACCTTGTTTTACATGCAAGTTTCAGTGTGTTTAACAAGAAATTCATATATTGCAAAAGAAATTATGGCTGTACATTATAGTCTTATGATACTCTGAACATATTCTTTGTTGAAATATAAAGTAGAAATTCAGAATACAACAGATTTTATTGCAGCAGAGTTTGGTACAGGTATGGTTACAGCTTAGATGCTGTTCGCATGATAGAGTGAGTATCAGAAGTATATTCTCAATTATAGGGTCTCCAGTTTAAATATGTAAGAGTTATCTCCAATTACAGATTCGTCAGCAGCAGGAAGAGGAGAGAAAGAAGGAGGAGGAGGCAAGTGAGGCACTAATTCTAAAGCTTCAGGAGGAAGAGATGAGAAAAAGGAAGGAGTTAGAGAATATAGAGAAGACAGATGAAGAACTGGCAAAGGAGCTTAGTCAAGTTATGAATGAGGTTTGAAGACAAATATAAATTACCAAGGCCTAAAAAAAAATGTGTGGTTTTGGTAACATTGTGAAAAAAATGGGGTAGGAGGTCAGTGCTACTTCCCTATTTTGTTGTTGTCTTTCTTTTTTTGTCCAGCTGGTGTTAGTTCACATCACAGTTTCCAATTAAAAGTTGCTGGTTCAAAGGCGAAAACAAGGCATGGTTGGTAAGATTTTTTTATTTTATTTAAATTGTTGTGATCATGATAAAAAGACAAAGGGTCAGGGCCATGAAAATAGGGTAAGTCAGGTTACCAAAACCACACATTTTGGTTTTTAGCTCTTCTGATCATATGCCAAAAGAGCTTAAGGGATGGTCCATTGTCCATCCATTAGCACAAGTTTGTTATTGCTGCTTCTCCTAAACTACTTGGAGGATTGCCATGAAACTTCACGCACACACACATTCATCCCATGGTCTAGTTGGTCCTAAATGAAAATGGTGCTGCTTGGACAGTCAATATGTTTACCACAACAGCCATCTTGAAAATGTTCTTATTGCAACTCCTCATATTGACATGGGGTTTTCACTTAAAGACTTCAGATGATGTCTGGTTGCTCCTAAATAAAAATAGTGCCAATTTGATGTCCAGTATGGCCAACACATTATATGTCTTGAATATCTTGTTATTGCTACTCCTCCTGAACGAAAGTAATATTGCCATGGGGTTTTCACAAGAAGACTTCTTGTGATGTCTAGTTGGTTCTAAATGAAAATGTTGCTGCTTGCACATGCAATATGGCTACCACAGTGACCATCTTGAAAATCTTGTTATCACTTCTTCTCCTGAATGGATGGTCATATGAACATACAGGTTTTGCTGAGTGGCTTTTTATGATGTCTGGTAGGTCCTAAATGAAAATGGTGCCAGTCTGGCTTCCAATGTGGCTGCTACAATGGCCATCTTCAAAATCTTAACTACTTTACCGTGATGGTTGGTCATATTGATATTGTGTGTCCGCCAAAAGACTTCTTATGATTTCAACTTGGTCCTAAATGGAAATGGTACCAGTCTGGTATCCAATATGGCCACCATGGCAGCCATCTTCAAAATCTTATCATTACTCCTCCAAAATGGAAAGTCATATTAACATAGGGTTTCCACCAGAAGTCTTCTTATGATGTCTTGTTCGTCCTAATTGAAAATGGTGCCAATCTGACATCCAATCCATCCATGACAGCACCTAATTTGAAAATCTTGTTATTGCTTTAAAATATGTCAGAGATGGTTTTAACACTCAGCAGTTAAATGGAAGAAATGGTCTTATCTTGAATTGCTGGAAATTCTTTTTGGCCAGTAAAGCATCAGGCCCTTAAAGGGGTTCTAGTTTGCATAAACATGTGCATGCTACAGTTACAGTAAAGATTGTTTATTACGTTCTTGGTAAAATGTTTTCTCTGTTACAATGTTCGAGTTTAATTTCCCCAGCCAAATTCCTAATTACTATATATTCCAAAGGCTTTGTTATAACATTCCTTTGTTACAACATTTAATTGGTTATGGAGTGTGCTTTGTGTGATCTGTGAGAGAAAATAGCTCAATTATAATGTTTTTATCACTGGATGCATCGTAGCCAGATAAACAATGGTTTAAATAACAGAGGCATAACAAAGGCATGATAATCACACCTCATGCATAATTGCTGAATAACAAAGCCATAAAAGAGGTGCAAGGTAACAAAAGGATAATAATCACACCTCATTCATAATTGGTAAGTTAGAATCACATGTTGTTGGTTCCATGCAATGAAAGCATGACAAGAAATGATTTGTTTTGTGCTTTCATGACCAAATAATTTAGAAGTGTCCTTTAGCTGTCATTCTATACCTGTATGTTGACTAATTGAGTACAGCTTGAACTAAATCTCTCTCGTGTTCATTTTGAATTCTGACTTGTGAAAATAGATGAAAATTCACCAGTCAGAAAATGAAAAAGCCGCTCTTTAGACACAAAGCTACAAATAAAAAATATTAGGAATAGAAGTAAAAGTACTAACATGCTCCAATCCAAAGATACCTCGCGAACCTTGACAAACAATTTAAGCATAAAATAAATGCATTGTCTGCAATCAGTATGATTTATCATGCATGGTGTGATGTTTCCACAGCTTGAAGTAAATCTCTCACGTGTTCCAATGAGTCATCTTCAATTTGAAATCAAAGTACGAGTGTGCATGATGTGATGTATCCACAGACTGTTGCAAGCTTTTTGTTAAGGCAGAATTTAGTTAGCAAACAGATGTCAGTACCATTGATGGTGATCATGACAATGATGTTCCCCTTGCTATGGTGAGTGATGAGTTATGCCTACTTGGGTCTGGTAACGAGGATGTTGATGTCTCAGATTATGTTAATTTGGTTAGTGACACTGTCACATCTGCGATGGTAACAATTCTAGATATTGTTTTTTAAATCGGTGATCACCGGGAAGTGACTGGTTTTCTGCTACTGGAAGTGACGAGTACAGTGAGCCAGCAAGGTTCTAGATAGCATAGCTACAAGCTCAGAGTGATACACCTGATATTCTTTATGAGTATTTGAATGTCACTAAATCCATCTCAATAAAAAATCTCAGATTAATAAAAACCAGATGACTATTAACAATTTCTTTATAGCTGGTGCATGTACATTTAAGTTGACACTTTCATTGGATGGTAAAATTTTTTTACTACATATATGTCCAACATCATTGACATGTCATCAACATGGACACGAACGAACATAAGCACTTTCAAAACTAAACGATGAATTTGGATATAATGTTTCTGTGTTATAACATTATAAAAATCCCAGACCCCTTTTAAACATAATAAACAATCTTTACTGTATAGATCTGTACTTACCCAGTGATAATCTCATCCCTATTTTTACTAAATCTGGGCAAATACCATAAAACCTGACTTAAAGAAGAAACGCTGATTTGGGACACCATTTGACATATAAGACTATACGTTATTGCAGAATTTTTTTTAGTTATATATAGTATTTGATGGCTGCTAATGTTAGACCACCTGTCTTGATAGACCATTTTTTTTAGCAGATAGGGTATGGTCTCATAGGACAGGTTTTACTGTATTTTCTGAGAATATTTTTGCTTGACTGTATGTCCACCCCCTACATTTTGTCAAATTTATTAGGCTGCTTTCATGATTTTATCATGGGAGATATTATTTGATTAATCTAAGTAATATGGTTGACCTTTATTAAGCTGTACAAGTTTTTCTTTCCTAAGTGACCTGGTCAGAAGTAAAATATTCGAATAACAACTTCTAGTTAATATAGCCTTCAGTATCAGTAAATCATTCAGCTTTATGTGATTCAAACATCTTAACCATTACCAATATGGCTGCACAAATTTTATAAAAGCAAGTTTGCCCCATAGTCACTGCCTCAGCAAAATTTGTGAAAATTGTTTGGGACTCCCACATTTCAGAAAAGTGCCAAATAAATAAATTGGGAATCTTGATGGAATTCACAGTGTTTAAAAAAACACGGACAAACCTGGATTAGCAATCAGAAAAACAAGCAAACGAACCCATTTATAACTACATTTTGTTTATAGCCTCTAGAATAAATTGAGTTTTAAAAAAAATGTGTTATGCATTATACTATCAATTTTAGACAAGACATTGTTTTAAAAATTCCATTTACAGGACTTTCGGTGCCAGTTACAGTATTTCAGTCTATTAGTCTGGAAGTCCGTTTACTTGAGTGCTGGATAGATATTGGAGCAAGTCCGAGCATCTGTGTGACTGTTAGCCATAGGACATTAAGTTTAACATAGATCCAGCAAGTGATTTTGGAGTAGTGTCAATAAGTAAAATGAAGCAATGCAATATATGTTCACATTGCATAAAAGGAAAAATAGTTTTAATATAAATGATGATTTGTGCTGTAAGTTTTCACCTTGCTCAAGGACAAATACCATATTTATTCTGTAAGTTTTCACCTTGCTCTAACACAATACCATATTTATTCTGTAAGTTTTGACCTTGCTCAAGGACAAATACCATAATTGATGTAATATCTACACTGTGCACTTAAAAATTATTATTTGGATAAATTTATTGACTCGGAAGCTCATAGTATCAATAAACATTGTCAATAGTATCATAAACATTGTCCCCATCATGTGTATGTACTTGTTAGAAGAGTTAGCTCCCTTTGTCTATGTGTGGAGCTCTCCACTTCAGAGATTCATTGTCTCCCCCAGTATGGTCACACTGTATAAAGCGTATGTTAGATTAATTTTTTCAACTAATTTAAACCTTAAAGTTAAGTGGATATGTAACATACGACATGCATAGGGGTGGGGTACGTTAAGTGGATATGAAACATAAGACGTGTAGGAGTGGGGTAAGTTAAGTGGATATGAAACATAAGACATGCATAGGGGTAGGCTAAGCTCCCCACTGTAAAAGGGTGTTTCAAGGTGGTTTTTATCAGCTGCTTCCCTCCAACAAGGCATGCGTCTGTAGATTCTGACAACACAAGTGTTGGAGTATGTGTAATTTGTTTTCACTTTAATTCAAGTGTTAAAGTGTGAATGCGATTTTTTTTAAAATTGGTTAGACATCTTTTCAATTGCACAAACTTCAATGGAAATGAGTGCATCATGTAGAGTCCGATAATGGGGGATAAAAAAAAACACAAACATTTGTATGAATCACGCAATATTGATTATTACTAAGGTTCACACATCATTGCCATTGTGTTAATGTTCTCTAGAATTTCATTTGCAAAATTAAAAATGTTTCCATTATTTATAGGGGCAATGAGGTAGATAGATAAGTGCCCCACCATGCACTTTCTCTTACTGAAACTCTTTAGTGCATGCTTGCAGGGGTCATTAGCGGTAAACCATGTACACTTTATCGAGATGGTTTCCACTCCACGGTGATCGTTGAGTGCAAAGCTATCCTCTACAAAAGGCCACAGCAACTCCATCATGACACGCAGGTAGATTGTGGAAGCGCTTTTTCTTAATCCTCTCTATGCTCTCTCCACCCCCACTGTGATGTACGGAGAAGGAAAAAAATTGGGCAAGCTGTACTGTATGTATTTATATATTCATGTACATTTGTATGGATGTATATGTGTGGGTATGCCATGCAGTGGAATTTTCTGATTTTAATGGAGAAAAGGTGGGGTTACAGTTTAACATAAATGTGGCCATATGTGTAGCAGAGACTTTTTAGTTTTTGGGCCTTTGAAAATATTTCCATCAGAAATCTTGACTGGTTTCATAAGGGCCCAGACGCAGTAAAAGTATTGAAACTATTAGTATCTTTATCCTTTCAGGCTGGGACTGATAGTCCTTTTGACTTACTGATAAGGGAGTCCAGATTACGTATGACACGAAGCACCTCTACCAGCAGTAACAAATCCAGCAGTGGAACAATAGAAACATTCCTCTCTAAGATGAGAGATGCAGAGAGACGATCTACAGAGGCCAAAAGTCCCTACCCGTATAAATGCATGACACCAACTGATGATGGCAAACTATGTCTGGACCAGGACAAGGTTTTTCATACATTACCCTCTTTATATAACACAAGACACTCTGTGCACATTTTAGAATATCACTCCATTTTTATAAATTATCCTTTTAAAATAGTTTTGGTGTTTTAAATTTTTAATTTGCAGAAAATGATCTCATCTTTATTGCCAAAATGCTTGAAAAATCAAAAGCACAGACAAATGGATATGTTTGTGCTTTTATCTACCCTCTGGGAAGTAATAAGGAAAACAATTAAAGAATAGAAGAAAGAAATAGTTCTTAAAAGCATGAGTAATGAGTTACTAACAGTGGTATTGTGATTTTGTGTAGCAGTACGTTTACTGATTGTTTGCCTTATTCTCAAACCGCAGTCATGACCCATTTGCACTTGTTTGTGGCGTAACTATGTGACATATCCAGGCCCCAGCATCGCTGGCATAACTATTTCACCTATCCAGGCCCCCGTGTCTATTGCATAACTTGCCTCTGGCATAACTATTTCTCCATATCCAGGCCCCAGTGTCTGTGGCATAACTATTTCACATATCCAGGCCCCAGAGTCTATGGCATAACTTGTCACTGGCTTAACTATTTCACATATCCAGGCTTTATTTGAAGGATAATTCAGATCATTTGTTATTTCATGAACTGTCAAGTAAATCATTTGCATCTCAAGAGGGTTTTTACGTTTTCATATACAGGAATAGTATATATCATTTGCATCTCATGAGGGTTTTTAAATTTTCATATACAGGAATAGTATATCATTTGCATCTCATGAGGGTGTTTACGTTTTCATATACAGGAATAGTATATCATTTGCATCTCATGAGGGTGTTTAAATTTTCATATACAGGAATAGTATATATCATTTGCATCTCATGAGGGTGTTTAAATTTTCATATACAGGAATAGTATATCATTTGCATCTCATGAGGGTGTTTACGTTTTCATATACAGGAATAGTATATCATTTGCATCTCATGAGGGTGTTTAAATTTTCATATACAGGAATAGTATATATCATTTGCATCTCATGAGGGTGTTTAAATTTTCATATACAGGAATAGTATATCATTTGCATCTCATGAGGGTGTTTACGTTTTCATATACAGGAATAGTATATCATTTGCATCTCATGAGGGTGTTTAAATTTTCATATACAGGAATAGTATATATCATTTGCATCTCATGAGGGTGTTTACATTTTCATATACAGGAATAGTATATATCATTTGCATCTCATGAGGGTGTTTACATTTTCATATACAGGAATAGTATATCATTTGCATCTCATGAGGGTGTTTACATTTTCATATACAGGAATAGTATATCATTTGCATCTCATGAGGGTGTTTAAATTTTCATATACAGGAATAGTATATATCATTTGCATCTCATGAGGGTGTTTAAATTTTCATATACAGGAATAGTATATCATTTGCATCTCATGAGGGTGTTTACGTTTTCATATTATTAATTATTTTAGTTGGGAGACCATCTGTCACTTGAGGAGGACTTTATTTCTCAAGGACAAATTATTTTAGTTACATCATTTAACTTTTAAGGAGAGACCACCTGTCTTGAAAGACCACATTTTGTTGGCAAAAGGGGTTGTATCTCAGAACAGGTTTCTTAAAAAGCACTATGACAGAAAGCAAGTGGTCTGTACATTCAGGTCAGTTTAAATAATGGCTTGGACTAATTAATCCAACCTAGATTATGTTGTCGGATTCTAAGAATTATATTTATCAAAACATGTATAAAATTCATATTGCAGTATTATAAACTGATATAAGATAAATACAAAATCAATGTTTATTTCATGCTGTAGAAATTAAAATCAATGATTTCATAAAACTTGAGGTCTTGCCTTTTTCCGAGTTCCATGGTTTTTCGTAGACCCGATAATGAGAGTCCTTGACTAAGAATTGTGAACAAATCTGCTTGGGACTCCCAAATGTTTCAGAAGTGCTGGATGAGCACAGTGCTTTCTCCAGGAAGTAGATTGATCCAGTCCTGCTGAATTTTATGAATCTCCTAGAAAAGAGTGAGCATGTGAAAATTGTGCACAAGTGATTTGCCATAAGTTAACGAAACCTGTAACCTTCATTAAAATTAAACAGCTTAAGTGCTTACTACACGACATTTTACAGTTAGCAGTGAGACTCTTTAATTGATTATCTAATTATTCAAAGTGTTTTCCTAATTGCACTTGGCATGGTTTTCAGTGGAGGACATTTGTGGTATTTAGTGCTATTGTCTTTTTCTGTTAAATACAGTTCTGTAGTTTCCTCCGGGACCCTCTGCTTTGTACCCCTGTCTACATCTGACTAAATAAACGCAAAGTTTTTGCTAAAATTTGCATGAAAATTATTTATATCTTTCAGATATTTTGAATTTTTAAACCATATTCATTCCAAGTGAATGACTTTGATAATGTTAATACCACCACATTTTAGTCTAGGTCACATAGAAGTTTGTTGATCATAGAGAACCCTCACATGCTTCTAATTTGAGCCCAGTGAACGAATTGTACTTATAGGAGTGAGTTGTTTGGTCAGCTTTAGATATTTCCCCAAGCAGCTCTTGAGCCAAATGGGTCATTCTCATGGTATTCACCCCTTCTTAAAAATAGACTCATCCAGCATCCCAGCATCCATTTGGATACAGTTCATCATGATTTCATATTTTGGGTTCCAAATTCAGGGTGTGGGATTAACATTAACGAAGATGTTCACTTGGAATGGAGATGGATACGATAGTGTTTGCATGAAGATGCAAAAGTTTGGTTTACAAATTCAAATATTTGAATGAAATTAATCATTTTCATAAAAATTCAAGTAATATTGTGCTTTTATTTAGTCAAATATAGATAGGGATACAAGCCATAATGGGTCCTGGAGAAAACTATAATACATGCAACACAGAGACATGGTCTTAATAAATGATTGCTCTTCTTGTGCTGATAATGAATATGCAAGTTGGATTTTTATTCAGGAAAAGTTATTTATCAGACCCACACATTTTGTTGTAACATATTGTAAATTAGTCTGTTCACTAAAATTTCAGATAAAGCTATATAAAACAATCCTGAATATTGAGTGAGGAAGGTTTCTTTTTGCAATCGAAAACAATGCACCTAGTGGCATAGCAACCACCAAAACAAACCCCACAACTACAGGGAGGTCCAAAATTCCCATCAAACAACTTTTTTTATTGAGAGTGGAGCCCCAGAATTAAGGGGGGGGGGATTTCTTGCTATTCCACTTAATGCACCTGATTTGACATACATATTTTATTTGCATAAGAAACCTGAACCAATTAAAATTTTAATGTTGAAAATGATCCACGGTACACAGTACAGTAGTTTTGATACTAGACGGCTTTCGTATAAAATAAATTAAAGAAGCCAAAGATTTAACACTGCAAAAGACAGTGTGAGATTTTATATAATGAGATTCAGTCCTCTCATTATCTTTTGAAGTAGCCGGCTCAAAAGTGTACCGGTCTAAGACAGTACAACAGTATAACAAAGATGTTAACACTGTTGTAAACATTGAAGGCTACATTGTTAAAATTTGTAGAAGATTTCTTAGCCAGATGTGGAAGTTAATTAGAAGGCTGGAGATTTTTTTCTTATAGTCTAGACCAAAGATACAAAAATGGTGACAAACCAGCTGTAATTGATTGTGTGAGGTGTTGCTTTTTTCTTTGTCAATATAGGCAATTAAAAATATATGAATATCTGAGATTGCAACATAGTACTAACAGAGAGAGAGAGAACGAGAGAGATTAGTCTTCAAATAATCATGTGATGCATTCCTACTTTATTATTTTTTTCAATGCTAAATTTAGCTAAGTTTTATTGCGGGCAATTATCAGACTTCAACTGTTAATGCTGGGCTATAATTCATAACTGAAGTGGTACGATAATGATGCTCAAGTCAGATGGCTTCTTGTAGCATGAATGGCATTTTTCTCAACCCGGAATCTGAAAGTGACATCTTCTTTTGATGCTACTTATGTCAATACTTTATAACGGTGTTAACAGTGGCTACCTAAGCTTTGATTTCTGCACAACCACTGAAACCAGTGCCCTGTTACAGTACACATTAGGCCCTATTACATCAGAATCTGAGCAGGCTCAAAGTTGGGTATTACAGTCATGTGAACATGTGCTATAGTTGTGACTACATACCACTAGTACCTTTCAAGGACTAAGCACATGGTTCAGTGTAAATATGATACAATTCAATATATTTTAATGTTTTTCTTTATTTTAAATAGTTGAGCTTATCACTTGGAACTTAATTATGCATATCTTGGGGGTAGGTATTATCAGAATTTTCATATTGCTATATATGTGCAATACAGGACAGTGTATTTGTGATACATATTGCAGTATTTTGGAAAAATCCATGCAAAATAATACTAAAGAATTAACAAGAAGTCAGAGTTTCATAAATATTTTCTTTCTTTAATATCTCTTTAAGTGAACAGTGATTGGGAAACATCCTTACATATGGATGAGTCCAAGCTACAGAGATAGGCTTCTGTTTAATTTGCATCTTTTCAACTCTGGCTCCATTGGCAACTACTATACATGTCAGATGAGCTAATACTGTTTTTTTTCTTCTTCAGTTTTCATCTAAAAACGTAAAGGGCTGTACACATCTTTTTCCCAGCCACTTGTCTAGGACAAGTGACTTTAGAAAATTGGCTTGTGCTGAACAGTTTTTACTTGTCCCACATTTCTAGTACATATTTCCTTCATGTTCAAGTGTCTAATGTTTATACTGCTGTCTAAGGGCACGATATATAATTATGTGGGTATGACCACGATGTACTTACTCTTCATTATTAGGGTGGGTATGACCATATTGTAATCTTAATAGCCATATTGTACTCTTTATTATCAGGGTGGGTATGACCATATTGTACTCTTTATTATTAGGGTGGGTAAGACCATATTGTACTGTTCATTATAAGGGTGGGTATGACCATATTGTATTCTTTATTATCAGGGTGGGTATGACCACATTGTACTTTTCATGATAAGGGTGGGTATGACCATATGATACTTTTCATTATAAGGGTGGGTATGACCATATTGTACTGTTCATTATAAGGGTAGGTATGATCATGTTGTACTTTTCATTATCAGGGTGGGTATGACCATATTGTACTCTTTATTATCAGGGTGGGTATGACCATATTGTACTCTTTATTAACAGGGTGGGTATGACCATATTGTACTCTTTATTATTAGGGTGGGTAAGACCATATTGTACTGTTCATTATAAGGGTGGGTATGACCATATTATATTCTTTATTATCAAGGTGGGTATGACCACATTGTACTTTCCATTATAAGGGTGGGTATGACCATATTGTACTTTTCATTATAAGGGTGGGTATGACCATATTGTACTGTTCATTATAAGGGTAGGTATGATCATATTGTACTTTTCATTATCAGGGTGGGTATGACCATATTGTACTCTTTATTATCAGGGTGGGTATGACCATATTGTACTCTTTATTATCAGGGTGGGTATGACCATATTGTACTCTTTATTATTAGGGTGGGTATGATCATATTGTACTTTTCATTATAAGGGTGGGTATGACCATATTGTACTCTTTATTATGAGGGTGGGTATGACCATATTGTACTTTTCATTATAAGGGTGGGTATGAAGATATTGTACTTTTCATTATCAGGGTGGGTATGACCATATTGTACTCTTTATTATCCAGATGGGTATGACCATATTTTACTCTTTATTATAAGGGTGGGTATGACCATATTGTACTCTTTATTATCAGGGTGGGTATGACCATATTGTACTCTTTATTATAAGGGTGGGTATGATCATATTGTACTTTTCATTATCAGGGTGGGTATGACCATATTGTACTATTTATTATCAGGGTGGGTATGACCATATTGTACTCTTTATTATAAGGGTGGGTATGATCATATTGTACTTTTCATTATCAGGGTGGGTATGACCATATTGTACTTTTCATTATAAGGGTGGGTATGATCATATTGTACTTTTCATTATTAGGATAGGTATGACCATATTGTACTCTTTATTATTAGGGTTGGTATGACCATATTGTACTCTTCATTATCAGGGTGGGTATGATCATATTGTACTTTTTATTATCAGGGTGGGTATGACCATATTGTACTCTTTATTATCGGGGTGGGTATGACCATATTGTACTTTTCATTATCAGGGTGGGTATGACCATATTGTACTTTTCATTATCAGGGTGGGTATGACCATATTGTACTCTTCATTATCAGGGTGGGTATGACCATATTGCACTCTTCATTATCAGGGTGGGTATGACCATATTGCACTCTTCATTATCAGGGTGGGTATAACCATATTGCACTCTTCATTATCAGGGTGGGTATGACCATATTGTACTTTTCATTATCAGCGTGGGTATGACCATATTGTACTTTTCATTATCAGCGTGAGTATGACCATATTGTACTCTTTATTATCAGGGTGGGTATGACCATATTGCACTCTTCATTATCAGGCACCTCATTATGTCTGCAATGTAATGGACCTATGTTTTTATGTGTGATGTGCTGTCTGATTTTATTGTTTATTTTATTGTACAAGTTACCTCCTTATCAGAATAACAGCTATTTTTCGTTGTTCAAGTTGTCAAACTATGAAAATTCATATCTTTAGTGCCAGTCCCCCTGCCCATAGCAAAGAGCATCTGAACTTCTGGCATTTAGGGAAGCAGATGGCAAATACATTTTGCTAAATAGTGACTGACAGGAAGAAAAATTGCATTTTGCAGGGTCTACTCTACCAGAATATATCACATTGTTTTTACATTTGTTATGATTCAAGAATGTACTAGACATGGATACGATCTGTCATCAGTTTTTCTCATAGTCTATAAAAAGACATGGTGTAACCCTACTAGCCCTAGTTTTTCCAACTCATTCATTTGAGAATAGATTGAATAGATGATATTATTCAAGTATGTAGTGTTTATGTGAATAGATTGAATAGTTGATGTTATTCAAGTATGTAGTGTTTATGTGAATAGATTGAATAGTTGATGTTATTCAAGTATGTAGTGTTTATGTGAATAGATTGAATAGTTGATGTTATTCAAGTATGTAGTGTTTATTACTAAAATAGATTGAATAGTTGATGTTATTCAAGTATGTAGTGTTTATGTCTAAAACAAAACAACTCATTTACATAATTATAGCAAAAAAAAGCTGTCATCAGCTGATCATGAGTATACTATAAGATGTGGTGTGAACAGTTCATTGTCTCACCTGCAGACTTCACCTCTGCATTACATTCCTGACAAAGGGAAAGGTTATCAGTTAATTTTAATTAATTAATTTCTTGGATGATTTTCTTTTAAAATTGTTGCCGGGCGAGTAATTTTTACTTTTTATTTGGCAACTGCTCATGCAAATCTTCAGGTTTATCGGCCAGGTGGGATATAATGTGCAGTTTAACATTTTCTTGGCCAGGTGGGATATAATGTGCAGTTTAACATTTTCTTGGCCAGGTGGGATATAATGTGCAGTTTAACATTTTCTTGGCCAGGTGGGATATAATGTGCAGTTTAACATTTTCTTGGCCAGGTGGGATATAATGTGCAGTTTAACATTTTCTTGGCCAGGTGGGATATAATGTGCAGTTTAACATTTTCTTGGCCAGGTGGGATATAATGTGCAGTTTAACATTTTCTTGGCCGGGTGGGATATAATGTGCAGTTTAACATTTTCTTGGCCAGGTGGGATATAATGTGCAGTTTAACATTTTCTTGGCCAGGTGGGATATAATGTGCAGTTTAACATTTTCTTGGCCAGGTGGGATATAATGTGCAGTTTAACATTTTCTTGGCCAGGTGGGATATAATGTGCAGTTTAACATTTTCTTGGCCAGGTGGGATATAATGTGCAGTTTAACATTTTCTTGGCCAGGTGGGATATAATGTGCAGTTTAACATTTTCTTGGCCAGGTGGGATATAATGTGCAGTTTAACATTTTCTTGGCAGACACATCTTTTGGCAATATCTTGAGGTTTTAGAAGAACATGCATTCAAAGAGGCAAAAAAATAAATGAAAAAAATTAAGCTGTTAAGGGTGATGTAGAAATTTCAGTTGTATAGTATTGATAGAAATACTGCAAAAACAGGTTTTTGGGGAATGTACTGCACTATGTACCAACAGGATTCATGCCAGAGTATACTGATATACCAGTTTATTGGCAATGTACTGTGGTACATGTATATGTTCTGGCAGGATTCATGCCAGAGTATACCAATATACTTGTTTATTGGCAATGTATTGTGGTATATGTACCGACAGGATTCATTCCACAGTATACTGATAAACTGGTTAATGGCAATGTACTCTGGTATATGTACCAAAAAGATTCATATGACAGTATACCAATATACCAGTTTATTGACAATTTACTGCAGTATATGTACTGACAGAATTCATGCCATTGAATACTAATATACTGGTTTTTAGGCACTGTACTACTGGCAGGATTCATACCAGTATATTGGCACTGTACTGTGGTATATCATACCAGTGTATTGGCACTGTACTGTGGTATATCATACCAGTGTATTGGCACTGTACTGTGGTATATCATACCAGTGTAGTGGCACTGTACTGTGGTATATGTACCAGCACAAAAAAATAGGCTTATGGGTAATATATTGGTATACTTGTTAAATCACACACCACAAATATCTTATCTGATTACTTTTCCTTTCTGACAATGAAATTAGTATATACCTCAGAGAAAAGCTGAAAGCTGTGCTTCTCATCAAGTCCATGTGTCAGTTTGTTCAGATTTCTTTGAAATAATGTAAAAACATACAATTCCTAGAAGTGTCATTGATATATACTTTCCTCTGGTAATGAGGTAAAAATTGGTAGGCTGCTTTATTTAAATTGAATTAGGAATGCATGTAGATTTTTTATTTCAGTGATATAGGTAAATAGAAGTCATGCATAGAAGTAGACCAACCTCTTTTTGAACACACATGCTTTGAATGCTTTAGACACTTGAATTTTTTTATTTATTTGTTAAACATGTAATCGACATAATAACGATTCTTCATTTGGTATCTGATTCTGAATCACTAAAGTCTCATTTCATGGGTGGACTTCAGGCATGGTCTTCATGGGTGGTCTTCATGCATTCTCTCATCAACTGTCTGTCACTCTATGTCTCCCAGACCCATCTTCAGTGGAGGTGCAGTCATGGTGATGAGTTGCTAGGGTTCCATTCTAGGGATTATTGTATTTTTGCACACAGTTCAAAATTTTAAGAAAGTTTTTTCTTGAGCCTTCCCATTGACAGTCCATGCTATAAAAACAGAAATGTATATATAGGTATATCCTTGGGGAGGTTTAAAGAACCGGACAAATTATGACTGAAAGTAACAGTTATCAGAGAATGGCCCAAAAAAAATGGCATACACTCTTTTACAAAGGAAATCTTACAGGAACTGAAAACTATGTATTCATCCATCTTAACCCTTTTCAATAACATTTGGTTGTTCTTAATTTTCTTCAGTGTAATTCTTTATTTCTTGAGTATTTGCAATGAAGAACAATTCTGTCTTTAAATGGAAATGAAGTAATTTGATTGTTTGTTTTTTTAAAGCTTTTACAGTTGGAAGAAAAGTACCAAAGCGACAAGGTGACACATGAGGACAAACTGCGTCCTACTTCAGGTTTCCCAGATATTGAAGAAAGGTACAGGACTTGGAGGATGGACAGATCAGACTCCAATGAAACAGTTGCGTATGATCCAAAAGAAATACTCCATCAGATGTCTGATGAATTAATGAGTGTTGCTGACAGCAAAACTTACTCTCGAAGTTCAAACCTGGAAGTAAAGAGCACTGATAGTGGTGCACGATCTGGAAATGAATCTCGGAGCTCAGACATGTCAAATAAAGTCCGCAGTTCAAGCGCTCAGAGTCATGACAGCATTTCTCAAGAAATCAGTCATTTTCGACCCATACAAGTTTGTCCAAAAACTCCACCTAGAAAATTACCAAGTGGGAAAGTTGTTGAAGCTCCTCTCATCAGGACAACACCAAGAAATTGGAGTCAAACTGGATATGGATCTCCATGTGAAACCAACCTCTCTGATATTGATGCAACCAGCCCAATCATGAAAAGACGACTTTCTGCTCTTGCTGAAGAAAGAAAGTTTCAGGTAATGCAATAGATTATTGTTACGTTGTTTGAACACACTTATGTCGGAACAATGACAACATCAAAATAAAACAACCTTTTGGGAACTGTATGATCCTTGCTGTCTGGACATACACAATTTATATCTTTATATTGACTTACAAATTCCTACAGCAAAGTTTGTCAAGACAGGTTAAGGTTATTCTTTGTTCTTTGGTACTAGTATTTGTACAACTGATCCCTGAGCATTCGATAGATTTTTATACACCAGTCTTAAGTCCAGTGTATTATGTTATGGCACTTTTTGTCTGTTCACCTTCTGTCATTTACATTTACTTGTCCAGTCCATAACTTTGCAACAGAGAGATTTTCATGAAACTTTGCCCAAGTACATATCCTGACTAGATGATGTGTCATATATCATAGCCATATCCCCTGCCTCAGGGTCAGGATCATGGCAAGAGTAAATGTAGTTCTTTGACTTGTATCCTTGTCTGGAGTGTAACTTTGACTTGTATCCTTGTCTGGAGTGTAACTTTGACTTGTATCCTTGTCTGGAGTGTAACTTTGACTTGTATCCTTGTCTGGACTATAACTTTTGAACTACTGAAGATATTTTAATGAAACATTACCAAGTGTATATCTTGACTAGACTATGTTGCGTAGCATAGCCATGCCCTTTTGCCTCAAGGTCACAGGAAAGATAAAAAATTTCTGTGACTTGCATCCTTCTCCATAGTATAAATTTTGAACCAGTGAAGTTATTTTAACGAATTATAAATTATGCCCTCTGTTTGAAGGTCAAGATCACAGCAAGGGAAAATCTAATTCATTAACTTGTTTCCTTGTCTGGAGCTTAACTCTTGAACCACTGAAACTTTGCCAAGTATATACAATGACTAGACTTTTATATACAGTACACATCATGGATCCATGTTTCCATGGTGCAAATTAATCCATCCACACTCGTCTGTCATGGATTAGATATAGCGGTCCTCTTGGATGTCCACATCATGGCTTGTAGTGGACGGATTAAGGTGTTTTTTTTCTTCCCCATCATAAAGTCATAGCAATATAATTATGTAATAGCGGACATCCACTAGATCGTGTTGAACTTACCTGTCAGCTGATCTACAGTAGACAATCCAGAATATTCTCATTTGTACACCGTGTCCTTTACATATTCAAAGACTTGCCTACTAAAATGCATTGACATACAGGTATTGCGAGAGTTGAGAAGTTACATTTCCAAGCAAAGAATCCCACAAGAATGTTTAGGTGCAACACAAAATATAAAAAGTTTAATAGTACAGTGATTTTAACAAACATGACTGATAGAAATATTCAGTTTTTTTAACAAACAAAAAGAAAACGAAACCTGCAAGCATTAATGAGCAGGATTCTCCACATGATTTTGAAAGATGCAGTCCAGGACTGCTTTCTTGCAAAAAGTTGCAGTCCAGGACTGCTTCCTTGCAAAAAGTTGCACTCCCAGCACTAAAACTTACAGTCACAATAATGCTACTTTTTTCCCCTTGCAATAATTTAGAAGATATGAGTGTATTGTTGCATCACCAATATATATGTCATCAGATTGCTTGTGCTCATTCGTTGTAAAATATTTAGTATTATAATAAACGAATGAAAAATTAAGGCAGTTGATAACCATGCTAATTGTGATTGTGATGTTACAACTATAACAATTCTTAATATCTTTATCGTGCCATTCTTTAATTTTGTGTGCAGCTAGAAGGAAGCAAGGAAGAGATTACACTTTCTTTTCTATATTAATTTATTTAATTAGCTTAATTCCATTTCAAATCAATACATTTTCCAAGACACTGGAAGCAGAAACAAATGACCATATTTTTGATATTTTAGAATTTCATAATATTATCACATTTATTATATGATGGATTTAAACTGTGCTAATTAGTGCTTATCAAAGAGAAGTGTCAAAGCACACACATATGTAATTAGTCTTTTGATCAAAATGATCATAAGGCACTGACAATCGATTAACAGGTGTCTGAATTTCCTTGTCTGCTAAGATCCCATACAGCTTCACCTCATCCCATTACAGTCGTTTAAAATTTGTTTGTTAGTTCACACACTACATGATTGATACTCACTTTGTTAGAACGGATCAAAAAAGAGAGAATTTCGCTGACAAAAAAAACTTGCATACCAAAGACTCAGCTGTTGGAATTTCCATGCATCCAAAAATTAAAAGTACAAGTACTTTGACGCATATTTTGGCGGTCTGGAGAACCCTGGTAGGTTCATACGAGAAAAAAGATGTTGAAGCTGTATGTAACATGATTGCAATGACTTTTTGTTCAGTTATTAAAATAAATTTAAAATAAAGAGTGCAAGAAATATAGATTTTTGTTGTTGTTGTCATTCCCCCAGTCACTTTTAAATTGTTTACTTAACATGTTCTCACACAATGAAATATACATAATGCTATTCAACATACAACCTCTAGTCCAGTTTCTTTTTAGTACCTCCACACCAAATATACATGTCCATGGGGCTCATTTTCTCCTTCAGATACATTCCCCGATCACATTAATGTTAGGGATATAAGCCTGCTACCTCCCAAAGCCAGCCCTACTTAAAGATGAAAATTCGTCTTTTCTGTCTATATGATATAGACAAAGGGCAATAACTTACCCCACCTTGCTTCCACTAGGTGTCACTAGTTTTTAAGCTTCGCTGCCATACTGAGAACTTTGTACATGAAATCTCCTGTCAATCCAAGCCATATTTGTGTTAAATTCGAACCATCCATACAGGATTTGGGATTTTTTTGGATTAATATTCATTCCAGAACAGGTAATAAATAATGGTTTTTTTTAAATTTTGCAAATATTTTGTGAAATTTTTCACTTTCATGGACTTACTCAATTTTAGACCACATGGTACAACATGCTATTGTTGATGCATGTTGTTATTTCCGGTTTTGCGCACACTGCCTATTGCTTGCTCACCTGGTTAGTAACGGGTGTTGTTTTAGCGACTGATTAACACACTGCATGATAAATTGTTTAAATTTTGTTGTTTTGTTTTAGCTTGTCGTTTCAGTGAAACCTGTCAACAAAGTGTAAAAAATGCAACAAGTTCATGGCAAAGGAAGACACGCCTGAGTCGTGCCTTGTGTGTACAAAATGTACTTTGTCAATACCATGCAGTCTGTGTGCCATGTGGTCAGAGAGTATATGGATTACGGTTTTGCAAAAATCGACCAAGGAAAGAAAGAGGGTGACGATAATTCAAATTTTAAATTCCTACAAGTAATCAGGATACATTGGGGGAGTGTACCACCATTTTTGTAGCAGCCCAGGTAGCGCAAGACGCCTACATGTCCAAGCATTGCCTCCGGGCCTGTAAGTTCGGGCGCATGAGGTTTTTAACGGATCCATTTTATACTACCATATCGGCATCTGGAACCGTCCACGATCATACAACCAGTTGAGCTGGCCATCCAGCCAGTTCAGCCATCTCAATCAGGGGATCTTATTGAAAGATCCATCTGTCTTGCCAGGTTCGGAACACTGTCGCCATGTCTTCGATGTTGTATTTGGTTTCCTTGGCGATTTTCTAACTAGAGGAAAAATTGGCCAACGAACATGTCTGGGAGTCGACAGCTCGAATTGCTCAGGTCATTAATAGAGCAGTTTACCTTTCAATGAGGAATGCGTTGACTGTGTCTGCCAGTGTTGACTTTGAAATGTCGTGACATGTCACGCTCTAGCTTTAAGGGTCAGTCCATTTGGTTTGCCATTGCTGTTTGGCTGAAATATTGAGGAAGTTCAGAGGAGGGCAGCTCAAAAACTACTCCTCCAATATGCCACAGACCTGTATCATTTTAAAACCAGTCGTCCCTGCCCCAGTGAAGGGACAATAAGCGAGCCAATGAAAAGGGATCTTTTACGTCCCAAGTGCCATTTAGAGCTTGATTTTATGCAGTATACAACCACTGAACCAGTCTAAGAGGCACCCTTGCAGGGGAGATCAGAAACCAAGTTTCTCCACCCCTAAGCCTCCTGTCTCCCATCAGACAGTCTATCAAAGAGCGCCAGTCTCCTGCAATTCCGATTAGGTTGGATCAACCTATTACCTCAAAACAAGTCGGTGATCCAAGTCATTTCAGGGGGGCTTCAGATTTTGATTATCCAACCCCCTCCTCTTTCTTCCTATCTCCTTCTAATGGATGTGCCAACAGATCAGGAGAAGGACGATATTCTTCAGCAGGAGAAAGTCGTTCATCGACAAACGGACGGTGGAGATTGTACGAAAACCACAATCTCCAGGGTTCATTTCATGGCTGTTCCTTACCAAAAAGACCAACGTCAAGTTGAGGCCAATCATAGACTTGAATAGCATGAAGGAATTAATTCTTCAACCCAGGCTCAAGATAGAGATGGCGAGATCTATATGACTCTCAATCCTAGGGGCAAGTATGCCATCAGTCTTGATCTCACAGATGCCTACTTGAATGTCCCTATTCATCTAGCAACGCAAAAGTTTTTTCAGTTTGTCTACCACGACAAGTTTACCACTTTTGAGTCCTTCTGTTCGGTCTGATATCAACTCATGGGTCTTTACTATATTATAGATTGCATCATCGCCCTGTTCCGGTCAACTTCCTCTATGGCAATGGCGGCGTATCTGGACAACCTCCAGAAACATGGCAAGTATTTATTCTCCTCAAGGGCAAAAATGATCTTCTATCCCTTCTGAATAATCTTGGTTTTCTCGTGAATTGGGAAAAATCAGACTTTCACCCATACTAGTGTTTTGTCCACCTGGGTATGGAGTTTATAACCAATCTCAATCTTTCCATCATGTTCCCGTCATACGGATCATCAAATTTGTACACTCCATTTCCAACAGGATGTGGATTTCAGCGAGAGAGTTCTTACAACTCCTCAGATTATTCAATGCAGCAGCGGACTTGTCCTGCTCTGCCATCTTTTTATGAGCCCGGTACAGATGACATTGCTAACCCAATGGCACCCCTTTTTCAAGTCGATCAAAAGTCATGATCACACTTGAGGTACGATCATTCCTGTATTAGTGGCGCAATCCAGGTTGGCTGACAATTGGTGTCCCTCTGGAGAAGCCCCAAGCAAAAATAACGTTAGGTACCAATGCCAGTATGTACGGTTGGGATGCCCACACGTTGCCGGACTATGCTACTGTCAGTGGCATATGGGAGCTAGGGAATCGACCTCTTCACATCAACCTTCTAGAAATGAAGGCTGTCATCAAAACGCTTTCAGTTTTGGAAGGATTTACTCAGAAAAAACTGTCCTAATTATGTCGGACAACTCTGTAGTGGTGACCTACCTCCTCAAACAGGCACCAAATCACCCAACCAGTGCATTCTGATTTGGCAGTTTCTACGTTGGTATGATGACTCAACATCAACGTACAAATCAGATGCATTCCTGGCCAACGCTCTATCCAGAGAGGGTAAAGTAATTCACATGGAATGGTCTCTCCATCAATCAGTCTTTCTTTGGATTTGCGCACTTTGGGGATCCGATTATCAATCTTTTTGCAACAAGGTGGAATCACAAGTTGCCCACCTTCGTCTCCAGTTCCACACCCAGAAGCTTGGGCTGTGGGTGCACTGTCAATCAGCTGGGAGGGGTTGTGGACCTTCGCCTACCCTCCCACGGTCTTGGTACCGAAAATAATCTAGAAGTTGTAGGGTCAGAACTGCAAGATGATTCTGACAGCCCCTTTCAAATGGGACAAGTCTTGGGTCATCGATTTATTCCATGTAGAAATAGATCTACCCAGGAAGATTCCGACCAAGCCAAATCTTCTTAAACTACCACTGTAATGGATGTTCCACCCCTGCCTGGACTGTCTTTTTCACGCCTGGCTCTTGTCTGGACAGCCTTGTGACACAAAGAATTTAAACCTTGGATTGTGGAGAGAATCTCACGAACAATAGGACCCTCCACTCTGAAGGCTTACGATGGAAAGCTGCCTTTTTTCAGTGACTGTTGCCAAATCAATAATATCGTCCCTTTGAGTGCCTTAATCCCTCAACTGGCAGACTTTTTTATATATATGCGTCTCTTCGATGAGAAACAGTTGGACCCAATTACTATCAAAGGCTACCGCTCCATGACATCTGACACATTCCGACGACATGGCAGACACAATATCGGTCATGATAAAGATCTATCAGCTCTTCTAGCCAGTTTTTATTTGAATCGGCCCAAAACCCTCACCCTGTTTCCAAAATGGAATCTGTCCTGGACTTTAACATGGCTCAATTCAAATAAATTCTAGCATTTAGCCCGCACTTCGCTGTAGCTACTATCCTACAAAACATGTTTCCTGATAGCCATAGCTTCAGCATGCAGGGTGACCGAGTTAAATGCCCTTTCCGTGGACCCAAACTATCTTCAGTTCAGGTCAGATGTTTCGGTGGTCCTCTTGATGCAACCAGACCCCCTAGCCAAAAATAAGTTACTATCAGTTGGCAATCAAAGAGTCATCATAACCTTGCTCACTTCCATAGACACGTCGAGAGCAGCGGCCATGCATGACCCTGTTTATGCCTTTAAGCACTACTTGAAGTGCACAGAAGCAAGTCCTGGCATTCGCAAGTGACTCTTTCTCCCAGTGAAAGCTGGGAAACAGGATATCACCCCTTAAGCCCTATCTTCTTGGTTTAAGTGGGTTATATGCTCAGCGCACTCTGATGTCTCATAAGATCAGAGTTGCCCCATGAAGATTTCTGCTCATGAGATTAGAGCAATCTCTGCGAGCTTCATGTTCGAACGTAAGTTTTTGATACGAGACATAATGAAAGCTGTTGACTGGCATGCGAATTCAACCTTCTTAGGGTTTTATCTCAGAGACAAACTTGAAATCTTGTGTGTCCGGTGGCGGCAGCCCAAATGACCAACAGAAGCAGTTAAAAGTCAACATAACCTATTAGCTAGGCTGTGCTGCTTATCAAATTAGGAGAATGGGTTATCGTTCACATGGGAATCCAGCCATCCTTAGTACAGATCGGATGCTTAGCATTCCCTCCTCCTTCCTTTACCTATTCTCCTAAAATGAATGTGATTGGGGAACGTATTTGAAGGAGAAAGCAAATTTTTAAGTCAATGTTTCTCCAAGAATACTTACTCAATCACATTACTTGAAAATCCTCCTAACCACCCCACTATGCGAGCATCATCATTGGTATTCACTCAGCTTGAAAACTAGCGACATCTAGTGGTGGCAAGGGGAGGTAATTGACAAGAGTTATTGCCCTTTGTCTATATGATATAGACAGAAAAGACTAATTTTCGTCTTTAAGTGTGGCTGGATTCGGGAGGTAGCAGGCTTATATCCCTGACGTTAATGTGATCGGGTAAGTATTCTCGGAGAAACATAATTTACTTAAAAATTCACTTTCTCAAGTACTAGACACATGGTTACCTTTACCGTAGGCCTACTGTTTGTACACAGACTCTGCAAAGCACATGCTGCTGTATTATTTTGCCAACAGCTCAAAGAAATATACTTTGGTCATCAGATGAGTTTAATATTACCAAATGGACGTGTGAAAGTGATGAAAAAGCATAATCATTTACATATTTTCAGTAGGAGTCAAACTTGTATGTATTATTTTCAGTTGGTGCAGATGCAACTTTTTTGGTACAGTATATTCTTTCAGTCCACATGACAAATACTACAAAACTGTTCCCGAATGTCAAGAGAATGTTGTTTTATTATCAGTTTAGTTAATAATTTATTACATTTTAACCTGATGATCCTTTTCAGGGAGTTGGCATGAATACAAATAAAACATTTCGTCACCAAAGAACATGTACAAAATGCATATTTAGACTGGGTTTAGCAATTATTCCAGCAGTGTGAAATCTCGGAAATTATGTCTATAATCGCCCAAATGGCACTGAATCTTTGGGAAACAAAACTTAGTTGAAAGTCACATGAACAAACTGTGGACTCCGAAGTTGAATTAAAACCAGTAATAATCCAAGGTTGTTTGCCTTAAGATATACATGTACACAGCATAGAAAAACGGGTTGGGCCAGTTAGTAAGTGCTGATGGTGAAAATTTTTTGTTTCTATATTGCAGTAGCAATTAATTTCTCCTGGACATCCATTATATCATCATCGTCTACTACTAGTGCATTATAATACAATTTTCCTTTGTCCCTTTCAAAATGTTGTGTCCCCCAAATTTGGAGGGTGGGGGACACTTTCCCCCCAACCAATCAGATCCTAGGTGTAACACTGTAAAATCAATGCTTACTTTGCAACTGGAGATGATGCGATTATTGCATTTTGATGTCATCGATATGACATTACTTTTCATGCGTGTATCATAGCACTATCAACTCTGGGAGAGGTTGGACATAAAATGTCATGTTTTTTTTTTTTACTTCTTTCTCATATTAAATAATGAAAAAGAAAATTTTCATACAGTTTTATTAATTGCAATAACAGTCCTGTGAGAGAAAATAATAAAGTCAACAAAAAGTATACTAGACCTTTGGAAATCAACTGCACAAGCTTTATGTTGTGAACAGTCGATGAGATCTCAGTAATTGTGTTATACTGGAAGAATTGGACCCTTAACTGTGAGCATTTAAATTTTTTACAAAGTTAAATACTTCAACATTTCACATATGATCATCCGTAAGTGCTCAAAGTGGGCCACAAGTACTCACAAGTGATCATCCATAAGTACTCAGAGTGGGCCACAAGTACTCATAAGTGATCATCCATAAGTACTCAGAGTGGGCCCTCATTTCTTTTTTAATAGTATAGTCCCAATATTCCTAAAGCATTCCACTTTCTGTCATATATGAAGATCGGAACCCATTATCCATGAATCTTTTTTTTAAACAGTTTTTTTTTTCTTCACCTAGGTTCATAGATTGTCCAAGTCAACAAGCACAGAGAGTATTGATGATGCAGATGATGAAAACAGATATCCAGGGGACAATCAGTCAAAGGGGCACAACTTGGCCCCTAAATCATCCACTGGAAGTAATAGAGTTGTGGATCTTAAGGATATCAGTAACTCTCCCATGCAAAATAAAATGAGCAGTGGTGTTGATGGAATTAATGCAGACTCCAGGATGAAAGCCATAGCAAAAAAGAACTTGATTATTCCACTTGAACCTATATTAGTTGATGATTCTGACCCATTATCTGTTGGTCTCCCACATCGCTATGCTAAAACAGTGGAATCCAGGTTTGTTATTTCATCAGATAGGTATAATAAAGACAAAGATCTTCCACATTGCTATGCTAAAACAGTGGAATCCAGGTTTGTTCTTTCATCAGAGAGGTATAGTAAAGTCAATAGGTCCAGAGATTTGTTGACATCAGAAGATTCTGAAGTTAATTCTTCTGTGGGGGATAATGAGTACTCAAGACTGCCGGTGAAAAATCTAATGGATGATTATCATCCAGGAGGGCAGAGGAAAAGGACTGCTAAAGTTCTGTTAAAAGAACGCAAAAAAGTGAAACTTGGTGCTAATGGTATTTCATCCACTTGCACAAGTCCCCAAATCACAATTAAAGATTGGATTTCAAGGACTAGAACTATTGGTCCAGAAGGAGATACAAAGGATCCATCCCCAGATCTTTTCAAGAAAACAATTTCAACAGCAAAACGCAGAGAAGTATATGGTGATATTGTATATAATGGCAGTGCAAAAGAGAAATATGGATCAAAGAAGGATTATTCCTCAAAGAGAGTTGGGACATTGGATAGGTTTTTTAGGGCTGGTAATTCAGATTCTTCTGAGGGTAATTCTGCAAAGCGAGTAAGAAAACCACTTCAGTATACAGACTTTGTTTATGAAGATGTTAGTCCAAAGAAAAGAAACCTGAAGCATCATGTGAAATTTGAAAGCAGTGATGGAGAGAATTCTGACAGCAGCAACTCTGACATTGTAGAACACAAAAAAAACACATCAGAAGCAAACAAGAAAACAAAAGTCAACAAACCACGCAGTATGACTACAAAAAGAAATTTTCCAACGACATTAGACTCCAGCTCCTCTGAGTGTGATAGGAAAAGAATGAAGGTGGAAAAAGATGTGGACAGTTTTGATATGAAGCAAGGTATTCAGAGAAAATTGCCTGAGAAGAAAGCAAGATCATCAATGATTACAGTAGAGACAAAATCTATTGAAGATTTGTTTTCAGATGTTGTACAGGTTTCAGTTGTTAATCAGCCAGATACAATGTCCAAAGTTGATTTAGAAGAGCAGGACAGACTTTTTGCCTTAGAACTGCAAAGGCAATTTGAACTTGAGGAAAAATTGAAATTGAACGCTGTCAGATTCAAGGGGTCTGAGGATGCCTATGGACTTCGAAACAGTTGTAGGGAGAGAAAGGTCTCTTGTAGAAGTTATGATTGAACTTTGTTTAAGTTTTAATAATTGTTTTTATATAAAAATAGAATTGAATATGCAGGACCCTTAGGAATTAAACTATTCAGACAGACCTAAGCAAATGTCCTAACCAAAACTTCAAGTACAAAAATAACAAAAACAATTGACTATTGTGCCTTGTGTCCAAGGGCTATCAAAATATTGGAGAACGGCTACCAGATGTTGATATCAGGTATCCTACATTATATAATTATTGGTTACACAATTTTATTGAATGGAACTTGTAAAATACTTCACACAGGAGAACAAGTTTACATGATTCATAAGGAAAATGAGAAATTTTTAAGCAACATTTCATATTCTGTGGGCTACTCGATTCAAGCTGGCTTTTCCTTGTCTACTGCCTGAGGCAGAAATTTGTCAGACCTTTTACTTGTTTTTCTCTGTCCAGAGGCAAAAATACATGTAGCAGCAATAAATATAATTGTGCATTCACTAAAAAGTGCAAAAAAATACACCAGGGCTCAGGAAAACATTTTCCAAGCACTTGCCCCTGGGACGAGTGAGTTGCAAGAGTTATTCGTCCCTGTCCTCATTTTACACAACACAGTACACTTATCCAGTACACTGCTAACTCTCTTACTAAATAATCACAGGTACCTTACACAAGATTGATACTAAATAATCACAGGTACCTTACACAAGATTGATACTAAATAATCACAGGTACCTTACACAAGATACTAAATAATCACAGGTACCTTACACAAGATTGATGCTAAATAATCACAGGTACCTTACACAAGATTGATGCTAAATAATCACAGGTACCTTACACAAGATTGATACTAAATAATCACAGGTACCTTACACAAGATTGATACTAAATAATCACAGGTACCTTACACAAGATTGATTCTAAATAATCACAGGTACCTTACACAAGATTGATACTAAATAATCACAGGTACCTTACACAAGATACTAAATAATCACAGGTACCTTACACAAGATTGATTCTAAATAATCACAGGTACCTTACACAAGATTGATTCTAAATAATCACAGGTACCTTACACAAGATTGATTCTAAATAATCACAGGTACCTTACACAAGATTGATACTAAATAATCACAGGTACCTTACACAAGATTGATGCTAAATAATCACAGGTACCTTACACAAGATTGATTCTAAATAATCACAGGTACCTTACACAAGATTGATTCTAAATAATCGCAGGTACCTTACACAAGATTGATACTAAATAATCACAGGTACCTTACACAAGATACTAAATAATCACTGGTACCTTACACAAGATTGATTCTAAATAATCACAGGTACCTTACACAAGATTGATACTAAATAATCACAGGTACCTTACACAAGATACTAAATAATCACAGGTACCTTACACAAGATTGATACTAAATAATCACAGGTACCTTACACAAGATTGATACTAAATAATCACAGGTACCTTACACAAGATTGATACTAAATAATCACAGGTACCTTACACAAGATTTATACTAATAATCACAGGTACCTTACACAAGATTGATACTAAATAATCACAGGTACCTTACACAAGATTGATACTAAATAATCACAGGTACCTTACACAAGATTGATTCTAAATAATCACAGGTACCTTACACAAGATTTATACTAATAATCACAGGTACCTTACACAAGATTGATACTAAATAATCACAGGTACCTTACACAAGATTGATTCTAAATAATCACAGGTGGCTTACACAAGATTGATACTGAAATGAGTAAAAATCATGGAAATATTACTTTATGTTTGTAGTGAAGAGAGATTATTTTAAAACTTTATAATACATGGCCCTTTTAAAACTTCCCAATACATGGCCCCTTTAAAACTTCCTAATACATGGCCCCTTAGATAAATATTTAATAAGAGACGAGGTTTGTAACTCGAAGAAATTGCAGTTGCACACCTAGCCCTTAATTTCTTACTGGTATTTGTATTTAAAGTGACAATTAGTAATATAGGTGTTTAGTAATATAGATGTCATTTTAATGTGGAGACAATAAGTAATATAGGTGTCATTTTAATGTGGAGACATTTAGTAATATAGGTGTCATTTTAATGTGTAGACAATTGGTAATATAGGTGTCATTTTAATGTGCAGACAATTAGTAGTTTAGGTGTCATTTTAATGTGCAGACAATTAGTAATATAGGTGTCATTTTAATCTGCAGACAATTAGTAATATAGGTGTCATGTAATGTGGAGACATTTAGTAATATGGGTGTCATTTTAATGTGCAGACATTTTCATTTTCAACAAGCTATGATCACACATTATGAGTCAGACCTGTGATAGGCAGGTAATGTCAGAATTCTGTGATTTGTCTTCTGGTTTCTGGTCAGACATATAGTCCTGTAATGTTATACATTGAAAATGATAGTTATGATGGAGGGGGGGGGGTCTCTGCAATTTCAACCAACTTTCCTCCAAAGTAGTCAAACCTCCATTTCTAGACAGCTACTCAATTGCACATATGAAATAGTAGATTGCCGATTGGCTATTATAATTTCAAGGTTTCTATGTCATGACCATGGTTAAATTTTGACCAATCAGCTATTGTCTCCACATTATATGCTTAATTAATGAATGGATTACAATGGCATTTATTGTGTGAAAATTGGTACAAATCAGTGGAGTCACTTCAAAATTTTCTTTCAAATGTAAGCTAGCAACATTTTTCTTTTCAAAAATAATTGCATACTTATAGAAATATGTGCTGGCATCTTCACTTTGGAGTTACAGTGTATCAATAAAGCTGCAACCTTGAAAATACCGGTGAAATGGGACAAACCTAAAACTGTCCAAATAGATGCAAAATCACAAAATTTTTGACATTCTCTGGCTCTCAACTTCTCACAGGTCTGACTCCTTGACTCATAAAGGTATGAGATAGCTTGTTAAAAGGGAGGCATGAAGCTGCAATTTATCGAGTTGGTACACAAGCCTTGTCTCGTTGTCTCATATTATACCGTAATAAATGGGGCAATGTATTAGAAGAGTTTTAAACCCGCTGTGTTCAGTCATAATATTTACAAGATTTTTACGCACAATTTAGTATGAAGCTTGTATTATACCTGTGTTAAAAAACACAAAGTCGGCTTCTTTTGCAACATGTTCTAAACTGAGAAGGAGTCAATATAGACAAAAGTAATCAATAATTGACATATGCTAGATGCTGGTCAGTGGTGAGCTTCAATGCTTGCTAATGCCAAAAAATGCACACAGATTTATTCTCAATGTACACAGCCCAGAGACAAGCAAGTAGCAATGTTTTACTCTGTCCAGCCAATATTTGCCCAGTAAGGATGAGAGGACATATGTATATGTTATTGTACATGCAGAGATGCCAACCCTTCCAATGTCAAAAAGGAATGTGAGTGCTAACAATTTAAATCTGACTATAAAATGAAAATACATATAATTTTTTTATCCAGCAATTTATTGTAAACATTGAATATTACTGATTGTAAGTGATTTTTGGCTGAAATGTGCTTCCTTTAGTCTTTGTTCGCACCATGTGCCATGCTGAAATCCATGGAGAAAATGGACAGCAAATTAAAGAACTTCGCTTCCTGAAGGATCAGATGATCCTATCAAGTTCTCTGCTGATATAGGAAGTTGACTGCAAAGGTGTGCTATTCATCCGATGTTTATGCCTTATTTTGTTTTGCAGGCCATCTCAGGTCAGCCACCTTGGTGTGTTCTTGGAAAAAGTAGTTAGTTCCCATTTCCTTGGCAGTCAGGTCAGCTGCCTTGACATGTCTTTGGAGAATGCACTTAGCTCCCATTTCCTTGGTATAATATAGTTAGATCAGCTGCCTTGACATGTTCCATGGGAAAGGCACTTTGCTCCCATTTCCTTGGCATAATAAAGTCAATAATGTGCTGAAAGTGCCATTTAAAAAAAAAAACAATGTTGAACCTGTGTTTTCTTTGGTCTATAATCCTTATCAGTTTTTGTTTTATGATCTGTCTTGAACTTTCTTAGGTGAATCAGAGCAGTATGCAATGATTGTTGATTGGTCAGTATTCAGTTGCTTTTCTGATACAAGCGCTTAGGTATGTTTTCACAGATGAATTACAATCAGTCATTACAAGCATTTAAATGATCTAGATATACTTGTATTTAAGTTGCAGATTCCCTGTATAACATTTTATTTGACTGGAAAATCAGAATCTGACAGAAGTGATTGTAATGGCATAATCTGAGGTTACAAATAGGGATGAGTCTGATAAAATCAGATTTGTTGGCATCTCTGGAACATGTAAAAATCTTTTTGTGAAGTTCGAAATAAGGAGTTTAATTTTTTCATGTAAGATATTAATGATAATGTCAATTTCAGTTTAAGTGATCATACTGTATGTATGTTAGTACCAACAATTTTAAATGCAACAAAAAATATACACTTATAATCATGCCACAGAGTTTCAACAACATGTAAATCTGGTTTTGTTTCATGTCGTTTATTGAACATTTTAAACTAGTTTTTAATCATACTTTCATTTATTTGTATCAACTCAAGATTGGGGCATCTAGCATTTGGGTTGTACTTTTGTGGGTGTGGATGAGTTGGTGGACAACTCTGGTTAAAGTTTTTTGCAACACTTGAAGCTCAGTAACCTCGAACACAATTCAGTTAATATTTGAAGCATGATAGCATCACATACTCCTCTTTTCTTTGTACCACACCTGCCCCCTAGGTTCTGCTTCTGGATGGGGCTGTGCTGTCAAGCATTTATTGGAGACAAATTTTTGTTTAAGATTTTGTTAATGTTTTTTATTCCATCATTTATATTTTCATTACCTCTTATTCAGCTCACTTCATATTTGGAATATAATATTATCACATGCTCCCCTTCTCTCAGTACCACTCCTGCCTAGGTTCTGCCCCTGGGTGGGGCTGTGGGATCAGGAATTTTAAAGGAGAGACATTTTACATAGAATTTTTGGTTAAAGTTTCTTCCAGCACTTTTAGCTCAGTAATCCCTTGCCCGATTAACTTTTTTGTCAAGTCCACATTAGTGGGAAATGAGACAAAGTTTGTTATGGTTTTGATTAAGGTTTTTCATTTGCATATATATTTCCTCAACCCTTCATAGATTTTCATTATATTTGGCATGAGTCATTATGAAGCTAAGATGATTCATTCTACAGCATGTTCACTCACCCCTTTTTGGATTTTTATCACACCTTGCCTTAAGGCCAAGTGATTTTAGGATATGGCTCTGCGTCTGGCATGCATTGTTCATCCACCAACAATTGGAGTCCATATTTCTGATCCAGTTTCAATTAAAGTTGGAATGCATCTCACACCAGGACCAAACTTTGATGGCTTTCACTTGAGGTAAGGAAGACGCCTGTAAATTTTGGGGTCAAAATTTCAAAAGTCAAAGACATTGTGATTGAAAGGAGAAAATTGGTTTCTGCACAATAAAATTAGTTCTCTATCACAAACCTGGGTCAAACTTTGTGGATGGCTTGCACTTGGGGTAAGGAAGATGTCTGTCGATTTTGGGATGAGAAGTACATGTCAAGTTTTTTAGCCAAGAAAGTTTATGACATAGACCTTAATCCTTTGTGCATCGTTCATTCAGAATTTCTATTTACAACTTCTAAAATAAAGCTGCTTAATTGAACTTGAAGTTAAAAATTAATGAGCACAAATTAGATAGGAAGCATCCCGACATGACACTTTCGGATTTGCTCAAATTATGGCAATCTGCCATTAAATGTTGCCACTGTTAGTAAAAATAGAAGGACTGTGACTTATCAAAAACCACAACAGAAGTCAACCAGATTTGACAGAAAGCATGTTGGCATGAAAGGCTTTTAAGCATGTGCAAATGATGCCAAACTGCGATCAAATATGGCTGCTGCTACTAATAATAGAAAAAAATAACTTCTAATAAAATGCTGCTTAACAGAATTTGACCAAATTCGACAGAAAGCATTCTAGCTTTAAGGCCTGTCACATTTCTAGAAATGATACCAAACCACCATTAGTTATGATGGACGTTACTAAAAAAGTTGCTAAAAAAGAAAAGCATTTATACAACTTTGTCTCAAAAAAACCACCTAAAAAAATTTGACCAACTCTGACAGGAAGCATCCTGGCATAGAAACCTCTAGATATATGACAGATTCTGCTGATGTGTATCAAATGTGTATCAAATGTGGATGAAGTTATAACAGCTGTTGTTTTCATTACATATGCAATCAACAGCATTGGAAATAGTTTCTAGAGACAGTGTCCTACTGATCCAAATTCTTTGGCTAAATGTTGCTAGGCAGATGTCAGCTAGGTGAGTGATCTCAGGCCCACTTGGACCTCTTGTTTTTTATCACTCATATTTTTCGAACTCTTTTAGCCAATTCACTTCATAATTGGGAATGTAATATCATATTTACACTCCTTCCCTTACCACTCTTACCCTTTGGTTGAGCCATTTCTGTCAGTATGTATGACACTTTAAAATTATTTAATGTTTTGATTCCATAATCCATGTTTTAATTAAAATTCATCTAATTCATTTGAAATTTTGAATATTATGTGATCCTGGACTTTCATTTTCCACTATTCTCCTTGTATCCTCTGGGTTACATCCCTCAATGGGACCAAGAAGTAGGACACTTTTGATTGATTTTTGTTTCTAATATTTTAATAACCCCTCACATAATTCACTTCATATTTGGGGTTTTATATGATCAAATATTTCCTTTCTCCTTTAACTACTGTTGCTCCATTGATTATGTGCCTGAGTGGGACTCAAGAGTTAGAACACTTTTTTTATTAATTTTTTCATCGGTTTATTTAAATAAAGTCTCACACAATTCAGTGCATATTTAGAATATAACATGTTCACATGCTTACCTGTCACATGGTACCACTCCTGCTCATGGGGTGAATTCTGGGATGGGGCCGTTGAGTCCACATGCTTACCTGTCACATGGTACCACTCCTGCTCATGGGCTGCATTCTGGGATGGGGCTACGAGTCTACATACGTACCTGTCACATGGTACCACTCCTGCTCATGACCTACATTCTGGGATGTGGCCATCGAGTCCACACACTTACTTGGTACCACTCCTGAGCATGGGCTGCATTCTGGGATAGGGCCATTGAGTCTACAAGTTCTATCTAGATACTTCTTTATCCAATTTCCAGTGTATTAAGAATATGATAACATCTTGCCTGCCCTTGTGACACATTCAAGACCCTGGTTAGGGATGGGTATATACTTTTTGATATATTGGCAGGTCATCTTGGGCTATACCATGATTTCTTCACATTTATAACATTTTTGAAAGCACAACTTTATTTTATACGTTGGACAAATTAAATAATGAAAAATACATTTATTCATATAAACTGAATAGACAGATTCTCAAGGATTAAAATTTATATGTGTGTGTTTCTTCACTCTACCAATTAGAGACTTTCTGTTTGACCCCATTGGAAGAGTTTTTTTAATCAAGCTATAACTCCCCATAGTTTTAAAAGTGCTATATAAATAGCATTTCGACTCCCCATTATTTCAAAAATGCCATATAAATAGCATTGGGAATCCCCATTGTTTCAAAAGTGCCATATTAATAGCATTGGAACTCTTCAGTGCTAAAATCCTGAGAAAAACCCAGAGATTAGATAATTTTGAATTATTGTACCTTGTACATGTAAAAGCCTCTTCCATTGTTCAAAAACTTGGGTACCTCAGTATGTAATACCCAGTGATTTCAAACTCGTGTGTTACATCACAAAGATATGTTGTCTACAAATACAGTGTAATAAATAAATCTATTGATTTTACTGGACGATCAGTAAAAATGATGCCATGCAAGGCATAGCTTAGAGTTACAAAGATGTTAATATGGCAAATTCTGTTTCTGGTTTCAGAGATTTAAATTACTAGAGTAAGTCTTGTCTCATTTATTTAAAGATATTTTCAATGATCGTATTAAGTAAGATTGTGTCTGAGGGCATTACACTTTGTATCATAAAAGAAATACATACACCTGTACATCTTTATAATGCTAGATTGAATCACATGTATAATGTAATACAAATCAATTAATGTGGCAACATTTTTAATGATTAATGAATAAAGTATTTTGTTATGACATTTCTGAATACATGTATTTTAATTCCTTTATTTCATTACATTGTAATCTGAAATAAAAATTTTATGAAGATATTTGTCACTCATTATTAGGTTACCTGGAAAAAATGGAAAAAAAAAAAATAATTATGTCTACCCCAGCCAAAAGGAGGGAGAGATATTGGTTTTGTGATGTCCACCCATCCATTATCTGTCCATCTTTCAAACTTTCTTATAAGCAAGATAGCTATAAAAATTTTTAAACAAAAACAACTATTGAGCCAAACCAGACTAAATTTGATATTTTGATTCCTTGGGTTATCCCAAGACCTAATCAGGTTCTGGTGACCTATCTTTTTTTGAAATTTATTTTTTGCACATTTGTCAATTTTTTTGGACTTTGATTTTTGTGACAATAATTACTTGAGGTTGGCAACGAAAATTTGGTGTGCATATTTGGAATAATATGTAGATGACCTTTTTATATTTTCAAGCCATTATAGTAATTTTTTTTTTTTTTTTTTTTTGTTGATATCCTTTATCTTAGACATTTTTGAAAATTAGGCAAAAATCACTTGAAGTATACATGAAATTTGGTAGACTTATTTCTATTAATATGTTAATGGAGTGGTTTCTTTTAATTACCTGCTACTACAGCATTGCTACCCTTTTCTGGGATGCTAAGTCCCCAGTCCAAGCTTAATATGCCCTCTTCCAGTAAGTAATTGGAGGACCAGAAAAGAATATAACATGATTGCAGCCAGATACCTTAACCATATCCAACATCTGGAATATCTTCCCCTTTTTCCTTGGACCCTCGTGTTAATACATGTGTGTCCGAATGCTCAATGATATTGTCATTCTTTTTTGTCTTTAGGCGTCTTTTCTTCCAAAGATCCATTTATTGTTGTTGTTGTTTTAATAATTTTCTCCACAGTCCATTTTTGTGTGTATTTGTCTCATTCGATTAATTTTGAAGGCTTTTCACATCTCGTTTAGCGAAGTGGTGCCTCATTAAATTTTTACTCCTCCTTAGGACCGATGTCAGGGTAAGTATCTATTACCCATTTTTAGTTCTTGTTCAGACTATTGTTTGTGGAGTGTTTTCTTTCAGATTATAATTGTGTCGCACGGTGAAGGTAAATGCAGGCATATAAATGACCTATGGGACACTCACCCAACCTGTTTAGCGTTTATTAAGTGTACATGTATCGACAGTTGTCCTATTTGTCGTCTGTGGAAAGACTTGGTGTGGGACTTGACTGAAAGTTGCCGCACTTACATAGGAAGGAAGAAGAATACGCTTTCTCTTCATCTCAAGATGACCTCTCCATCCCGAGGAGTGGTGTGGTCACTTGCTGTCTTAGCAAAGTCATAACCTCCAGTGAGGAAGGCATCAGGAGCTCTTTATTTCGTTCAGAAATCGCGTAAAGGCCTCTGATCACTGATACTCGAACAGATGCTGTCAGTTCCTGTTAGGGGGAGATCTTTAGCCCCTCCCATAAGGGAAAGTGCCTGTGCCGTATAAGAACGAGTCACGCCTTCCCGAAGGTAGGGAAGAGTAGTGCTCTCACTATAACAGAACTGATGCTGACTCTTGTTCTCAAAGCAAAGATTCTTCCGATCATCATCACCGGAACAGTCACTGGGCAATACTTTGTGCAACCGGACACAGGGTTTTTACCGACAGTCTGGGTACAGAGAGCGGGCTGATAAACCCCCACCCCCGCTTTCTCAACGCCTCCCCCCCCCCCCCATGTTTTCTTTTAATCCCTACGAAAGTTGGGAAGCCCCAATACCTGGTAGTGAGTCTTCCCCTCCACCCCATGACATCATGGATGTTTCTTCCATGCTGCCAAGGTACGTCGGACGGAGCAGGCCATTGACCTCCATCCCCTCCGGCCATGTCCAGCATAAAAAGAGGCGAGCCACCACGCTCCTCCTAGATCAAGGAGGATAGATCGAAGGGGTTAGTCACACACTAAATATATTCAAGTTTCGTCTCGATAGCAAGGCCAGGGCGACGATGCCCTTTCAATTCTGGTTGTCCAGAAGAGCCTGTTGCGCCAGAGCATTTCCTTCCATTAGGGTCCTCCTCTTCATCCTATGCTTCATGGCTGATGATGGAGGTGGAGAAGCTCTGGACTTATAATAAGGAGGTTTACCGCCGCCTTCCCCCAGACTTGTGTCCAAACCTTCTGGAGCTGGGGGCACTAGGATTCTCTCCAGTTTGAATGGACTTTCTGGGGGCCAATTCTGGTTCAGACAACAGGAAATACCTCCGGTTTTGTCTGGGCTAGGAGTTATTTCATTTCGGAGTCTTCCATTCAACCTAGCCTCAGCCCCCAGAGCTTACCCAGGGTGATAGCGGCTTACTTAGGGTCTTTAGGGTCCCCATCCTTCAGTATTTCGACGTCTGATTGAGGCATAACGTCCTCAGACATACTCTTCTGAAGGACCTGTCTCTCTGTTGGCTGACGGTGACTCGTCTGGGTCTAATCCCCAACCTAGAGAAGTCGGATCTTATATCTTATAAGGACTTTGTGGGGGGGGGGGATGAATTACCTCACCAGTCAGGGGATAATTCGCGTTTCCCCAGACAGCATCGCTCACATTCTGTCCGTCATAGAGGTATTTTTGGCCAAGACTTCGTTGTTGGCTCGCCTTTACCTCTCTCAACTGGGAACTCTGAACAAACTTTATAAGGGTCCCCTAGGGATACCTCATTTGAGTCCTTTCCAGATCCTGCTCCTAGCAAACTGGAATCCGCACAAGGACCCGCTGTCGGCTCGGATATCCCAGGGATCCGACTTTTGTCCCCACATGAGCTGGTGGCTAGACCATGACCAGTTTCTGACTGGAGTCTCGATTCAAACCCCAGAACCCCACTGCTATCTATAATCAGACGCACCAAATTCTGGGTGGGGTGCTCACCTGGACCCAGAGAAGCTAGTTCTTCAGGGATGGTCTCAGGAAGAATCGACCCATCACATCAACACGCTAGAAATGCGGGCAGTGTTTCTAACCCTACAGGGTTGTGCTAATCTGATAAGCTGTCGTTGCGCTATGCTCGCCTTGGACAACACGTCAATTGTAGCATACTGAAAGCGACAAGTAGGTGCATGTGCTCCTTCTTCTCTATGCGTGGAAGTATGCAACCTACTCCGATGGGCAGTCTCTGAGGAGATTACCTTCAGAGTCCGCCACATTCTGGTCATGAGAAATATCCTGGCGGACAGCGAATCCAGACGGGGCCATGTGGCCCTTACGGAATGGTCTCGGCTCTAGTCGGCCTACTCTAATCATGATGTCATGAGAGTCGCCCTTTGGAGGTCTCGCTCAATCTTTTCATCTTTTTGCCTTCGATCTTTGGCACACCAGAGCGAATGTATTTACTCCTTGGATTCATTTGTGACAGCATTTTTTATTTAGGTCACCAGCCTTCCTCCTAACTAGTAAATTCAGCAAGGCAATAGTAGCATATAATGAATTACTGCTATGAAAATGTATAAATGTATTTTTGGGAAGGGAAAGGGGGGTAATTTTAATTATATAATACTTACCTGCTACTGTAGCAAAGATTCCCTCCTCCTACCCTGCTCTGATGTCCTGTAGTCTCGGCTCGAGTCAAAAGAGGAAGATATTCAGTATGTTGAATATGACTAAGGCATCAAAATGAGATCATGTTCTATTCTTTTCTGGCCCTCCAATTACTAATTGGAGGAGGGAATATTTAGCTTGGACTGGGGACTTAGCATCCTGGAAAATGGTAGAATGCAATAGTAGCAGGTGTTACGACTAGGGGTAAAGTAACAAAAGAAAAGACTCAAACAAGCTTTCAAGATTTAAAATACAAATCTTTAATTTCCTAAAATATTAAAATATTTCAACAAACAATTAAATTGAAAGAATTAAAAATAACTTACAGTATAGAATATCCTTAATAGTTTTAAATTGTTTTAAAGTTCACTGATCCGGAAGTCAATCCAAATATTCCGAATGTAGTATGTTCCGAATGAAGAAACCTTCACTGTACTAATGTGTTGAAAAGAATAAGTTATATCCAAGTAATCCTTGCGAATATGGAATATCACAAGTTCTAGAAATGTTTCCGATAATTCCACGAAGCTGTATAATTATTCAGGTTGAAGAAACAGTACTAATCAAGAATGCACTGTATTAAAATAAATAGATCTCCAAAATAGAATATCCCACACACAAAATGAACCAAATTCGTGTATGACCTCTCAATTCAATGTAACTATGAAGAATGAAGAATACTGCTATTAATCTTATAATATAGTATCCCACTGCGCAGAAACAAAATAAAAACCCATTGAGTCTTTGATAAACAACAGGACATTTCGAAATATTGCAACCCTCTCCGAACCAATCAGAAACTAGGTTATGCGTGACATCTCCAAAGTGATATTGTACCAACGTTTATAAACAATAAATAACGTATTGATTCATAGAATCTAGGTCAAAAGTTCATACTCTCTCGCGCGCGGAACCACGTGACATGACTAATGCTACAAGCGACAATTCCAAGTCCAATGTACTAAGTGAAATATCGATCGAGCCTACCGTATGTGTGTTCACGGCAAGACGACAGATGTTAAACTAAGAACAGAGATCACAAACTAATAAACTATACCATTATTAAAAGAAAAATGATATATAATTCAGTAACACAGGTAAGTATTACATAATTAAAATTAGTTTTACAGGCCATTGCACCAATTTTGTCTACTTTTTACAGATTTTTAAACTTGGGACTTTTGACAAAACCTTGTTAGCACGATTCATCAAAAACCACCTAAGTAGACACATGAATCTGGGAAAGATATTTGTTTTAAGATGTATACACAACTTTTGGAGCTGATTATATTTTTAGGTCATTGCAGCAATTTTTCAAGCTTTTACACATTTTTGAACTTTTTGGGACCTGGGACTTCTGACAAAACCTTGTTTGCACGATTAATCAAAAACCACCTGAAGTAGACACCTGAAGCTTGGAAAGATATTTGTATCCATATGTGTATACCCTGATTAGATTTTCAAACTATTATATCAATTATTCCATTTTTATACATTTTATAATTTGTTGCAAAATCCTTGTTAACATAATGTCGCAAAAAAAACATTTATATTAGACAAATATAATCAAATATGGCATGCATGTTTGTAGGCATATGTATATCCCATTATTAAATTAGCATGCCATTATTGCAATTTTTCTACTTTTTGGGTAGGGTGGGGTCTAAGATTCCAGCTTTTTGGCCTCCTCTCAGGACGAATGTCAAACTTATCCTGAAACGTTATGTATGCTACCTAATTTGACCAAACTGTTTCGATCTAATGGAGAAAACTAAAATCTGGACCTTACAATTATTGGACTTTCTGTATTACACTCCTTACAAAATTTCATTGTATTCACCTTTCTAGATTTTTCTTTCCTTCTGGCAGGTACTAGTGACACAGAATGCCATTAGTTGTCATGCTGGGAAGAATGGAGGGAGGGGGTTGGAGAAGGCACGTTTTTGCGTTAAAAAAAGCTAATACTGTGGCGCGAGGGTTAGAGGCGCCAGGGGCAATGCTCTTAGGGGGTACCCGGGGGCAATGTTCTTTAGTGGCGCCCCTACTTTGCCACAGAGAACAGTTTTCGTGTCAGTTGACAACCTCCACCCTCCCCATCTACGCCCCACTTACAGCTAAAAAAAGGAAAAAGGCTCCCGACGGTGCCCCCTCTCGCATGGCGCCCGGAGGCAATTGCCTCCTCCCGCCCCCCCCCCTCGTTGCGCCGCCATTGTACTGTGGCACTTGCACTTGACAGTGTCACAGGGTGACACTGGATTTCGGGGTGGGGGGCACAGGTTTTTGCTTTGAAAACCTAATTCCTTCCAGATGTTCAACATTTCTTGGAAATTTAATAATTGGACTATATGTTGCGTGCTTCTTTATTCTAGTTACCTGGTAATGTACATATGCATATATTATATATTTTCTACAAAGTTAATTACAGAATCTGTTTAATTTGTGAAGTTTCACGAATAAACTTACTAATATTGTACAATACCCATATGTTTAAAAGAAAATACAGTGATCTTTGCCATACGTGTCTGCATGCGTGGTGCCGTATAATTCTACTACCTAAAATTGACCTGGTGGGAAAATGGAAAATGATCCACGTCCCTTTGCCATATGTGTGTCTACATGCGTAGTGCCATGCAACTCTACTGCCAAAATTAGACGTGGTGGGAAAATGGAGAATGCTCCACTTATCATTGCCATTTACGTGTCTGCGTGCGTAGTGCCTTACAACTCTACTACCCAATGTTGACCTGGTGGGAAAATGGAGAATGATCCACGTACTAATTAAAATAACTATTTCTTAACAATCAGCTTTTTTGTTTTCTTTGAAGTTCAAGGTGATTTGGCAGATGACTTTAAATTGTGTGGTGAAAATTCATGAAAATATAAGGAGAACTATTGAATTTATAAAGAGTTGTAATTTTATTCTAAAATTGTTGATTGTATATTATTGATTTATTTTTACTTGTATGGAGAAGATGACAGTACCGAATATACTCGATTATAAGTCGAGTCCAACTGCAAACTGCAGAAACCCAGATCTGCCGTCGCATAATTCTCAGGCAGATCTGGGTCTATGCAGTTTGTATGGAGTAATCAGTAGAACAAACAACATAGATCCTGATCTGCCGGCGCTTTGCACGGTATATATAATTTGTGCGTCTGTCTATGCGTCACTCAGTCATCCTTGTATGAGTTTTAATTCGTACATATACTACATGTATTTTAGCTATTGGCATAAACTTGGTTTGGATAAGGTCGGTTTTTAAAGCCACTTTCAACACATTATTGCCAATATAATGCTGAGGAAATGGGAGCTAAGTGCCTTTCCCAAGGGTACGCTGAGGCAAAAAGTCGGTGGACTAGTGCTTTTGTGAACATAATTTATTTGTATCATTTGGTGGTTAGAACACTGGTGTCTTTATCATGTGGTAGTTAGAGTACTGATGTTTTCATAATGTGGTGGTTAGAACACTGGTGTCTTTATCATGTGGTGGTTAGAGCACTCATGTTTTCATCACGTGGTAGTTAGAGCACTGCTGTTTTCATCATGTGGTTGGAGTACTGATGTTTTGTATCATGTGGTGGTTAGAGTACTGATGTATAATTTTCAAGTGGTGGTTACAGCACTGGTGTCTTTATCATGTGGTGGTTAAAACACTTGTGTCTTTATCATGTGGTGTGTAGAGTACTGATTTTTTTATCATGTGGTGGTTAGAGCACTGATGTTTTCATCATGTGGTGGTCAGAGGACTGATGTTTTCATCATGTAGTGGTTAGAGGACTGATATTTTCATGGGGTGGTTAGAGCACTGGTGTTTTTTATCATGTGGTGGTTAGAGCACTGGTGTCTTTATCATGTGGCGGTTAGAACACTGGTGTCTTTATCATGTGGTGTTTAGAGTACTGATTTTTTTTATCAGGTGGTGGTTAGAGTACTGATGTAGGTGGTTAGTGGCCTAGGCTTTTCCAAAACAAATTGGAGGACAGGAGGGTGGGGTGGCTTTGGGTTTGAAAATATTTTAGAAAAAGATAGGAGGGTGGGTGGCCCACGACTCACGTTAGTATGTAAAACAGTGTTCAAGAAACCATTGGAATCAGTTGACTGCAATGCACTTTATTAGCAGTATAACTGGCTTCTTTTGAATTGCCTACAAAATAAGCTGTAAGTTTTGAATATGTAAGTCTAATTGTTGGATATTTGTCCCAGATTGATGAATATCTGTGTCTGATTGATGAATATTTGAATCTGATAGATGAATATCGGAGTTCATTTGACGAATATCTCTGTCTGAGTGATGAATATCTGTGTCTGATTGATGAACATTTGAATCTGATAGATGAATATCCGAGTTCATTTGACGAATATTTCTAAGTGTCTAATTGTTGAATATCAATTTCTGATTGTCAGATATTTAAATCTGGTTATTAGATATATGTGCCTGATTGATAAATATCTGTGATTGATGGATATCTAGGACTTTTTAGATATGTTTTGCTTGTCTGGGTTTCCTAATTACTGACTTTGTCTGGTCTAAATTACTGAAGGATGGAGATGACATCTGTAATAGAGCATCCAAAGCTCATCAACAGTTCAACTGTGTTCTTTTGAATTGCCTACAGAGACAGAGACAGGGAGTTATAATTATAACAAATAATGATCTAAGTATGGTTATCAAAGTTAGTTTTTTTGTAATTACTGTCTTAATCTGGTCTGAACTACTGGCGGATATAGTGACTGGCCTAATGCACTTGACGCGAGATTGAGCCTTGCACTGGGATCTCCTGGTTTTTTACAGATAAAAGTTAGATTTTGGATAATAGATTGTGGTGTTTGTTTGAGAAAATCTGTTTGGTGACCTAGTATTTTGTGAATAAAATTGGCGGGTGATCTACAGTTGTGAACAGTAATCTTTTTTTTTTCTATCGTGTATTGGGTAGAGTGTTGGTGTTTTAAAACAAAATAAAGGATAGGTAGGTGCCATGTGGTCTTGATCTTGATTGCTAGATCACTTCGAGTTGTCAGCATCAGAAAATCTGGATCATTACGAGGCGCGAAGCGTCGAGTCATGATTCGCATTTTATAATGCTGACAATAAGGCGTGATCTAGCGATCAAGATCGAATTATGATAATGATATTTTTGTTATATATCTATACATTTTTAAATCATTTAATAAAATTAATATACTAAACTGAAAAATAATAGAAATTGATTAACGTTTCAATCGTTTTAATACGAACTTCATTTTAAATCATGAATCGAATTACATGCTGATCAGCTGATATGTGCATGAATATTGTAGTTTATGAATGAAGCGCGTGAAACAACAGTCACTAATTGTCACTATCATCAGTTTAGTAACACGAATTCTTAGAGGCATGGAGAACAGGAGACCCAAATAAGTTTTTTTTTTTTAAATTTTATTTATCAGTTGTCAAATTTTGCATTACGGAAGATTTCAACAGCTGAATTACTCTGAAAGTTTCTCTCTAAAGCCAGCCTAATAGCGATTGAACTGTCTGGTGGAACATTGTGAGAGGCGCCGATGGGGATTCGGCAGGGGGTTGACAACATTTTTTTGACAGTTATTTACAACGGGATTGACAGATTGTTGAAATTTGATGATACATATTTGTTACAGAAAATGTTACTCATTTCCTTTTGCATGTCAGGTTAGGCTACGGCATAGTTGTTCACGTTCGTTCAGTTGTAACCGGGAAACATAAAGGACAAAAATAGTTCCAGCCTCGTTTGAGATGATGGTGATACGGAATCAGAAAACGAGAATATCGTTTCACTACTTCTAGGAAATGACGGTACAATTCTGGCTCTTTCTTAAGTAAAATATTGATAGGTGTATAATAAACAGGATTATACCGCACGTGTGGTAACACTATTTGCTTTAATTTCTTACGCAATGGAAAACAAATGAGACATACCTTATATTATGACCTGACACCAATAATAATCGACTGTGCGTACATAGCCCCCCCCCATATATATATATATATATATATATATATATATATATATATATATATATATATATATATATATATATATATATATATATACACATACATGTAATGGTACTCGGGATGAAACATTGGTCATAACAGGTACGTGGAAATTGTGTTATTTTTAATTTATTTCAGTTAGGTTTTAATATTATCATGTTCGTACGTCTCATTTGAATCCCTTTTCTAAAACTCGAGAAACTTTGTAGTATTATATAACGTTATTCGACAGTTGGGTTCTTAATGCGCTTTGCATCTGTCAACCAATTCTTTGATATTAACGTATTTATGCATATCTTTGGATGATTGCTTAAACTTTTTTTGTGAAGTTTTTATGTCTCCCTCTTTGGAATCGTTGGTCGAAGAGTAACACACACAGATGAGCTCTAGCGACATGTGTCAGAAAAGGCGAGACACGGCGGACCTCTCCGTCTATTCATCCAGAAAATATTTATTCCATTACTACCCATTTATTCATTATCAAAAAGAGACGAGAATACAAATTAATTAAGACACCTTCAATCACACCATCACCACCACCCAGTGGCGTACTAAGGGCAAATGGCGCCCGGGGCGACGATGATGCCCCACATTTGTCAGAATTTGAGGCCAGAATTTTTATCAGCTGTTTTGGCGCCCCAAGACCACTGGCGCCCGGAGCAACCGTCCTTTCCGCCCCCCCCCCCCCCTCCGTAAATACGCTACTGGACACCACCCTTGTTCATTACAGTCACTTACAATGCACGAGGAAGAGGTGTATGTAACCCGTTATAACTTCTACATGCACATCCACTGTCAAATTTTGTCAAAATTAATCAAGCACTCTTTTTTGACAGGAAACAGCTTACATTGACCTTGTACAATTTTCAAGTTATCAAATGAAATATTTTACGCACGTGGGATTGGTGGAAGCGTGTAGCCATGAAAACTGGTCGGCTAATTCTGTATTACAATCATACTGTATTATTGATACAATCTTACTGTGAAAAGAAGTTACACTTTATGAGATTTTTATATTTTGACCAGAATTTAAATCAGATGATGGGGTAAGAAGGAACAACAATATTGGTTAAATGATTATACCGATAACATACTTTTTTTCGCATGCTATTCATTTTCGCGGCATACGTGAGGTGAATCTGTCCACGATTTTGTTGTAGTACATCTGCGAAATTTAATAGACACGAATAAAAGGTTTACATTAGTTGAATGAAATTTAGTTCATTTTTTCTTCAGCATTGCTCACTTATTATGCATTATTTTTCGTTCTAGTACAAGGAATGATGTTGTAAAGTCACAAGCTTTGCGTTGTCTTCTTTACACAGTGGATCTAAATTCATCGAAATGAATTATATTGGCTCATTGTACAGTATGCCGCCATTAAAGAGTGTTGATTTTCAAATCCGTAGCTCAGCATACAATTTTCATTAGTAGTCCAAATTAGAAATTCCTATTCACCTTCCAAATCTTTTTCAATTACTGTGGCGGTGGGAACTCGTATATAGTCACATAATGTAGTACGAAATTTAAATTTATATTTAAAACTTGCTATACATTAAGCCCTAAATGAAAATGGCGTACCGTAGGCATCCAATATGACCATCGCAGCAGCCATCTTGAAAATCTTAATATCGCTACTATTCCTGAATGACGATCATACCGACTTCGGGTTAAGTATTGCAGATTTAAGATTACAAGTCAAATGAACATACGATACCCCTAAACACAAAATGCTACAAATAATATAGCTCCTACACACGATTATGTCCGTATGTACTACATAAAACCTGACACTATTGCTCTACAAACCAATAAATGTAAGATTTGATTTTTCACCATTCTCTGTCTTGATGATGAAAACGCAGTGTAAGAAGAAATAAACAACAACATATCCGCACTGTTTTGCAAATGATGCATACAACCAGCAAAAATTGATCATATTTATATTTATTTGTTTTTTATGTACACTGCATCAAATAGTATATTTATCAATCACATGTACAGGTTATAAAAAAATTATAGTTTTGTATGCCTTGACACCAATGGGCAATGAGAAATTTTGTGACAGTCCTGCGTACAAATGTACTATGAGCATTGAGAATGATGCAATTTCTTTATTAACTGACTCATGTCAAAACTTGTATGATGTTAGACATGAATCTCAACTGTTCATGGACATTATGATTTTTCAATCACACTTATGTCCATAAACATCAAGTGTTCTCTGACATAATGTCATCAGATCTGAACAAATATCGAATGCCCTCATGATGTATGTTAACACAACTACAAAAAGAAAATGAAAGTATTGCTTTCACATCATTAACAATAATATAAAACCGTCTGTTGCCTTTCTGTGGGGTAATGAATATATGATGATCGTGTGGCCTCAACAGTCAGCCGTCGCTTCAACAACCACTAAGTTACCTTATTTTTCTAACACATGTAGAATTTTACCGAAACTCACCCCGTCGACATTAAAGAAAAAGCACAATAATGCAATCAATACAGTAGTCTTGAATATTAAGACATATACCAGTTAGTGGTTCCAATTCAACAGAAACAAATTCTACATCTTGCACTGTCGAGCATCTTGAAATGTTCTCTTCATTCAGAAACGTTTGTCATTTTCTAGAATTCTTTTAATTAAAGTCATGATATCTTGTTCTTTCATTTAGAGTCATCTACATACACATTATCATGTACTAGTATTTCACTATGCAACTTATACTATCTTCCTGCTGTACGCGGAGGAGTCAATTAGGCCCCACCTTTGTCGTAGCACCGGGACTGCTGCATGTCAAATGTGCATTGTCCGTTACTGATGTACAATGTTCCCATAGGGCAATGCTGGACAACTTCTTCACCTTGGACGCACCATATGTACTTGTTGCATATGAAAGGGTGTGGAAAGAATACTCCGTTGCGGTTAGGCTTACACGGGTGATCAGGATCAACTGAAGAAAAGAAATCAGAATCTATTAAGGAAAAAGTCCCTTGAATACTTTATATTGTTTTCAAATATTTAAACACATGTATTGCTTTCTTCTTTATATGGCACGTGATTTTTTTCTATTGTTCATTAGTGCATGATATCTAAGTTCAAAATACTTTTCTTATTAATTTCTTGCACAAATTTTTGATAAAGGTACGAGCCTTAATATTTTTATATGACAGTAAATTTAGATATCTTTCAATATTTTAACTATATTAATCCTTAAGGTTGTCTGTGTACTATTTGTTCTTGCTTGGTTCAGTGGGGCTGAAAACCCATCCCTAATCGTTACACCAACAGCAAGTTCAAGAACTTATCCATTACACATTAAATCGAACGCTACACCACTTTATCACACCACCACAACCTAATATAATAATTGTGAATTTTAATACTACTTTGACTCGTGTGTAGGATTCAAATAGGTTTTAGTTTTGTCATTTTTATCATTTAAAGTCTAGACAGTTACTTGTGAAGAGGGGACTATCAATGGATATGGACTGCTCCAGGGACTAAGCCTGAAGGATATGGACTGCTCTAGGGACAGCAGGGACAGAGCCTGAAGGATATGGACTGCTCCAGGGACAGAGCCTGAAGCACTGGTTGATATATACATTGCCTTCGGCTCGGACCATATCAACCCAACAGTCATGGTCATGGTCCAACGTCATGCATAGAAATGTCAAAGACGTCATAACCTTATTGCATAATACATTCAGACCAATGTATCTCTTAATATTCATCACATTCCCATGAAATAAACTGCATTATATTCAGGAAAACTGCTCTTTTCCAAATGCACAAATCTCAAGCTGTAAATTGTATGCTGTAATGGCGTTTTCTGGCATCGTGACTCAGTACCAGGATGCCAGAAAGGTGTTAATGACGTTTTGTTCCGAGTCGGCTGAAAGAACTGACTTGATATTGCACAGGAATACCGTCTTCTCTTAAATGCATGAAATGTATTTTTAGGTTGTAGCAAAGTTATATCTACCACATAAAGCATATATGTATTGGTATATAGCGCTCTTTGTGCCCACATCATTACAAATATAATCGATTTTACCACATGGAAACACAAAGAACATGGCCTGTTTTTAACTCAATGGAAACTGGGGACATTTTCAAGTCTCTTTCACACCATTTACAAGAAAAGCTAATGTCGAGCACTTTTTTTTATACAAATTTAGTACAAAATATATGCTAATATAAAGCAACATAGAATTATTACAGTTATTTAGTATGTTAACCTTGAACTCCAGATTTTATATTGACTGAACCATCGTAAGTTTCCTGCAGAGTAAAAATAATAACAAATATAAAGGAACATAGAATTTAATTACAGTTGTTTAGTATGTTAACCTTGAACTCCAGATTTGAAATGGACTGAACCATCGTAAGTTTCCTGCAGAGTACAAATAATAGCGTGTGTTTATAAATTGGCGTGTTTTACACACAGCTTGGTTGTGATATAGTCTATCTTACAGTTCTTTGGAAAATTCATGTCAACATTTTTTTTTTTTTTTTTGTGCTACTGAACAACTCTACCTACCAGCAGTTTCTGTAGATTCTGGCGTGTCACATTGTCCAGTCTTCTGGTTGAAACAAAGACCCTGGCTGCATTTCTGCACGTACATTCTTGTCCCCTCTATGCAGTGAACATACTTACGACAATCGTATGGATGGGCGAATAGTTTGTTGTCATTATTTCCGGCACAGAAATTTCCTTTGAGAGATTGGAAAAATACTGATCATCGATTACACCTAATATTTTGTGACAATATTCAAATTACGCTGACATATTTGCGTGGATTCATTAGAGCGAAATACTTTTTTTTTTAAAAATGAAATAATGACACAAATGTTATTTTAGAAGTAAATGCATTAAATATAAGAGTACATAATTAACCTGATAATTTTCCCTGCTCTGAATTTTTTTAAAGTTAGAAAGACGTCTTTGATGAACGGCTGCTCTTTTAAAATGCACTTTCTCCATAACATATTTACTTATTTGCACAGCAAAATGGATTTTAGTCATGTTATAGGAAAATAACCTTATTCCTGTCTTTATTGTATTGAATTATATTTGCCACAGAAAAAAACGGTAATCTAATTTATGTACTGACATATATTACACAATAACAATACGATTCACCGTGGTTATGGACGCGTGATAATGGATATGACCATTATCGAGGTACTAAATTTGATACGATTGAAATCAATTGTTCCAAGAAGTAAGATATTATACGGTTTGAAGGGTATATGTTTGTTTAATTTCTCAAACATATAAACAAACAAATGTTCAAAGCCATTTTGTCTATCGACTGCCTATATCTAGCTTTAATATATCAATTATCAATTCTTATGTAAACAGCTTACTTATCTGATTTCAGTGTCAATATTTACCTGGGATAACGTGAATCGTTTCCATGGATACCAAGCTGTGTCCAATAGGTAATGTGTTCGGATTATCCACTTCACATTTTAGCTCCATCCCGTTTTGTTCCATGGATGGCAAGATAGTAAAAGATCTTTCTACAATCTTTGAGCAGTTGAATTCTTCTTCTTTCATAGTTTGATTGAATGGAAGAACCCTGAACTCTGTCTCGTTCTTGTATTTCACTTTCCAGACCAAGTTGCCTTTAGGGTGGCCGACGTTTGCCTTACAGGAAAACAAACCCTGAGCATAGTGATTTTCTATTACGTCGACAGGTGCAGATATAATGGGCGCCTCTGGTTTTACTGTAAAATAAATTTTTTAATGTTTTTGCCATCATCAATTACACATTTTCAGTAAGAGTTATAGTTTGACGAAGTAACAAAGTATTTTTATATTGAAGATTATGATGAATTAACAATACAGTAAGTTGATAAATTTTACAGAAAAAACAACGAAAAAATAATTAATCCGCATATTTTTTTCTTCAATAAGTCCACTCTTGAAAGAAATCAGAAGCAAACCGTATACATGTAGACCATGTTTTGTGGTAAAATGTAAATATATTTAACTATGGAAACCAGTTTTTCAGCCAGACATGTGGAGGCAGAGAAAAGGAGTACTTTTACTAGAGTGAGTATGGAATTCACATCCATTGTTTGCTCAGTCGTCATATCTTAATGTTTTAAGCAGGTAAACGTGTAAATATACGAACATAACGTGTAAATATACGAACATAACATGTAAATATACGAATATAACATGTAAATATACAAACATAACATGTAAATATACGAATATAACGTGTAAATATACGAACATAACATGTAAATATACGAATATAACGTGAAAAAAACATACGAACATAACGTGTAAATATACGAATATAACGTGTAAATATAACGTGTAAATATACGAACATAACGCAAAAAGGCAGCTTTAATACATTGCAATCTTTATCAGAATTCAGGGACGGAGTCAAAACTAAACTAAAGGAGTGGGAGTAAACTTAATGGCAGTGAAAAGGTAAAAGATAATCCCCCCCCCCCCCCTTGTGATTAAATGGGATTTAGTAATATCTATATTTTATAGTTAAAAGTGGCTTTTAATAATTTCTGTAAACCCTGTACGGAAATATTTTTATTCGTTTCTTGGTGAAATAGTTGGAAGTAGCATTATCCTTTCTGCCAGGGCAAACATTACCTTTTAAGATAATTTCCCCTTCAGCTTCTGGAAGTTCAAAGGGAACATCCGCTGTGCACGAGTACCATCCCTCGTCCTCGCACGTGAGAACATAAATCCACAAGTTCACCTCCACCTCGTACCGAGAAGAAACTATGTCAGCAAATATCCTGTCTTTCATGAAGGTCTCATAAATGGCGGTTCCAACCTTCCTGTCTGCAGTAAGGACCTTTGTTTTGTTTCCGTTTGGCCGAATTTTCCAGATGGTGATATGGCTCCAGTCTCCAAGATGTAGAAGGCGGCAGCGGATTGACGTTACTCCTTCTTTGAGGAATGCCACAGTGCTGGTCATGGTTAGAGCTGTGTGGACATAGATGACATTTGTTAGATTATGTTGTGTCTTGTGGTAGTTATAGCAGACTTAACAATATGGACTTTATGACTTTTTCATAACTCTAAGTATTATATCATAAGAATTGAGTATTATTGATCTACGCAAATCTAATCAGAGTTCTGTCAAAATGCAAACATTTATGTCAGCAAAGCATAGACACTGTATTATTGTTATATGTACGTGATTATCCTTCTTAGGTATCAACCATTTAACCATTAAATTTTCTAGGATGGGAGATGGGCTTGACCTATGATTTATTTTATATTTTTAAAATTCCGACCTTAAAATAGCTTTTAAACAATAATAAAAAAATACTCTTGATTTGATTTGTAGGCACACACAAAAAAACCAACTAATTCCATTCAATTTTATCCATCATATTAGTTTTGTTTAAATTTTTTTAATATTTTAAGAGAGGAAGAAAATATCCTGATGCGAAAGAAAATCCCAGTGCCCCCTTCCCTATCCCATCCCATTAAATGGTCAGTCGCTACGTAGTTATAGGAAAATCAGTTATATCGATTTTGTAATGTAACAGGAGTGAATTCTTGTTGTCACCCGCCTTTTCGCGAAAAGCGGGGAGAATATTATTTGCGTTTTTGTCCGTCACACTTCCGCTCTAAAACTTTAGAGCAGTTTGAGATTAATGGATGAAACTTGGAATACTTAGATATCATTAGAAAGTGTGTCGCGTATTACATTGGGCTCCTATCATCAAGGTCAAGGTCACATCTCAATGCTTTAAAGCTGCATACCTTCCCAAATCCTATTTTAAATAACATTTTAAGCGCGTTCTTTGCAGCGCATGACAATGTAAAAAGATGGTCTTACCACCAAAATCGATCCTTATCGTCTCGCTTCGCTCCTTTAATTTTTGGGAAACCGTTGTGTTGTGGTCTAAATACGCTATTATTTACGTTCAGTGGCATGGATGTTTTGATAACGAGGCTCGCTTTCCATACATTGTAAACATGCACTGTGTTCAGATGATTGTCTTTTGATTTAGAGTTTTTGATTTAGTCAACTACGCTTTTATAGGTAAAACAGATTTTAGTTAGGGCACAAATCGTCTTTGGTCTACTACGCTTTCATAAGTAGACCAGATTTTAGGTGGGGCACAACATCGTCTTGGGTCTACAACAGTTTATGGGTAGATCAGATTTTAGGTAGGGCACAAATCGTCTTCTATCTACTAGACTTTTATTGGTAGGCCAGATTTTAGGTAGGGCACAAATCGTCTTATGTATACTACACTTTTATGTGGTAGACCAGATTTTAGGTAGGGCACAAATCGTCTTGTGTCTACAACACTTTTATAAGTAGACCAGATATTAGGTAGGGCACAAATCTTTTTTGGCTGCTACGCTTGTATAGGTAGACCAGTGTTTAGGTAGGGCACAAATCGTCTTTCGTCTACTACACTTTTATATGTTGACCAGATTTTAGGTAGGGCACAACTCGTCTTGGGTCTAATACACTTTTATCAGTAGATCAAATTTTATGTAGGGCACAAATCGTCTTGGGTCTAATACACTTTTTTCGTCAGATCAAAGTTTCGGTCATCACAAATCGTCTTTGGTCTATGACGTTTTTATAGGTTGACCAGATTTTAGGTCAGACACAAATCGCCTAACAGCAACACTTGGACAGCAAGAATATGAATATTTATGCATCATCATTTGAATGTGTGTCGCTTACCACATTGGGGTGGGGGGCTATCGTCAAGATCAAGATAAAGCAAAATGTTTTAAGGATTGCATCACAAATTTCACTCTGCTGAATAACTTTAGAACAGTTTGAGATTGATGGATGACATTTAGTATACTTAAACATCGTCATTAGAAGGAATGTCACGTACTGCATTGTGGGTCCTCTCTTCAAACATTTTCCATCCAACTTTCCTTTTCACTCTATAACTTTAGAGCTGTTTGAGATCAAGGCATGAAACTAGTTATGCTTACATATCATCATTTAAAGATGTGTCGTGTACCACACTTGTGGTCCTATCTTCACGGTCTCCACTCTGTTTGAAGTTTTCTGTCACACTTTTCTTTCCGTTTCTATAGTGCCTTTTGAGACTAAGGGATGAAACTTGTTAAATCGATATATAATCACTGGAAGAAGTTACGTATCACATTGGGGGTCCTATGTTCACGGCTCAATAGTCAAAGTTTTCCGTCACACTTTCATTTCCACTATACAAGTTTAGAGTCGTTTGAGAGTTAGTGATAAAACATGGTACTAGTATACTGATATATCACCACAAAAAATGTAATATACAACATTTGGGGTCCTGTCGTCAAGGTCATGGGTCAGTATTTTAAGTTTTTCATCGCATTTTCCGTTCGGCTGTGTAACTTTAGAGTATTTTATTGATTATGCGATGAAACACATCAGAAGTAGCAGGTGTATCGCATATCACATTTGGGGGTCCTATCTCAAGGCAAAGGTGACGATTCAGTATTTTAATTCTTCCATCAGTTTCCTTTTCACTCTACAACCTTTGAGTCACTTGAGTCTCAGGGAAGAAAATTGGTATACTTAAAATCAGTAACAGGTGTGTCGCATACCACCTTGTGGGTCCCTGAACCGTGGTGACTCAGTGGTTAGCTTGCCAGACTTGCAACCGAAAGGGTGTGGGTTTGATACATACTATGTTATCAACCCTAGTCGGCTATCATGGTTAGTCACTGGGCAAGACACTTTCCTCCAATTGTCTCGGCATTAAATACTCTACTTGTGTTGCTGTGTCGTAAAACACCGAACCAAACTAAACCTTGTAGGTCCTATTTTTAAGGTTAATACCTTTGTCACTTCAAGATGTTTAGGATTCCACAATTTGGGTCATATCTTCAAGGTCAAGGTCACAATATTTTAAGACTTCCTTTGTTTCTACTTTATATTTCAAAAGCTCTTTCAGACAGAGATATGAACCATATTACACTTATGTTTCTCAAATTGATGGCATCTTATATGTCACAGACAAAATTTTATCTTCATGGTCTCTGTCGCTGATCAATATTTCCCCCTTTTCTGAACCTGTATTCTAATGCCCTTTGAGATATTGTTTGTTTCCTTATCTGCCCAGTAACCATATAGCTCTGTCACAATGATCACAGTCATATTTCATCATTGTATACTTCTGGTGACCTAACCACGGTAGGCGGGGACAACAGTGACATAATTTGCTTGTTTACACACTGTTTTTTTACCCTAGTCCACTGTTTACAAAAACTTAGACGCGCCCATGCTTAAAAACTCAGATCCGTGTAGACCAGTATATATCTGTAGATTTTAAAATGATGAAAATGCAAAATTGAAGTTTTGTTAATTATCATGTATGTTTGTGCATAACAGGTTACAAATTGATGTAAAATTATTAAACGAAGAGTGTTTTGTTTCTCGAAACATATTTGTCACATAATAGCATACAAATTAAATTCGCTAAGTTTTGTAAACTTTATTTCAAATAAAACGTATCTTTCTGGGTTAAGAGTTCTAACATGTGACTGCAGATAAGGTCGAAGTAAACGGAATATTTTCTCTTACCGGAAACAGATTTATAACCCGTATGCTAAAGTTATGGCTATTTGAATGCCACTGCCATCATTTCATAATAAGCATACACATTAGTGGATAGTATAGGCAGGGCTCAAGAAAAGCACTCGTCCTGACCGGGTACAAATTGGCTGGGCTGAGTAAAACGTTACTAAGTACTCGTCCCTGGGCCGAGTAGACGCAAACTCGCACGTTGAGAATAAATTGAATGCATTTTCTACCCTTACCACGCGCCGAAGTTCAACATCACTTAACATTTGGCGTGCGTCAGTTAAATAACTTATGCCTAATCTGTCTACTCGTCGTCATTCTAGAACATGTTGCAAAGAAAACAACTTCGTTTTTGTTTTACACAGGTACATGATGTAAGCTTGATACTAAAATGGGTAAATATTATGAACATATTGTGTTGCAGTTTTACTTTTAGCCCTCGATTGCTTAATGATGTTTGCATTTACAGTGACAATTTTCAGTCATTTTTGCGTCATTTTGAAGAGGAGAAAGATTCCCTTTCAATACGCTATCACTCATCTTTACGAGTCAGACCTCATAGAAGTTAAGAGTTAAAGAATGTCAAATCTGTGTGATTTTTCATCTGGTCAGACAATATTACAGTTGCCAAGGTTTACCGGTATTTTCAAGACAGAAGCTGTATTGATACATTGTCTTGCCAAAGGGAAGATGCCAGCAGCTATTTCTATAAGCATATAATTACTTTTCACAAGAAAAATGTTGCCAATTTAGATACGAAATGAGTATTTTAAGGGTCTCAGCTGATTCCCAACAACTTTCAGACAATGCATGCTGTTATAATCTATTTATAAAGCAGATAATGTCGAGACAACAGCAGATTGGTCGAAATCAAGTTGGGAAAATGACCTAGAAATGTTCCAGTGCTTTCGGCCAATCAGCAATCTTCCTTTTTATGGCGCCCGTGTGTAGCTATCTAGAATGGACATTTGACCAAACTGGATCATTTAGTACGAAAGTTGGTGGAAATTGAGATAGTTGGAATTCTTCTTTCAAATGGAAGTTACTGAAATTTGTCTTGCGAAAAGTAATTGCATACTTATATAAATGTATGCTGGCGTCTTTATTTTGGTGTGACAGTGTATTAATAAAACAACACAGTCTTGAAAATACTGGTGATCTGGGGCAAGCATGCAATGTCTGACCAGACAAAAATCTTAAAATTTTGACAGGTATATGTGGTTCTTTAGTAAAACCGTAAGCAGTGTAGTGGAAAGTGTACTGTGATGAGTACAACGAGGACTGGGAAGAGTAACTCTTGCAACTCGCTCGTCCCAGGGACGAGTGCTTGGGAATTTTTTCCTGAGCTATGATAAGGCTATTGTCATTACAAGAAAGGCTATTGATAAGGCTATTGTCATTACAAGAAACTTTGCTACATTAAAAATATACATTAGCTCCACACTTCAATCAACTTATTTGAACCAAGTTTTGGAACTTCTAAATTTAACATATCATTTACAGTAAGAACAAGCAAATAATGTTAATGTTTGTCTCCCGTCTTTCATGGTCAGGTCACAAAAGTTCACAATAATAAAATCTATGACCTTTAAGACACTGGGCAGACATGGAAAATCTATGACCTTTAAGATATTGAGCAGACGTGGAAAGTAAACCAAGTTTCATTGCCCTAGCTCAAATGGCATTAAAGAAAAAGTACAAATATGTGGTTTAAAAAATTTTAACAATGACCTTGACCTTGAAGATAAGACCTTGACTGTAATACATGAGATGCTGTCAAATTGAGACACATGGTCCACCCCTGCACATCAAGAATTTTTATGATATTAAGCAAAAACAAAAGAAACCTTGAAATATGAACCATTAATCTTGATCCTGACGATAAGACCAAAAACGTGCAACATATCTTCTAGTGACAATAAAAAAGGATAGCAAGCTTCATCCATTTATGTTAAACAACTATTAAGTTAGAAAGCAAAAGGGTAAATGTGAATGAAACCTAAATATTGACTGTTGACCTTGACCTTGAAGATTGGACGTCCAAGGTGGCATGCAACACACTTTATAGTGATGCTATGTAGTTAATATTTATACCAAGTATCATACTTCCATCTCAATGGCTCTAAAGTCATAGCGCAAAAGCGAAAATGTAATAGAAAAGTTCAACATACCAAACCATGACATAGATCTTGAAGGGAAGACCCTTGTTGAGGTACACAATACACATTCTAATGATGACATATATGTTTATTAAGTTGCATCCCTTTGTCTGAAACAATTCTAAAGTTACAGAGCTGAAAACAGAATGCGCTTGAAAATAAGGCTGCAACGTTTACCAAAATGTCTAAACCTGTACACGGTTTGCAATAACTGAAACAATGCCGTTTAATCAAAATGATTAGAAACGCAACCTTTTCCCCTCTCTACTTGTTAGGCTTACTGCTGACGATTGTTTCATTTACTGTACGTCTTTTACCTCTTATTTTGGCAGGATTCAGTTTCTTAGACATGTCTTTATTGGATATATCTGACTGTTTCATTAAGAAACATCCCTACGATTGTCATAATATTGTTTCGTACTGTTACATGGAACTGTGCGTATTGCTTAAACATGCACATGGGATGCTTTTGTAAAATGACTACGAAACTATGTAGTGGCTTACAAACTTGAAACTGTGTTTCTCTAAAATATAATATTACTAATCAAAGGTTATGTTAGCAAACATATTGTTTAAAAGTCCAGTACTGTAGTTAAAGGAAATCGTTATCAGTATTATCAGTAAATCCCACTAATGTGTAATGTTGTGCAAGGTGCGTTATAACTAATTCTCGTCAACTTCTGCTTTTTCCTATCGATGCCACATTCGATGTATAAATCATAGATACATACCTTAAGAAAAGAATGAACAGAAAGATCCTACTAAACAATCCTCTTAAGCAGAGATGTGGAAAAATATTATTTAATTGGAAAGGGTAGTTCCTGCGTCAAACATACGACACGACACACCTTCTGATCATGATGTATACATATACCACGTTTGATCCCTTAATCTCAAACGGCTTTAACGTTATAGGGCAGAAGTGTAAGTGTGATGGAAAATGGAAAATATTGAGTCGTGACCTTGACCTTGAAGATATACCCAAATTTGGAACGCAACACACTCTGCAGTGATGATGTATAAGTATACCAAGTTTTATCCCTTAATCTCAAATGGCTTTAAAGTTATAGAGAAGAAACAATAGTGTGACTAACGGACGGAAATGCATTTACAAATTCCCCCCCCCCCACACACACACACACACACACTTTTCTTCGAAAAGGCGAGGGACAGCTAGAAAAATCCTTTCTTATTTTGACAATAGTTTGTAAAAATTGAGATCTGCTTGAGCTAATTAATGCGCTTCACAAAGAATGATTGAAATGAGGTATTTCAAGAACCTTGGATAATTAAGGTGCAGCTCTACCCTGTTGGGTGAGACTTTCAAAAACTATCAGGGAGGACTTGAACGTGCATGTCTTAGAAAACTAAATGTATTTTTAAACACAAGCTCAACAGATCACCTGTTTGTCCACATTTTCCAGTCTCCTCGTCGAAGCACAATTCATTGGGACACTGATAGACGTTAAATGTATCCTCTAGGCATCTGATGTATTTCGTACAGGTAAAAGGATGTCTTCTCGTGGTGTTGACAGGAACGTCCTTACATGTATCACCTGGATTAATCGAGAAAAACACATTAGAAGTTTTTAAAAGAAAGTTCACAGGTTAACCTTTTGATGTATAATTAGCAGGAAAGACATACATTTGCATGATACAATTCCGGTTTGACTTGGAATAGATAAAAAGTACAGTGTCATTGTCTGAGGACTCGCACATATTTCTGCTTTCGTCATTTCTCCCTGACATGGCAATGACTAACAAAGTAAAAATCTGGTAGCAAAACCTCTGCTAATAACAATCTACATGTTATAGCCAGTCTATTAATGTTATATAAGCATGTAAGAATAATTTACGTCCTTTACAGTATACTTTAAGGAAAGGAACTGACAACAAAATTGACTGATCTGTTAGATAGCCGTCTCCATCTGAATGTTATCACACATGGTTTAACGATGCAATACACAATACGCCGTCTCCATCTGAATGTTATCGCACACGGTTTAACGATGCAATACACGATACTTGATTCAGCGGCACTTTTGGACCTATTGGCAGATGTAGCTTCTGTCCCCCATATGGTTGCATAGCCAAAAGGTTTTTAATTACATGCAAAGTTTAATGCAAAATACAATCAAATATTAATGTTTCTATAAATAACACAAAAGAGTAATGAAAGTAAAACAAAACCAGGTTGAAGATTCTATATTAGTCCTAAAACTAAAGGAGTCTAAATTTTTATCAAAATACAAAAAGACGGGTAGAGAATGTGGAAATATGGAAAAAGACCCCGTTTGCAAAAATGGACAGAGAGGAAGACTGAAAATGAAGAAAACATACTAGTTACAACATATAATGTTTTATTTCTAGAGGAGCAATTATTACAGATACCTTTATAAGACTACATACTTACCGGGGAGAACTTTAATTTCAGCCACATCGGACAAATCTTGAAGTGAAGGAACTTTTGCATTGATAACTTGACACTTAAGGATTGTGCCATTTCCTTCTCTGGTAGGTATATAGAGGAGAGAACTTGTGACATAGTTGCTACAAGTCCCAGACGTGCTTAAGATTTTTCCTTCGAAAGGAATAAAGTCAGCCGTTCCTTTCGGCTTAATAAGCCATTGTAATCTGCCTGGAGGATACCCTACATTAGCCGTACAGGTGATTGGAATTTTTATTTCTCTGTCTTCTACCACCTCAATAGGGAGAGAAAGTTGTGGTTTTTGAGGTATGTCTGAAACAGAAAAAAAAATCTGAAATATTGGTATGGTACGGGTTAACAGAATTGAAAACTGAATTTAAAAGATGCACAAAATTGTCACTTTTTCCATTTCTATTCTTTATATAATTTACACACTTTTAAAAATAAAAAAGTTAAATACTCAGAAAACATTACACAAAATCAGGTTGATTTAGTGACATACTGATAGAATAATTAATCTTTTTTCAAAAGATATATGTGGGAAACATGATTACCTTCGTGTGGGAAACATTATTACCTTCGTGTGGGAAACATGATTATATTCGTGTAAATCATGCTCAGACACTATTTTAAAACAAAGTCAGTATTTCGAATTAGCTCCTACTATCACAACTTTGAGTTACAGTACGGTTCTTTAATTTAATTTATATAATGAATTATGGGCAAACAAAGAAGGACAAGCGTAAGTATAATCATTTTAAAATAGGCTTGTGGGAATGATATACGGTCAAAATTCACCCTACAAACAACACCTTATTACTAAATAACTACTTATTACATCACATGACAAATTCTCGAGTTCCAATTGGCTAGCTACATGGATCTGTTTTAGGACAATGAACATTTCATATTAACTTCGCGATCCTATACCTAACAAGACCTGTTCCAGCGGGTACTATTACCATGTGCTGACGTTATAAGACGTCACATGACGTCATGTGATATACTAAATCTATGATTATCTTCCCCCTTGTTGTCTGGTGTAGTACGGGGTATACTGAAAAGTGAGTCGAGCAGAAACGTGTCTTTGATTCATGCTCTCACAAAGAGGATTTGTTCCAGTATAACAATTCTGACTGAGCGAAAAGAATACCACCTCATTTCAACAATTATCCAGGGTTTGACAGTAATCCTATCCAGAGAGGTTTATTGTTTAGGTAGGAATATCTTAGAATCATATATAGGTAGATGTCCAGTGGGAAAAATTATATATGGTGCAACATAATTTGCTGAAGTGCAACAAAAAGAATTTTCAAAATATATATTTTTCAATTCAACTATAAATGATTTTTAGACAGGCTTACTTTTCAGAGAATATCGTTACATGAATTATGATCTTTTCTGTTTGTTTGTTTGTTGTTTTCTTTTTGTTTTTGTTTTTTGTTGTAAGTGAGTTGCCTGTCGAGAATGTTTCGTAAGGCATAAGGGCTCTGCATAGTCATAAACCTCTACTGTCACAAAACTTTTCTGCATAGTCATAAACCTCTACTGTCACAAAAAATTCTGCATAGTGATAAACCTCTACCGTCACAGAACTTTTCTGCATAGTCATAAACCTCTACTGTCACAAAACTGTTCTGCCATTGTCATGATTTTTTGTTTCTACGTGTCAATCATAGGACAATTTTGCTTTTGCCTTGCTGTGTAATATATATTTGCTCTGCCAGAATTTCTGATTGTTTTCACATAATTATACTAAGTCATGTTTCTGGGGTGTTTTAAAATTCTTCTGAAATCAATTCTACACATGTTTTGAATTAAAAAGTGTTCATATATGCCTTTAATGTAAAAATATTATTTTAATGTATATATTTCTTTTTGATGTTTCAGCCCTCCATATAGCTCTTTTTAATCCTTTCATCTTTCATACACTTGAGTTCATTTCTGAAAACTATTCACTTTTCTAATTTTGTGGCTATGTACCTTTTGTTGATGCCACATTGTATATCAAACATGGTGGTTTTGTGTATGAAATTATAATTTACCCAGCTCGTGACTTCCTATTCAAACGCATTGCGTGGAATGTTCCACTAAATATTTCACTAATTGGACGTTGTCAAGCACTTCTTGGGTGCTGTTAAGTACGCGCAGGACCCAAAAAGTTTGTTGTTATGTAACATGACATCACAGAAGATCTATCACGACGCAACAGTACGTAAAATGATGACACGTCATACTCTTTATTTGTGCACGATTCAGTCGTAAAAATAATTAGAACAATATTTCTTTTCAAACATATTTGCATTCACTTTAACTTTGGTGAAAAGCGATTTAAATACAATTTATATTTAATAAATGGGCATATATAATAAATAAACTGAAGTGCTTATAATGTTGGATAATGTGGTGTCGCCCGAAGTATATGGGGATCTCAAGCTCGCCCCGTTGTACTTCGGTCTCGCCCACAATAACCAACGGTACAAACACTATAACCTAGAATTACTTTTCACAAAATTAAAGGGAATACACGTAAGCTTGAAGAAAGAAATCGTTTGAATTATTTTTAAGAGTGAATTGCAAACCCGTGAATGTCGCTTGTTTTCTTTAGTGAATTCAAGCCGTATTTTCACACTAACTTATTTAAATGAGCATGTTTAAAGCGTGTCAGCATTATTTCTCCCATGATGTAATCAGCATTCAATGTGACGTTCCGTACATTTTCCTAGAGTAATTCTACGCGTTGGTTGTGACCGTGCCACTTTAAAATCGGTGCGAATACACACATCGTTGGAGAGATAAAAGTCTCAACTATTAAATTATATTAAAATCTCAAAGCATGACGTGGCATGATTTTATGATAGACCTGCTGTGACGTCATATTACCTAGCAACACAGGTATTGGGTCCTGTGTGTGCTTAACAGCACCCAATAAGTGCGTGACAACGTCCAATAATGAAAATATTTTCTGTATCATTGCACGCAATGCATCTGCAAAGGAAGAAACGAGCTGGGTATACAATAATTTTATATATGAGCCATTCATTGAACCTTCCAACAATGTGGCAATATTGACGTCATCGAGAGAACACGTTATAAATTGACGTCATTCATTTATCGCGCGTATTTTGTTACTGTATAAAAAGTAAACAAATCATCCACTGCTGATACTTTCAAGGAATAAAATACATTTACATGCAGAAAATATGAAACAGCTAAAATCTAGCAGCGAGCGAAGCCTGCTTGGTATCGTGTGTGTTCTGACGGACGTGGCGTGACATCATGGAGATGTAACGTATTGTGTCTCGTGCGCGTTCTTCGATTTTGTAAGTAATCTTTCAATTGAAAATAAGAATTCAGATCTTAGAGATTTTCAAAGATGAATAAGTCCCATGAACAGTAAAATAATCTGATTAACGCTACGAACACTTACTCGTCTTTCTTCATCCTCATCCATAATGAAGCATGCGCACGACACAGGAAGATAATGGTGGAGACTATAGGTACTTCCGATGACACTGATTTCAAACTGCTAGTGGTACAGTTATTATGTACTTTGTTTGACATATTCACGTTATCTAAAGAGCTTGCTACTCAAACTTCGCTCACTATAAATTTGACGTGAATAAGTATAATCACTTATTGACATTATTCCAGTAATTTAGTAATACGTTTTGTTTTGTTTAGTGTAAACCTGTAGAAAATGATCTGCTTAAACATTCAAAAACAAAAATCATAGCCGGGGTTATAATGAAACTGCTAGTAATTTGTGTGTATCCTACCTTCTATGATCAACTAAAATTCAACAGAAATAATTCAACTTTACAGAAAACTCGAATGCACGTATACAGATTGAACCCGCAGTGTTGATATCGTATCTAGACAGCCTTACGGTAGATAAAAACTAGAATAGATTCGATGCCGATAACGCGATTAGTCGAGAAAGAAACACAAAATTTCATACTAATATTTGAAGTTGAATATACAACTGAAAATAGAATGTCATTAAAATCAACATTTATCTCTCTAAAAAAAAGTTAGTGAGGCAAATACATACTGAATCAGGAGTGTACTGGGTAAGCAACTCGGCCCTGAACTTTTTGACGGCCCACCGGCCCACCGATGCGGCCGTCTGCCGGGACAGGCCCGGGGTTTTGCTCACACCAATAAAACACCGGTAAAAACGGATTTTTTTTGCGGCGGCCCACCGGGATTTGTCCCGGTATGCCCAATGGCCAATACACAAATGTACTGAATTATTCTTCTTGCGTGACACATGGAATAAACTGTGCTCAGTGATGCTGGTTTTTGCACGTATAAATTGATAGAAATTACACCATACTTTCTCTGTCTAAATGCAAATTAAACTAATCTTAGATTTTTTTAAAAATGGTATAATATGGCAAAATATGTAATGTTGACACATTTATTCGGCTAAAAGGATTCATTTTTATGAAATATTTCATGATTGCATGTTTTCTACAACTACCTTGTAAAATAAGATCGATGAGTAAAAATAATCTTCACCCATCGACGAAGCTGTTTTTTTTATGCACGATGGGACTGGAAAGACCACAATTCTGTGTTTTGGATGTGACCGAATAACTTTAAAAATGGTGCAAATACATACTTTGTTGGAGGGATAACAGTATCAACTATTAGATGATATCAAAAAGTCATTCTAAGTCCATTTTGTTGGTTTTCTCATGGTGGACACGCTAATGTATGTATGTATGTATGTATGTATGTATGTATGTATGTATGTATGTATGTATGTATGTATGTATGTATGTATGTATGTATGTATGTATGTATGTATGTATGTATGTATGTACGAAAGTTCAATAATGGTACTTCATGTCTTGTGTAACAGTGACTTCGTTCAGCTCCGACCAATGCCATGTGCCAAAAGAGGTTTGCAAATGATAAGACTTCTCTAATGTAATCCTATTTCTAAAGTCTCAAAGGAAGATTTAATTTGTCATACAACATGTCACTATGCCTATATATTTACTACACCTGTTGCGAATCAAAAGCATATCAAGGATAACTCACTCCAGGTGCTTCGTGATACCTCATTAACATCACAAAACAATTATCCAAATTTATTTGTTGTATGATTAAAAATATTGTTAAGTGTCATGCCAGTTTTGACTGGAGTTAGTGTTAAAGAAAGCATTACCTTCATAAATCCCTAGCTTTCTAAAATAGTTTCATCCTGCGACCAAAGTTAAGTCATTGTTTAATTAATCAAGCACCAACATTCATTATTACAGACAAGTATTAATACTTCTCTCCCCTACTCTACCCATCATCTGTTGTAGAAGAAAGATAATTAACAAATTGTTACATTTATTATTAGAAATATTTGTATTCTAATAATAATAAGTGCATTTGGTATGTAGGCCTTTATATATATATATATATATATATATATATATATATATATATATATATATATATATATATATATATATATATTGTGTGTGTGTGTGTGTGTAGCTCTTGCGGTAAAATAGCGTCTGGTGAAACTGAAATTGCTATTTTTCATGGCTATGGTTTTAAAATTCATACCTTTCAATGCCTCAGTATTGGGTGGATTACTTTTGAAACTTGCTCACGTTTCAAAAGCAAACAGTTTTTCAATGTGCACTTCATTTTTCGTCGAGGTAATCTTCTGAACAAGACCAGCTTAATTTTAAATGCGTTAAGGGTATTTCCTTTTTCTAAAGCTTTGAATGAGTTCTCTATACACCGATATGAAAATCTCGTAATGCTTTATATGATCATAAAACTCTTATTCGTGTTATTTCTCTTTCATTGTTATATTTTTTATCACATGTCGATTTTATGAAAACGTAAGCATTTACCTTACTGTGAAGTATTTACTTTGTCTTCCAGAATTTTTGTTAATTTTTCATTATTGAACCAAGTCCTATTTGTAGTTGTTTAAATGCTTTATGAAAACAATTGGATGTCTGTTTTGATTCGAAAGATATCCATATGGCTTTCAAAACGAATAACTGTAAATCACACAATATTAACGACCCTAAAATTTGAACCAATTAGGCAAGTAAATTAATCCTAGCTAAATTCGTATTCACGTTCAAATGATATGATGAGAAGATAACAATATATAAGAATTGAACTTCATATTTTACTGGAGTCATGAAGCAAAAATAACTGATCACACACTGCATGAACGGCCGTAGCGAAACAATGGCTGCTCATTCACAGTGTATAATCGATTGTCAAGCTTCATGAATCATGTACAATATGAGGTTTAATTCTTATGACTACAAACAGTTATAATAATAATAACAAATCTCAAGAAATATTGTCAAAGAAAACAAAAAGGGCGCATGAATAAATAAGTAGTTCATTTATGGTGTTATGAACTAACATATTCTAGTTTTCTGCGTCACATGATGCGATTTGAACCAATCAAAACGTTTGTTAACAAAGGCTAGGTAAAAAAAAATTATTATAAATCATATAACACAAAAAATTACAGAGACAAACGATTACAAATATTTGTAGCTGTGGTTCGATTTTAGTAGCCACAATTCCATGAACGCTTTGTTTACACTCATGATGTCAAACTGGTAAGGGAATGAACCTGTTGGGTGTTGTTTAAAACCGAATACTATCGACTGATACTTCGTCTATACTTGTATCAATAGAATATCTCTTATTGTCGGGAGCAAGTTGTTGTTTTTTTTTTAATTTATGGTTTGAAGACCCCTTGGAGGATTGTTGTGTTAATAGATTTGCTAAAATATAATGACGCTAAACGATTGTGAGTGACAATAATTATTTCACTTAATATATAACTTTCTTGTTCAATTTGTCAGCCCTTGATAGCCCTATATCTCAATGTATAACTTTCTTGTTCAGTACTTAAGCCCTTGATACCCCGATGACTCAATGTATAACTTTCTTGTTCAGTACTTAAGCCCTTGATACCCCGATGACTCAATGTATAACTTTCTTGCATGAATGAATGAATGAATGAATACGTAAGCCTGAATAAATAAAAGTTTAAAACACGAATTCATTTTGTATCTAGTCATACAGTCCTAGATAGCCCTATGCCTCAAGGTATAACTTTCTTGTTCAATATTTAAGCCCTTGATAGCCCTATGTCTCAATGTATAACATGTATTCAGTACTTAAGCCCTTGATATCCCTGTGTCTCAATGTATAACGTTCTTGTTCAGTACTTAAGCCCTTGATAGCACTATGTCTCAATGTATAACTTTCTTGCTCAGTATTTAAGCCCTTGATAGCCCTATATCTCAATGTATAACTTTCTTGTTCACTACTTAAGCCCTTGATAGCCCTGTGTCTCAATGTATAACTTTCTGGTTCAATATTCAAGCCCTTGATAGTCCTATGTCTCAATGTATAACTTTCTTGTTCAGTACTTAAGCCCCTGATAGCCCTATATCTCAATGTATAACTTTCTTGTTCACTTCTTAAGCCCTTGATTGCCCTATGTCTCAATGTATAACTTTCTTGTTCACTTCTTAAGCCCTTGATTGCCCTGTCTCAATGTATAATTTTCTTGTTCAATATTCAAGCCCTTGATATCCCTGTGTTTCAATGTATAACTTTCTTGTTCAATATTCAAGCCCTTGATTGTCCTATGTCTCAATGTATAACTTTCTTGTTCAATATTCAAGCCCTTGATTGTCCTATGTCTCAGTGTATAACATTCTTATTCAATACTTAAGCCCCTGATAGCCCTATGCCTCAATGTGTAACTTTTATTCAGTATTTAAGCCCTTGATAGCCCTATGTCTTAATGTATAACTTTTATTCATTACTTAAGCCCTTGATAGCTCTATGACTCAATATATAACTTTCTTGTTCAGTATGTAAGCCCCTGATAGCACTATGTCTCAATGTATAACTTCTATTCAGTACTTAAGCCCTTGATATTCCAATGTCTCTGTATATAACTTTTATTCAGTACTTAAGCCCTTGATTGTCCTATGTCTCAATGTATAACTTTCTTGTTCCATATTTAAGCCCTTGATAGCCTTATGTCTCAATGTATAACTTTTATTCAATTCTTAAGCCCTTGATAGCCCTGTATCTCCTCAATGTATAACTTTCTTGTTCAATATTTAAGCCCTTGATAGCACTATGTCTCAGTGTATAATATTCTTGTTCAATATATAAGCCCTTGATAACCCTGTATCTCAATGTATAACTTTTTTGTTCAATATTTAAGCCCTTGATAGCCCTATGTCACAATGCATAACATTCTTGTTCAATATATAAGCCCTTGATAACCCTATGTCTCAAGGTATAACTCTCTTGTTCAGTACTTAAGCCCATGATAGCCCTATATCTCAAGGTACAACTTTCTTGTTCAATATTGAAGCCCTTGATAGCCCTATATCTCAATGCATAACTTTCTTGTTCAGTACTTAAGCCCTTAAAAGCCCTATGTCTCAACGTATAACTTTTATTCAGTACTTAAGCCCTTGATACCCCTGTCTCAATGTATAACTTTTATTCAGTATTTAAGCCCTTGATACCCTATGTCTCAATGTATAACTTTCTTGTTCAGTACTTAAGCACATGATAGCCCTATATTTCAAGGTATAACTTTCTTGTTCAATATTTAAGCCCTTGATAGCCCCGTTAATAACTTTTCTTGTTTGCTCAATTTTCGTTATTTCTGGTTAATATATACTGGTCTAATTAGATAGGAAAAATGGATTCCTGCCGGTTTCATGAAATAGTTTGTGTAGCATTGCAACTTTCCACATTTGATTTCACTTTGATCTAACACAGTGTCGCCAATCAGCATCGACTAATGTTACGTACCATATGGGATTTACGATTGTAACTGCCTTTGTTTAAAAATCATGGTTTCTAAACTTTAAGAGAATGCATGGCTGTAACATAAAATATATTTCAATGCTTAATTATTTATTTCACACTAGACGACTCTTAAGAACGTCAGAGATAAATCATGCTATATACTTTATGACACTTCATGAATATATCAAAATAATTATGCATTGTTTGTATGACTAATGTCATTTTTTAACTCATTGTTCTGATAATTTTTACCGTTATCGGTGTCAAAGAAAACATTTGCTTGATGTTTGTTTAACTTGTTGAAACTGTTTCTTTAATATGCGACCAAAGTTGAGACATGGTGATATTAATCAATATGATATACTCAGTCACAGCGTTGGAACAGTTTCTTTAATATGCGACCAAAGTTGGGCCATGGTTAGATTAATCAACCTGATACACCACGCCACAGAGTTGAAATATCAATTGACATTTGTATACGTCTCGATTGTCTCATCTCTCTAAGCATTCTCGATACAAAAAATAAAATAAATTAAAATATAATATTTTACAACTTTTCAAGAAGATTGCACATACCTTAAATTACAACATCAATGTTCGATTGTATCATTTTTCTCACAAGTCAGGAATTCGAAACAGTTAACTTTTGGATCTCTTTCTACCCTTTACTTTTTTTTTTTTTTGTTATTTTTTATTTTTATTTTTTTTATTTCAAGTCAATTTGCTAGATAAGACTGTCTTGTCTTATTAATTGTTCAACTTTTATGGAATAGTTTTATACGATTTTTAGAATGTAAAAATGTGATGTCTCAAAAATATGCAGATTTTTGTTTTTCATATTTTGTTTCTAATGTTCGTGCATTTCCTAATTGTCTTTTATTCTCAAAGTTGTTTCCTCACATTCCTTCATATTTTATTCCCTAAAACGATATTTACTTCGCGTTTAGTATCCATGTGTCCTTTAATAAGTGTAATCTAAAGACTCAAGTTATAACACGTGACCTTTCTAGGATAAAAACGTTAACTCAAAAACTGCTTAAGCTCAACGTCTGAATCAATGCGTGGACGTGATCTGTTTAATTAAAGACGTACAACGTCTGAATCAATGCATGGAATTGATCTGTTTAATTAAAGACGTACAACGTCTGAATCAATGCGTGGAATTGATCTGTTTAATTAAAGACGTACAACGTCTGAATCAATGCGTGGAATTGATCTGTTTAATTAAAGACATACAACGTCTGAATCAATGCGTGGAATTGATCTGTTTAATTAAAGACATACAACGTCTGAATCAATGCGTGGAATTGATCTGTTTAATTAAAGATATACAACGTCTGAATCAATGCGTGGAATTGATCTGTTTAATTAAAGACATACAGCGTCTGAATCAATGCGTGGAATTGATCTGTTTAATTAAAGACGTACAACGTCTGAATCAATGCGTGGAATTGATCTGTTTAATTAAAGACAAACAACGTCTGAATCAATGCGTGGAATTGATCTGTTTAATTAAAGACATACAACGTCTGAATCAATGCGTGGAATTGATCTGTTTAATTAAAGACACACAGCGTCTGAATTAATGCGTGGAATTGATCTGTTTAATTAAAGACATACAACGTCTGAATCAATGCGTGGAATTGATCTGTTTAATTAAAGACATACAACGTCTGAATCAATGCGTGGAATTGATCTGTTTAATTAAAGATATACAACGTCTGAATCAATGCGTGGAAGTGATTTGCTTAATTAAAGATATACAACGTCTGAATCAACGCGTGGAAGGGATTTGCTTAATTAAAGATATACAACGTCTGAATCAATGCGTGGAAGTGATTTGTTTAATTAAAGACACACAGCGTCTGAATCAATGCGTGGAAGTGATTTGTTTAATTAAAGACATACAACGTCTGAATCAATGCGTGGAAGTGATTTGCTTAATTAAAGACATACAACGTCTGAATCAATGCGTGGAATTGATCTGTTTAATTAAAGACATACAACGTCTGAATCAATGCGTGGAATTGATCTGTTTAATTAAAGACACACAGCGTCTGAATCAATGCGTGGAAGTGATCCGTTTAATTAAAGACATACAACGTCTGAATCAATGCGTGGAATTGATCTGTTTAATTAAAGACATACAACGTCTGAATCAATGCGTGGAATTGATCTGTTTAATTAAAGACACACAGCGTCTGAATCAATGCGTGGAATTGATCTGTTTAATTAAAGATATACAACGTCTGAATCAATGCGTGGAAGTGATTTGCTTAATTAAAGATATACAACGTCTGAATCAATGCGTGGAAGGGATTTGCTTAATTAAAGATATACAACGTCTGAATCGATGCGTGGAAGTGATTTGTTTAATTAAAGACACACAGCGTCTGAATCAATGCGTGGAAGTGATTTGTTTAATTAAAGACATACAACGTCTGAATCAATGCGTGGAAGTGATTTGCTTAATTAAAGATATACAACGTCTGAATCAATGCGTGGAAGTGATCCGTTTAATTAAAGACATACAACGTCTGAATCAATGCGTGGAAGTGATCTGTTCAATTAAAGACATACAACGTCTGAATCAATACGTGGAATTGATCTGTTTAATTAAAGATATACAACGTCTGAATCAATGCGTGGAAGCGATCTGTTTAATTAAAGATATACAACGTCTGAGTCAATGTGTGGAAGTGATTTGTTTAATTAAAGACATACAACGTCTGAATCAATGTTTGGAAGTGATGTGTTTAATTAAAGACATACAACGTCTGAATCAATGCGTGGATGTTATCTGATTAATTGAAGGTATACAGCGTCTGAATCAATGCGTGGAAGTGATCTGTTTTAATTAAAGACATACAACGTCTGAATCAATGTGTGGAAGTGATATGTTTAATTGAAGGTATACAGCGCCTGAATCAATGTGTGGAAGTGATCTGTTTAATTAAAGACATACAACGTCTGAGTCAATGTGTGGGAGTGATCTGTTTAATTGAAGGTATACAGCGTCTGAATCAATGTGTGGAAGTGATCTGTTTAATTAAAGACATACAACGTCTGAGTCAATGTGTAGGAGTGATATGTTTAATTGAAGGTATACAGCGTCTGAATCAATGCGTGGAAGTGATCTGTTTAATTAAAGACATACAACGTCTGAATCAATGCGTGGAACAGATCACATTCCACACTGAATCGATGTTTGGAAGTGATTTGTTTAATTAAAGACATACAACGTCTGAATCAATGCGTGGAAGTGATCTGTTTAATTAAAGACATACAACGTCTGAATCAATGCGTGGAAGTGATCTGTTTAATTAAAGAAATACAACGTCTGAATCAATGCGTGGATGTTATCTGTTTAATTAAAGACATACAACTTCTGAATCAATGCTTGGATGTTATCTGTTTAATTGAAGACATACAACTTCTGAATCAATGCGTGGATGTTACCTGTTTAATTGAAGACATACAACTTCTGAATCAATGCGTGGATGTTATCTGTTTAATTAAAGACATACAACGTCTGAATCAATGCGTGGAAATGATCTGTTTAATTGAAGACATACAACTTCTGAATCAATGCGTGGATGTTATCTCTTTAATTTAAAGACATACTAGTCATATAATTTTCACCACCGTTTTTTTTTTTTTCTATTATTTTCTTCAGACGTTGTACATGTATTTGCATTTTAGATACTTTTCCTTATGTTATCACGATTTTAAAATTGATCAGTGAATATAAGATTGGTGCTGTGAATAAAATAATTTACTTTCTTATTGCCACTGAAGGATAAAAAAAGAAAAATAGAAAAGTTATTTAATGAATTTTGAATTGATAATACTAGGAATGTTTTGTATCTATGTTTCTTATACAAGAATCTGTTAAAAATGTGAACAAACAGGACTTCTCGATGACAAAATGCAAAATTCTCAATTGTCCTTCTTTTGCATTTGATTGTCATGTATGATATATACAACTATAATGTTTGAAATTTATTCAGACAAGGTAACATTAGATTTGTCCACCCTATTTCTAAATGAAATAGTGTGTATTCGTTTAGATTAAGTATGTGTTTCTTTAGATTATGTTCCTTTAGATTAAGTATGTGTTCATGTGGATTAGGTATGTATTCGTTTAGATTAAGTATGTGATCTTTTAGATTCTGTATGTGTTCGTTTAGATTAAGTATATGATCTCTTAGATTTAGTATGTGTTAGTT